>OZ017738.1:328465564-328488064 GCA_963969285.1 Odontomyia ornata
GATCAGTTGACCTATCGATGTCGTATGTCAAAGACATATTCGGCGAAGACCAGCCCATTCCAAAAATTTGACATCGAAAGACTCCAAACGGCGTCTGTGGCCGAAAATTTCACGGAGACTCTCGACAACCAGCTGGCTCAAATCTTATCAGACGCATCATTAAAGACAAGCAACGAGCTCTGGATGGAAGTGAAAGCGGCTGTTAGGACCGCAGCAGAACAGACAACCGAACATCAAGCCCGGCGCAAAAGAAATGATTGGTTTGATTGTGAGTGCCAGAATGCGTTAGACAAAAAAAAATCAGGCGTACAAAGAATACGTAGATAGGAAAACCAGGACGAAGAGAGAATACTTTACAAATCTCAGAAGAGAAGCGAATAAGATAATTAGAATTAAAAAAAGAAAATACTATGACGACCAATTGAGAAGTATAGATGTAAATTACTTATGAAATTCTTTGTAGCTACATGGATGAGTTGCATTTTTTTAAATAATTTTTTCTGAAAAATTATTAGAGAAGAAAAATGTTAGAAGAATGTGGTTTCGACATGTGTACTAATTCTCATCGGGCCGTCACTCTTATTAGATACGCACCGATGATGGCGACCACCATGTTTAGAGGTGAGAGAGTTATTTTTTTAATTCTCCTACTTATGCGAACTCAATATGTTTTTGTAACTACGAATTATGTTCAGGTTAAATTTCCTCCTGTTAGTGCTTGTCTTAGCTAAACTTTTAATGGGTAATTTCACCCTATTCACATCAATTTAATGTAAATCCATACGATAATTTTTTGCTCTACAGTGAGCTTTCATTGCGTCGTGCGGATATCGATCTCGTTTTTGGACAAAGAATTTCATAAGTAATTTAAAAAGCTATCGGAGCTATCCGAAATCCACCAGATTAATAATATCAACACATTTGACAATTTTTTGGCTATCTTGTTGTAGTAAGCAATTAATTTGCAAACGCTGCATTCTCATAAAGCTTATCGCTAAGAACATGATAAACCTCATCATATGATGAACAAATTTTGACCCCAATTTAGAAATTAGCTTCAAGCCGATGTGAGTTATTACAATAGCAAAGGCAAATACTCCTTCATTGTTATATGCATGTGTGTAAAAACTGTTAGGGAGTCTATGTCGGTCCTTGATTAAAGTAAGAGGTATAATCGAAGACCTTGGTGTTCGCATTTTAGTTTAAACCCTGACTGTCAACAAAATCAGAAGTGGGATAATCCTTAATTTCGCGAGTTGTTTTCTTAAAAAGTAGTTTAGTAATGGCAACGGGTGATCTGGCGGTGGCGAAGCTACGTGAAAAACTTCGCGAAGCCAGTTTATCTGTGTATGGCATAAAGAAAGAGCTTATTATGCGGTCGCGGAACCATGAAGGCGAAGTAGAGTTGTTCCACGAAGCCAACAAAGATGGCTTGAAGGAAGTCGAGAAGCTGCAAGGTGATGTAGGGGAATTGTAAAAGCAATTGAAGACCCTATAACAACAGCTAGCTTCCCCTATCGGCACCATAAATTCGTTGAAACCGGTGTCGAATGTGGCGTCAGCATCTACTTCATATGTATACTTGGCAAGCATACCAACACACATCCACGTGTATGCGTGTAACGACGCAGCAGTTTCAGTTTCATCTGTGCTGCCTGCAACATTTCAGCATCATGGAACACGATCGTTCCTGTCACGAACGGGCATCATGCTTCCGACATAATGTCAGTTGTTCCTGAATTTGACCCATGTCATGCTAACATGACGTCAACACCTTTCATCGATCGAGTCGAGCAATTGCGAATGGGGTATGGATGGGAAGATCGTTTGCTACTCCTAGCTGTCATAGCCAAGCTTATGTGCACGGCGAAGATGTGGGCCAACGCGCAACCAGTTTTCGTACATACATATATGGAATTCCGCATGGTTTTTTTGGCAGTGCCACCGATGTGCATATGAAATTAATGAAGGCAAAAAAGTTGAAGGCTACTATACTATTATCGAATGCTTTAATTGGGACGCCATGGTGGTGTCGACGACCAGTCATTAATCCGCTATATGATTAACGGGCTGACGGACGATAATTTGCGTCGATATTGTCGGTCATGTGTTTTCCGCGATGTGCTGGTCTGTTACAATCGTTTTTGGGCATTGACTCATGCGCTGTGGTTAACAGTAAGACTAGTGTCGCGAATTGTCCAACGGGGGACAAAAACATTTCCGTGCAAAAAGTGATAACTCACGATAAAGGTGGCCCAGTATGTTTTAATTGTCGGGCTCGGGGACACATTTCACACGATTGCCAAAACCGCCGGGGAATAAGAAAAATGATAATTCTGTGAACTCCATCAGTGAACCATCTGGTATCCGGTTACGAAGACCATCACCGTGAATGATATCGTGTGCAAAGCGCTTATAGACTCGGACAGTTGCCACTCATTTATAAAACGGAAAATCGTGGATCAATGTGTCGGTACAGTTAAGCCGTGCTACAAGACGATGTTAGGATTCGCCGTCACAATTGAAGAGCAGCATTTTGTGTGTGACTTCATGATAATAGACAACCCAATCTAGGTGTATGGTGTCATCATTGGTACCGATGTACTTTCGCGTGGCCGTATAGTGTTTGACAAGGACAAATGTTATGTAATTAATAATGCGTGCGAAAATATCAATGATGCTTTGAGCAAGTTCAAAAGACAGCGAGTCGAGACGTTCCTGCATGAATATCGTGGCTGTTTCGCGGAATGGTTGAAGGACCTCAGAAAGTGTAGTATCATGAAAATGAACATTGTTTTGACGGCAGATATCCCGGTAAATAAAAAACCGTACCGTGCACCCATCCCTAAACAGAAAATAATCGAAAGCATCGTGAACGAGCTACTGCAACTCAACATAATCCGCCTGTCGATGTCACTGTATGCTTCACAAATTTTCTTGGTGCGGAAGCAGAATGGTGAAGACAGACTCTGTGTCGACTTCCGTGAACTAAACGCGGTCACCAGTTGGAGACAGCGGAAGAGTTCGAAATAGTAACTGATTGCCAAGCCATTGCCAGTCTGAAAGTGACGTAGCCTCTCATTCCGTGAGTGCAGAGATGGTTTATGAAACTATAAGAGTTCAATTACCAGGTTAAATTTCGTCCCGGAATAAAGACGCCTCACGTCGACGCATTGAGTTGAGCACCTGTGGAACCGCCGACTGAACCGAGTGGAGTAGAGGAATGTGTTGGTAGTGTCAACTTGTCGATGAAGGATTGGGTACACACTCTACAGCGAAAAGATTCAGACGTGAAAAACATCATGGACGTACTCGAGATGAAGGCGGAGTCTGAGCAGCGGAAGCATATTCGCAAGGAATATGTTATAAAGAACAGCCATCTCTTCAGAGTTGATTAAAAGGGGGAAAAATGCTCGTTGTTCCACAGGACATACGCTGGCGGGTGGCGAGGCTGTGTCAAGATGACGCCAGACATCCAGGTGTCGATGGTACACTGATGCAAATGAAATGAAGTTTTTGGTTCCCTCGAATGCGTAACTTTATGAAGAACTACACGAAGACATTCATTGACTGTAGCTATGTGCAAGAACCGAGAATAAAGGAATGTCAATTACATGATATGCACATTCCCCAATTACCATTTGAAACAGTCGATATGGATCACTTGGGTCCGTTTATTAGAAGTCACCGCGGTAACGACTATGTGCCGGTCATGGTAGATCCGTTAACTCGGTACACGGTCATCAATCCAACAAGGTAAACCAAATCGAAGCCTGTCCTTGAAGCAGTCAATCAGTTGACGATGTAAATTGATCTCCCGCGTGTGGTGGTCATAGATCGGAGAACAGTGTTTACCTCGCATATGTTTGAGGATTACTATAATGCTAACGACATAACCCACATTAAAACGGCAACTCGAACACCTCTAGCGAATGGTATTGCTGAGCGAGTCAACCAGTCGATACTGGCTTACCTTAAAACGTCATGCACTAAACCGAACACCTGCGATGACGAACTACGACAGCTTCAATAGACACTGAATACCCGAGTGAGTGCAACGACGAAGTATTCTCCAATCGCACTAATTTTCGACAACCCGGTGAAGGACACCAGTGGCAACAGGCTTCTAGCAGCCGTGCAGAATACTAATTTGAATGAGAAAGCGATAACAGATAAGAGAGAAGACGCGAGCAAAAATATATCCGAGGCTAGGCTTAAGTGGAAAAAGTGATTCGACGAGAGACATCAAAAACCAAGGCAGTACAAGGAAACAGAGTTGGTCTTGGTTGAAAGGGCCATACCAGCTACGGGTGAGTCCAAGAAGTTGGAGGCTACGTATAGTGGCCCCTGTATCATCAAGAGAGCTCTGTGGCAGGATCGATATGTCGTGGAAGAAAGCAAAGCACATCAGAAATAGCGACCATTCAGTTCGGCGATGAGCAGCGACAAAATAAAGCCCTGGTGCAAATTATGTCCGGAGATCGATAACGATTACGATGATCTCGTAGATGAGGAATTCGACACATCCATTTAACTCGAGGTTAGATATTGTCAGGAGAGTCTGACTGTCATCCATAAATGTTTGCTACCCAACGTCTGTATGAACTATGGCAACACCATCTATCTTCATTGCTAGATGTATGTGTGTAAAAACTGTTAGGGAGTCGATGTCGGTCCTTAAATACAGTTAGACGTATAATCGAAGACCTTGGTGTTTGCGTTTTAGTTTAAACCCTGACTGTTGACATATGTTGTGTTTATTATATTAGGTTTCAAAATAAGCTTTAACGTTTACATTAGGAATATTGTGTTAGTAGTATATTAGTATAAGATAAAGTTTTTAATTGAATTTCATTAGAATTAGGTTATAACATATTAAATGTAGGATAAAAGCTCACTGTTGTGCTGTGTTAATATTATAATTAATTTTGAATAGAGTTGGTTGGTTTTTTTCTCTTTTTTCCAATTGAATACAATATATGATAAATAATTGTAATGAATCTTGTGACGCCGCTGGCGACTCACTAACACACCTTGCCACCAAGTGGCTTGGCATCTCATGTTGGTTGGGACGGGTGCACATCCCGCGGCAATTTTGTCGTGGGATGTCAAGGTGAAATTGACCGGCAGATGTCAAAGTGAAGGTGGAGGGAATTTCATGTCTTCTTGCTGCAACGTGTTTTTCTGGAGACAGGTGTCGGAAAAAGTGTAAAATCGCTGTATAATTGTGAAGTTTAGTTTCGTGTCGGTCGTTAACGAATAAATAGACATCAGGTGTACAAGATGTTATGTAAAAGTTCACTATGGAAAAACTTCCATTAAAAGGTGGCAAATCGGTAGCGGTGAACGGGAATAACTACAGTAACTCATCTTATCAGTCAGTTATCAAGAAGGTAAGCCAACGTAGAGAGATGCTGTTATCTGTACTATTTATCTTTTTCTGTCTAAATTAAAGATCATTGGAAGATTTGACCTTACTTGCCTGGATCCATACCCGAGGAATTAATAAGGGAATGCGGTCGCATGCGGGCGCAGAAAACAAGATAAGTGAAAGTGTTGTTTTTGTTCCGACAATCGTTGTGAAATATTTCGCGCTAATCGCCTCACAAACATATCCAATCGCTTCGTCCATCACTTTGTGTGACTGCCATTAAAACCCATCGTCCGTCAGTAGATTCTCGGCCAAAGCAATATCACAGTTATGCAATCTCGAATGAAACACGGAAAAATTTTTGGAATGTAATTTTCGACCCCATTAACTGCGCTGTAAGCCAGTAGAGAAAATATTATCCAAATCTATTGTTTCCGATACATCACTTAAATTATTGCAAATACGTATACATATTATGTGAAATTGCAAAAATGAGATAGCCTAAGCTGTCCAAGGCGAATAGAGTAACATCAGCCATATTGCTGTTATTGCTATATTTGCCAACTTTCTGTTTGCAAAAAAAAAAAAAAGAAAAAAATTCTTTATGTTAGCTTCATTGAAATTTGTTAAGAAAAACGGCGATTAGCAAGGAAGGGGCACCTTTTTTTTACTGTATTTTATGTTTGTATATAAGCTGAAGGAAATGTTATCGTCATGTTTTAACTTTTAATATTATACCTACCCTAGAATAATTCCTCGAAATGTATCTTGATTAAATTTGTTACTAGCAATCCTTAGAAAAGGAGAAAAAAATCTAAAAAAAAAGGGAACGAAGTTTGTTATAAAACTGGCTGCATATTTTCATTATTCGAGGCAGCGTGAAAGCTAGAAAGCATATATTAATTGAAAGAATGAAAGAACACAAGATTCCCGAAGCTTAAGGTAGAGTTCTTTTCAGTGAGACAATCCGTAGCGATTATTATTTGCACTCCTACTAGTACCGGGGCGTAAGTTGAATGGTTCTTCATGTTATTCGAAAGATGTTAAGTTTAGCTATGGGTTTTTTTTCTTAAGTGCTTCTGAAAAAAGAACGTGCTCTTAGGCCAATTTAAACAATGCATTCTTATTGAACCAGCAGATATTTTTGTAGGCCTTTGTTCATTTCAATGCATGCATATAAAAATCAATTAAAATTCATGAGAAATCATTCGAAAAAAAAAAACTTAACATAAAAGCACAAATAATTGGTCTAAAGGGAGAAAATGAGAAAGAAGGAGTGTGAAAACGACAGAATGCCAACTCCTATTTCTGTGTTGCTTAATTTAGACCACTAAAAAAAATACGCTGGAAAACTCTTTTCAAGTTCCAGAATATCTAATGCGGCTTTTGAGGAACTACCTAAAGGACCGAAGCCTGCTCTACGACACGACACAGGGCCAACGAAGGATGGCGGTTACATCGGGTGTTGCCCAGGGATCTATCCTTGGTCCGGACCTGTGGAACGTGTCTTACGACGGGCTACTGAGACTTGAGATGCCAGATGAGTCGCGCTTGGTCGGCTATGCGGATGATGTTGCGGCTCTGGTCGCCGGACGCACCGTTGAACAAGCGCAACTTAGGCTAGGTATGCTAATGCGCCGAGTGAGGGACTGGATGACTACTCGCGGGCTCAGTCTAGCACTGGAGAAAACCGAAGTGGTCATCTTGACAAAAAAGAGAATCCCTAGAGTAAGGATGATCAGTATTGGAGATATACAGATCGAATCGAAGCCAGCGGTGAAGTACCTGGGGCTACTGATCGACTCGAAGATGAGTTTCTCTGAGCAAATCAGGGCAACGGCTGAGAAGGCTGCTTCGGGAATATCGGCCCTGAGTCGACTTATGGCCAACGTAGGGGGACCCAGCCCATCAAGAAGACGCCTCTTGATGAGTGCTGTAGGGTCAGTGCTACTGTACGGAGCAGAGGTATGGGGCGACGCTCTCAGCAAGGAGGTATACCGAAAACGATTGGCACAGGTACAGAGAAGAGGAGCACGGAGAATTGCATCTTCGTATCCAACAGTCTCCGACTCGGCGGTGAGAGTGATTGCAGGCGTGATACCTGTCGCCCTCCTTGCTAGAGAGCGCCGCGCTATTTACCTGCGCCGAAACGAGGATGCGAGGGAGATGGTTGTCCGCGAGGAGAGACAACGCTCGCTCAACGATTGGCAGCAGTCTTGGAGGAATTGCACGAAGGGAAGGTGGACTGCGCGCCTCATCCCGGATGTGAGACCGTGGCTAAATCGAAAGCATGGTGAGACTGACTTCTATCTGACCCAGCTTTTGAGCGGGCACGGATGTTTTCAGTCTTACCTGCACAAGATCGGCAAGTCACGGTCTCCCGATTGTCGGTTTTGCCCAGGAGAGGAGGACAATGCCTGTCACACATTTTTTGCGTGTACGAAATGGGCCAGGCTGCGAAGGGAACTCTACAGGGAGACGGGAGAGCTCACCCCGGATAATATAGTTGCGGTGATGCTCGAATCGGTTGACAAATGGAACCAGGTGGCACATTATGCTCGGGCAGTCCTAAAATATAAAAGGGACTCACAGCAGCCGGAGGCGCTGGGGCTGGGGGATCGCTCTTCTGGCAATTCCTCTTCCCCCCTCCCCTCCCGCTAGGAAAGGGACTCCCCAGCTTGAAGGCGCCCCACGGCGTAACAAAACGAGACCTGGCCCGAAGTAATGTGTCAAACGGTTCCAGGCTAGGTTCTCAGATTGACAGGGGAGGTGTTTAGTGGGTAGTCCAAAGGTATCCTCCATGGGAGTCCCACACTGCCAGACTCGGCGGGCATAAATGCCTTCACCTCCCTACCACAAAAAAAAAAAAAAAAAAAAAAAAAAAAAAAAAAAAAAAAAAAAAAAAACAGAAAATTTTTACTAGGTAATAGAAGGAATAGATATTAAAGGCAAAAAAAAAATTAAACATAATTAAAAATTTAAAAGAAGAACTTAGTTAATTATTACTATTATTATTATATTATTATTATTACAAAATTAACTGATATTAGGTAAACATAATAGCAAGCAAGAGAAAAAATAAATGATAATGCAAATTAGTTGAGACCTTTACAAATTATCATAAAATGTTTTTCAATTGTTAATCAAATTAAGTTCTTATATAATATATTTGAATTATTAGCCTGATTAACTTTTTATAGTGTATTTAAATTACTAGTTTATTGTGACGCATTAGGTGTTTCATCAACTTTTCCAAGTTGATGGGAGAATTATATAGGAAATTTCGTTTTAAAACGAAGAAGTAAAAAAATGTAAAATAAGTATAAAGCGAGGTATTACAAATATTATTAACTTACTGATAAATAATCGATAAATAAATAATTATTGAATAATAGTAATAAAAAAAAAAGCAAAGAACAAAAAAAACCATAACGCCCACAAATAATACCCAATAACAATGATTAATAATAATTAATTCCAAATAAGATAACAACCGAGAATAACTCATGACACTTCATAATGAATAACGAAGAGTAATATACAACAGGGGTTAATAATAAGTCGACAATAAATTAACAAACAATAATAACTTGTAAGAATAGGAATAACAACTGTTTATATTGTACTTAGAACATCATTAATAATACGAGTACATATCAATAAGTACCAATTATGTAACCTCAAGATGAGGAGTCATAGTAGGATCTAACTACGAATATTAATGAATATATGGAGTAGTAAAGAAAATTGTAACCCATCCAGAATAATAGTGTTCAAGGTTTAATGTATTTTGCTCTGTTACTCCAAAAAGAATAAATGAAAAATATACCGCAATGAATTGCTAAATAATAAGAATTCTTTCCTTTCCAGTAGTTCTGCTTTTCAGCGGGAAATGAGGTGCAGGGTAAGTATGCCGTCGCGAGGGTAGGGTTTGAGAAAATCCGCTGAAGTCGGTTTCGCGTCGCGCGCGGTACGCGGTACCTTTGTTGTTTTTGATTTTTCTTTAACGTAGCTTTCGTCGGGTTGAGTTAACGTAGTATACTTTTCGGTAACGCGTCGGAAATTCGGGAACGCGAAATAAAAATTAGATTTTGTTCTTTCGACTGATTATAGGAAGAAATACGGAGTAACGTAGAATAGGTTTCCTCTCCGTATGGTTTTGTTTTGTAACGCGTTTGAAAACGGGCGTGTATAGGTGGCTGAAATATGTAAATGAGCGTAACCCATTCGGAGACCCGCGACCGAAATCCTCTCCGACCTAGCTGGCCGACAAGCAGCCACCGCGTGAATGGGTTACGGTGCACGGATTGATTGACCGGTTGGTACCATCCGTTGGCACTACTCAGACTTAACGTCTAGAACCGATGAGAGGTCGGTTCCGCGTTCGCAAGTAATTTTAAAAAAACATTACATAATAATAAAATAATTTAATAATTTTAATCGAATTGAATCCGATTTCTTTTTTTGATTAAATATTTTTCATTAATAATGTATAAATTTAGGGAGCCATTTAGGCCATTCAATCTTAGTATTTTTATTGTTTGGAATTTACTTTATATACTTCGAAAATTTATAACAATTAATATTGAATAAAGCGCTTCTAACTTTGACTTTAGTATGGAAATCATTAATTTTAGATTTCTCGGTATACAGGTATAATATTATCTATAAAGTAACAAATCAGTTTTCAAATGGCGATTAAATCTATAATTTACAATTACACTATCCTTATTACTTCTTCGGGGAATTTTGCAAATCCAACGTGCAACGTCTACGTCTAAGGATGTAAGAAGGATTTTTTAATAAGCTCATCAATAGCGGAAGACTGAATGCGGAAGAGAAAAGCAATTATGAAATTTTCCCCAATGAAATTGTCACACGTTTCATCAATCTAGGACTTGACAGAGGTGATTATGTCATCGCAATTTTTGTCGATTTGAAAAAAGCATTTGATACAGTTGATCATGACCTCTTGCTTCGTAAACTTGAATCGTACTGTATTCAGGGTAGTCCTAAGCAGTTGTTTAAGAGCTACTTGGAGGGAAGATCGCAGAGAACTATAATCAACAATGTCCTGAGCGATCATGCACCTACGAAAACAGGAGTTCCCCAAGGCTCAATACTTGGCCCAACTTTGTTCCTGCTATACACTAATACATGTGGGCCGACGGGATATCACACATTATATGCTGATGACAAAGTTCAACTTTATTCAGAACGAGGCAAAACTGCCATTGAGGATACTATCAACGAGGATCTAGGAAAATTCCATCAGTGGTTAAATGGAAACAAACTAGTATTGAACACATCAAAGACAAAATATATTGTTTTTAAGCAAAAGAACAAAGGAGACATAGATGTCGAACTAAATATTAACGGCGAAAAATTGCAAATTGACCTGGTTACCACACATAAATAGCTTATGGAGGCAATTAGCCCCAATAATAGGATTGTTAAGAAGATATGAGGATTTTCCAATGCACATCAAGAAACTTGTTCTAAATGCATTTGTCCTGGCGAAATTGCATTATGGAGTACTTATTTGGAGTCAATCAGCAAAGCAACATTTAAACAGTATATCCAGGCTGCTGACCAAAGCGTATAAAAACATTCTGAAGCTGCCAATGCTTACTCAAACTAGTTTGGTTTACCAATTGGCAAAATCATTAACCTTTAGTCAAATTATTATTATGGAGAAAGCTAAGTTTATCTACAATAATTTAAAAACTAATGGATCGGAACGAGCATCTGTAGTAATCTAGGCACACCGCACAAACTCAATTTAACAAGGAGTAACCATTCAGTCACCTTCCCCATCGCAACACTCGCTCTTTTTTTTTCTTCGCATGAAAAAATAAGTGAAAAAAAAAAAAATTTCTCTTGTACTTAACACCCGGGAAACAAAATTCTAAAACTGTTTAATATTTTAATGTGTAGTGATTTTATTTCAATATCTTTTGAATATAATTTAACTAATTGCGGTGTAACGCGGTATCCAAATGCTTAGAACAAAACGGTTAACCCCTTTAATTTTATAGGAACGATAAAATCCTTGTATCATTTAAACCCCATAAAATTTGTCAAATTTTACCCATTCCAACCATAATATTAATTAAAAATTGTTTTGTTTGTCGGTAATTAACGCGTGCCTGTCGTATTCTTTCGATTTGTTTCCCCCTTAATTACGCCTAATAATTATAAACATAAATTGCTTTCAATTGAAAACTTAATCGAATCTACAAAAAGACGATTTTGAATTTTAAAAACCACCGAAACGAGTGTGCATTATCACCATCACGGGTTCACTCATAGATGGCACTATTCAACGAAACTTTGCGCGATTTTCCATTGTTGTGTCGTTGCTCGATGGCTCGGCCCCGCCAATTTGGCAACTTGGGAAAGACGACAGAAAGAGAGACAATATATAAAACACCGTTAACTCGAGTTAGAAACCGGCAAGCGCCTTGGAATACCTTGGGCCACCAATTTCCACGAACAGCGTGATGAATTAACCAGTTGTCAACAGGTTTCAAATCCGCAATTTGCTAATCACTTCCTAGTTGGAATTGCGTGCAGAAGTGAAATTAATCAGCCTGAAATTGTACAGCATCCGGTTTTGATCTTTCCCGGAAAACTTTAGTCGAGTTTATTGGAGTTAATATATTTATGGGAAATATACCTGTACATGGTAGTGGTGGCGCAAACAAAGTGATTCGTGGACCCATGTTAATAAATGGTTCTTTACAAAAGTGCTGGTAAGCAGTCGGCATCGTTGGTATTGTTTTTGCTGAATGAAGTGAAATAATTTCCTCGTTTTAGGACTGTGCTTTCGTAGTGAAAGTTTGAAGAAGCTGCAGTGCAATGGCCCTGAAGGAAATTGACGCGAATAAATCTGTGAAGGGGGCAAATGTGGAAAAAATTATCATCGTTCTCATGGCATTCTTCTGAGTTTCGTGAATCGAAGTGAATCTGTTTGGCGTAGAATCGTAGCGGGTGTACGGAATTTTAAAGAGGGTGAAATCGTGGGTGAAAGCGAAAGTAGGTTGAGTTTATTGTTTCTTGACTGTTGATGTTTTGGTGTCTAGTTTTGGAATTCGATTTCCGATTGAAGTCGTTTAAAATTTAAACAACGTGAGAGAGTTTGGATCCAAAGCATGTCAACATTATTTAAAAAACACAATGAATGAATTGGAACGCGTGAGGCTAGGGTCCATTATTTCGACGCTTGCGAACGTGCAACGCTTGATTCTTGTTTGCTCGAAAGCAAGAAGTATTTATTTTTGGACGAATATCAATCATTCCGTACTTCCTTCACGCGTGTTGATGATTTAAGTTATTGTTTGTATTACATTGTTTGCGCGGTGTCGTCTATGCACCGCATCTCTACTGTTCGAGAAATTGTTTCGCAATTCAACGTCTCATTTGGAGGAATGTTAATGTATGGTTAAAGCTGGGGTGGCGGGAAAAACTAATTTGGCTGAACCAAAACAAAAACTTCGGATTACAATATCGGGTCGTAAGGCAGAGTATAAAAATCCTCCGTCTCCGAAGGCTGCTGACGTTGGCACTCACGAAGGACTTGGCAGACTCAACATTACTCGCAGTGGAAAACGTACGCCACCTACAGGACGAGCTCCTGACTTTTCATATCAAGAATCCTCATCAGACTTGGTCTACACAGTGGCTACCAAAGACTATTTGCAGTCGGAGTTTGCTGCCCAAGGGAAGGGGTTAGTGCAAAAGAGCTCTTCATCAGCACGGCTGGAAAGGCAGTCATCTCGAGAAGAGTTCCTCGAAGAAGATAAAGTGCAGTTTCGACATCATGACCTTTTCCTGGAGCGTGGAAGCCGTTTTCCTCGCCCCGCAAGCCATGCACCCCTGAAAGCGCCAACAATTGATGAGAGGCTGAGTCGGGTTCTAGATTACGTGAACGAAACCTATTCCCAGAATAACCTTAACATACCTAACGCTATTTAATATGAGGCTTCTACTGAAACACCTGCTCAAACCATAAGCAAAGTATCCGATACTCCACCACCCCGGGATATTCAAAAGGACAAAAACTCATCCATTTTCCATTCAGCAACTAGTAATGACTCAGACGATAGTCCTTTAAGTGATGCTAGACGTAAAAGAATCAAATATGTAGGACAGCCGACGCTATACACAGCTGAAGAAAAAGAGATCCTTGAGGAAAGACGTGAAGGATTCCGGAACCTTGCGGGAGTAAGTGAACATTCCTTGGAATCAGATTCCCTGAACGAAAGTCAAATGCCAGCTTTTAGTGATTCAGTGGTGAATCCTGAGGAGGCGATAAGCATTCTATACAAGTTATACAATGTCGTATCTGTTTATTTTGCGGGACATAACAAGTTCACTAAGTTCTTGACCAATTGTTAATATATTAAACTTTTAATGGCTCAAACGCAACCCTACCTAAAATTAAATTAAAATTATCATTCGAAATTAAAATATTGCACACTAGTAGTTAAAACAAGGGATGTGTATTAAGTCATTTTTATAAAGTGCAAACACTTCAAATGACGATTCAACATAAACTTAATCTAAGACTATTTGGAACTATAAAATA
Source organism: Odontomyia ornata (assembly GCA_963969285.1). Lineage (NCBI taxonomy): Eukaryota > Metazoa > Arthropoda > Insecta > Diptera > Stratiomyidae > Odontomyia > Odontomyia ornata. The sequence continues at coordinate 328,479,526 of OZ017738.1, forward strand.
AAATTATCCGGAGGTGCGAAGAACAAATTACCGGTTTATCCGCGTGCGCGATAGTTTTAAAAATAAGAGAGCGTGTTTACGAACTTATTGGTGAGTCGAAACAGGCAACAATTAAAATTTGCGGGGAATACTCTGTTGAGGTGAACTTTTTTGCTAAGGAATTATTACCAGTCGCCGTGCACCTAGAGCTGACCAAAACTTTCTCAATGCAATCACGGTGTTGATAGTGCAAGGATAAATACGGGTACCCAATGCCATTTGAATTGAGGACAAGCCGCAATCACTCCATGGCCTGCCGTGATTACAGTGATTGATAACTACTCGTACACATACCACACCCAAGCCCCATTTCGATAACGATTTCAAATTCGTCCGAAGAACCAGCACTGGAGCAGTACTAATTAGCTGATGCCGCGTTTGATTCGCTTTCAAGGTCTCGGCAACCGGTTGTTCGGATGATCGAACATATGTCGCCTCGTTGCCAATCAACGAGCAAGAACGATTCTAGCGGGAAGAAACGAAAGGATTCGGCGGAAGACAGAAAGAGCACCTCTACAAACGTGGATAAATATCGAAAGAGCTCGTATTGCTCCCGTAACCGATCATATTCATCACTAAGAAACCTCCGCTCAACCATACGTGAATCAGGGAATAATAGTCATAGTCAGCGACAGCCATTCAGTTGGTCGTCTACGAATAATTGTATAGCACCACAAACAACTGAAGGCCGGCTGCAGAGAATGGTGTGGAATTGCTTAAACGTATCATTGAGGTCGGAAATGATACTAAGCCAAATCAAACCTATCTTTGAGCGTCATGCAGGCGAATTTCTACACTTTAGGTAACCGGTGATAAGGCCAACGAGAACTATGCAGTCCTTACTCCTTACATGGAATTTCCCAAAACCTTAGTGCAGGAGCAGCATTTATGTCGTGAAAATATCTCAAAACGTCGCATGAAGTCAGATTTAGATGCGTTGAAAAAAAATATGATATTTATCGTTCTAAGAAGTTAGAAAAGTTAGTCTAGAAAAGAAAAGGGATCAAGTAGCTCACGATATCAAAGGATTGCAGAAATCAAAAGCAGATACGTCGGAGTTGCAGGGACTCCCAACGAATAAAGGAACCGGCAATAGCATCAATCATTGGAATCGCAAAGACATGATCGACTACAGAGATCCAACCCGTTATTATCGTATGGAGGAAGCTGCACGATTTGAATTCGATACACCTATAAATTGTAACGCTAATGCTAGAAGCTGCTGTGATCGATCTAAACCGGATTGGCATCGTTGATGAGGAAGATATTAAAGCGTCAAAAGTTAATTTACTTCATTTAACAGGCGGTGGTTCAATAGCGAGTTTCCTCAGTTTTATTGCTAAACTGACCATTTTTCCGACATTCTTACCTCTGCGGTTTATTGCCCGCGGACGTGAAAATATCTTAACAAGTGATTTTGTTACTCAATTTTGTATGGCATTCGCCCAAAGAACCTCTATAGTGATAAGTGAGACTAATACTAATAGCAACGATGCTAACAACCTTAAGAATTTACAGGACACCTCCAGCCCCATCGAGCGCTCGACGGAACAGCGGTGAGTCCTTTTAATTAATAAAAATCTATGCTCAATATTTTATATTCATTATTTATATTATTTATAATAAATTATAAAATTTGTTTTATATATATACAAAATATGCAGATACATGTATTAGATTTCGACCATAGAGTTCGGTTTCAAATTAATTGGAAGCCTAGAAATTTAGTTGACGCGTTCTCATTAGCTGAACGTGATTAAAATTAAACCTTTTTACTTTGCCTGTTGAAAAGCAACTCGGTTATTTCAAAACCTTACGAAATATTTAAGAAAACTGGATGGAATCTTAAGTTAAGAAGAAAAAAACAAAAAAAAAACTAACTTGAAAAGCATAGTATAAATATGCAACATTTGTTATTTATATGCTATAAGTAATATGAGCTCATGGTTTTGACTCGGAACAAAATACTTAACGATCTATTAAGCAATCGATTTTTGGCGGTCCTTTGCTTTACTTTATATTTTTTTTATCGCAAATTTTGAAATCTTTGCATTTTGAAAAGAATCATTTTACAGTAAGTGATAGGTTAACATTCTTGAAAATCATGCGGTTTGTAAATAAAATGAAGAATTAAACGAAAAAATTGGTCTTTTCCCTTCCGGTTTTTCTGACCGAGTATAGGACCCGGTACGGTGGCAGGCTTCCACCCCAAAATATGAGCCAGCCACCGGGTACAATTTAATCCTTTTTGTTTCAGGTGACTTCATAGGTTGAGTGGCCCAAGCAAAGTGCCTTTTTATGGCATAGAGTTATGCAATTCAATTGTATAATTCTATAACATAAATTGGTCACCGGGGTACCCCCCTTCTGATGGGAAAGTTCATATAATTCAAGTTGTATGAGGAATACCTGGCCACTTCAACAATTTAACATTGGATTTATTCCGGTTGGGTGGGCATGAAGGGGCTCCACCACCACCCGGTTGCCCCTCTTTCATTTGTGGGCCCTGAATTTATTTGGGTAAAGACGAGGTCACCCCAAATTAGCCTTTCTTGTCAGGTTGCACTTGTTCTCGTAACAAGTCATAATTCCTTCGTGGAGGTTATCTACAAATTTGCGACTTCGGTCATCCTCTTGTGATCTCTGCAAGCAATTCGTGAATGCGCAATGTTTTGTAGTGAGTCCTCGTGCCGGGGAAACGAACCCGCCCCACGACACCGCAATGCTAGCCTGCCAGCGCATTCACGCGTCTCCGGACGAGGGCATTCTCGGCAGGAACCAACACCTTCCTCTGCCCAGGCAGCAGAACATCGCTGCAGTCCTTCACGGACTTTATTGAAACTCATATATTCACTACACACCATTAATTAAGGTATCACAGATCAACCCATATATTGCGAGGACCTTTTGCAAGAACGGATCGTCTAAAGAACGATGCAACGAATGATGCTCTGCGTATATATAACAATCTACCAGAGATTGTTAAGGAAGCAAACTCACTTTTGGTATTTAGGAAAAGACTAAGGGAGCATTTAATGAGCACTGATTGAAGCGTGAGCCTGTAATCCTGCTTTTATGAGCCCAGTATCTTAGGGCGCCCTTTTTGACCCTATCGGCGAGATACTGAAGTGACAGTTACTCAGAGTTTTTTTTGAATGCGTCGTATTATATTGAATTTTTTTTATCTCTGAGAGCTGATCATGATTTTTGGACTAGATGTTCATGAAAAGGACTAGTTCACATTATATTGTGTGCCTCCTTATACTGATGTGTTAAACATTGTCTGAGTGGCACAAAGGACCAAGCGACGTTATGTGAATGCAGATCGCACGAGCGTTGTGTGACGAAGAAACAGTGATGGAGAGAGTGGTAAAGAATGGAGGTATTTAAAAAAAAAATGACTACAAATGATAAATTTATCTGATTTGTAGCTATTTTTTCAAATATTTCTATGCGACATGGTTCGGTCAGTACCAATAATTGGAAAACTTCCCCCAAATTGTATGATTATTACTATTAAATCAATTTAATTTATTTCATATAGGGAAATTTCATTAATACCGGAAAATTAACATGATCTATGTTTATACTAGGTTTCAGAACGTGGTATACTAAGTTATACGTAGTAAGTATACTACATGTCTGTCTAGGCTAATAAACACGCAGCGCATTTATACGATATCTTTAAGTTTAGCGCGTCTATTAAGTGTTGTGAATTTTATGTATTTAAATTAGCTTTAAGTTTTCAAATTGTCAATCAATCATCGAACATGCCTATAAAATTACACTTCAAAAATGTAGAAACGTGTTATTTTGCTTTCAAAATTTAGTAAAAATAATTTAACTTTAGGTTCAAAATTAGGATTTCCAAATTTATTCAAAATTCCCCACGAAAAATAATTGGATTGCAGTGATGCCCGGCTTAAGAAATCCAAAATCATACAAACTGCGAAAAAAGCTACAAAGGATCGGTGTGGATGCGCGAAACTTAAAGACTTGGTGTATTATTTTAGGAAAGACGCCATCTGAAGTTCTTTGCTTATCAGATGCCGAACTAGTAAATCGGCTGGAAACATTGATAAAGTATATCCAAAAACATCTAGCGATTAATAGGCAGACATCAACAACCGCTAGGAATTCAGGATGGACAAACAGCGACTACAGCTATGATCCAATACAATCATGCCCTGTTCGATTGTTTGCTGGTGGGCCAAGAGGGCTTGATGATACATGGAGTGACGATGAAAGGCAAATTGATTTTACTCAAGGAGCACCACATCTTGAATATTCTGGTTCAGACGATTCATTCAATGAAAGAAGACGACCTCCTTTGGCAAACCAATCATCACCGATCAGACCAAAATCTCCAGCGCCATCATGCTCTATTCTTCCTAAAACACCGAATTCGGGTAGTGCGCAAAGAGGGCTTGATGAGACATGGGGCGATGATGCAAAACAACTTGAATTTTCTCGTGCAGCACCACATCTTGAGTTTTCTGACTCAGATGACTCATTCAATGCAAAAAGACGACCTCCTTTGCCAAACAAATCATCACCGATCAGAGCGAAGTCTCCTGCATCAGCGTTCTCTATTTCTCCTAAAACGTGGAATCATACGCTAAGCAATACAATGCATGGAACACCTGCTTCAAAACAAGCAACAATTGCTGCGGCAAGATTTCATGGAACACCCCAAGAACCAACAGCTCCAGTTGATAAGCCAAGGTGGCTTGATTACTCATGGAGTGATTCCAAACAGCTTGACTTTGAACGTAATCGAGAACCACCACAACTAGAATTTTCTGATCCAGAAGATTCGTTTAATGAATTTAGAGAACTCCGTTTGGCAAACCAATCAACTCCAATCAGGCCAAAATCTCCTAGGCCGGTGAAACAGAATCTTTTGCAAACCAACTCAATGCATGGATTATCTACTCCAAGACTTCAAGCAATGACCCAGGAACCAACAACTCCAGTTGCTAATCCAAGGTGGCTTGATTACTCATGGAGTAATTCCAAACAGCTTGACTTTGAACGAAATCGAGAACCAGTACGTCTTGAATTTTCTGATCCAGAAGATTCATTCGATGAAATTAGAGAACTTCCTTTGGGAAACCAATCAACTCCAATCAGGCCACTATCTCCTGGGCCAGCAAAACAGAATCTTGCGCAAACCAATACAATGCACGGATTATCTACTCCAAAACAAGCGACAATGCCCACTGCTAGATTGCTGGTAGCACCCCAACAAGCAACAACTCCTGTAGGTAGAGGATTTCAGAGAACACCTCATTCACGAAGCTTTGCTCTACCACGAAGGATTTTCGACGATGCTCCCGATCGAAGAAATCAAACGATGCCTGGCATGAACAACGACCCGGTATTAAATCGGAGTCAACAAATACAGAACTTTATGTCAACCAATACAATGCATGGAACATCTTATCCAAAACAAGCGGCAAGTCCAGCAGTAAGATCTCAAGGAGAGCCCCAACAAGCAAAAACTTCAGTTGATAAACCAAGATGGCTTGATTACTCATGGAGTGACTCCAAACAGCGTGAATTTGAACGTAATCGAGAAGCAGCACAACTCGAATTTTATGATCCAGATGATTCATTCGATGAGAGTAAACAACCTCCTTTGGCAAACCAGTCAACTCCAATTAGACCGGAATCTCCTATTCTCAAGCCAATCAATACCATGCAAAGAATACATACGCCAACACAACTGACAAGTTCTGTTGCAAGATCTCAGGGAAAGACCCCGCAAGCAACAACTCCTGTCAGCGGAGTAGCTCAGGAAAGACCTCGTTCGCAGAGCTTTGCTGCACCAAGAAGGATTTTGGACGATGCTCCCGAACGAAGAAATCAAACGATGCCTGACATGAACAGGGATGTAACGTTAAATCGGAACGCTCAACAGCAAAAGCTTCTCACCATGGTGGAATCGTTTGAAAAAGCAGTAGATGATTTCAAGAAAAATAATCCAAGATCTCCCTCAGCACCACCACGACCTCCATTACCATATCAATATCCTTCCCCAATACCACCACCACCACGTCCCGCCGGACCATATCAATATCCTGTACCAATACCGCCGCCATTAGCTTTGATGCCATATCAATACCCATTGTCGACACAAGCACGACCATCTATTGGAGCATATCAATATCCATCAACTCCGCAAATGGGATATCATCCCTGGGAATTTCACCCATATCGTTCACTCTGGGATGAATATCCGTCGCATTATCAGTATCCTCAAGGAAGACCCTCGGCAGCGAGTGTAATGTCACCACCTGGTGCATGTGGTGCAAATAGCGGCATTGCAGGTTGCACATGTCCTGAAGGAGGTGAAGGTAAACCCCGAAATGAGACGACGGGCGGGCCGGGCGGTGGAGTTAGAGAGAGTCCTATTGGACCTTCTAGAAATCCACATCAATTTTCTGAAAGTCGAGTTCAACCTGCTGAAGATGGAGGAGTGATAAATATAAGTTTATTCGGAGAAAATGGTGAAAATTCATTTACAGTTCCGTTGCCGCGGGGAGTGGTGCTTTCAATTCAAGTTCCATAGTATGAAGTTTGTCTGATAAAATGAATGATTGAATCAACACTTTCTTAACAGTAATCACAACATTTAACAAAAACGTTAATAAAATTGAGAAAGTATAAGGGACTCTATGTTTAAATTTGCTTTGTATTTTATTTTCAGTTCTGGTTATTAACAGTAAACCGATTATTTGTCATTCAATCTTTCATTTAAACTTACTCCTACGGAACTTTATTTGTTTTTGATCCAGTTCGACTACCAAGTTACCACAAAACAAAATAAGGAAAAATGTTACATTATCTTTCAAATAAGACTGTATTTAGATATGTTGGCCAGCTGACAAAAACTTATATCTGAAGAATACACCTGTAAAAAAATGTCAATTTATTTTAACTGGCCAGATTCCGGAGAAGTGGCTTTTAAGGTTCCTGCATATATTTCTTGAAGTCAGTGATATCTTTTCTTTCCCACCTTGCAATGGCAAGGCAAGGAATCTGAACACTCTACAGAGGAAACGGCTAAAATGTACTGCTAATGATCTACGAGGAATGGCAATTAAGCTGACTCAGGCACCCTCGACAGCATAGTATTCATACGTAGTACCCATAGCTTCCATTTACCCTGTGTTGCACATTTTCCGAATTTTCCCACGGCCGGTGAGCTGAGCCGTTGCCTGTCGTATTCAAAAACTAAATAAAAAGCAAATAAAATTTCCGACGGACGTGTTCTTTTACGCATTTCAGAACATGGGAACATTGCCAGATCCTAATAAAAACTAAAAGATTGAAAGAACGATTTTCTTTTCTGCAAAACTATTATTTTTAAAGATCTGGTAATGCTGAAATCTCTCATCGAATCACATGTTTATATTCGCACCAATCATCGCGTCAACATTTACCTACTTCCCTGCGGCTGAAGATTTAGGGTTTGCTCTTCGGCTTGTGTTCTTTTTTTTCTGGAGGCTGGATTAAGTGTGAATACTATGTGAATGTACTTGCTCGACAGTATCTCAGTGTAGGGTTCGGCCACATTGCAATACGACTCTTGAATCGAGCGATTTTTAGACACAAATATGAGCCCACTACGACAAGATTTGCAAAGAAACTTCAAGCCTCCGCAGAACTGATACCCTGATTTGAAGGTACACCTTTGCCAGGAATACAAAACCCTACTAAACTCGCGCCCTGTCTATCCGTCCGCCCGTGAGTGAGACCTTTTTTTCTCGCAAACTACATAAGCTAGAAACATAAGATTTAGTAGGTAGGTGCAAATTGATGCCCTCTGCAAAGTTTCACCACAAAGAGAAATTTATAAGGTGTTAAAGGGGGGCCCCATATAGAGGAGCGACTCTTGAAAAAAAATTTCATTGCATGTACGCAATATGGGTATCAAATGAAAGGTCTTGATGAGAGCTTTTCAAGACAGGATTTGTTACATAGCCAGTATATCCTATGTATACTGGTATGAGCTGGGAGCTTGATCTGATGTGTATCCTATATACATCATTAAGGCTCCCGGGGAGAGATCTCTCTGTACGACACTTACCTGCTACTATAACCATCCAAACTAAATCAACCAAGGCAAGAGTTAACTTTGGAGAATTATTTTTATTTCGTCGTTAATTTCGTTGTACCTTTACACATTGTTGAAGTTTTAATGGTTATATTTTTTGGAAGTTCTTTGTACTCTTTGAAAACTTATAACGATATATTGTATATTCAATAAGTTACCTTCGACTTCCGCTTTGATTTGGAGTCCCCTGATGTCGGTGGGACTTATCGCGCTTCCCATGTGAGCGTTAGCCCGTAGAGTGAATCGGAGAAGATGAGTAAATGGATCGGAGTGGCCACATGGCGGGAAACGCCAAAAGGCCGATTGAGGTCCACGGCTCACCATTTAGTTGAACACTGTCACTATACCACCGTCTAAAATTTTCTTCGCGTAATTACT
>OZ017738.1:328493064-328510564 GCA_963969285.1 Odontomyia ornata
TATATACTTATAAATTTATATATACATACTTATATATATATATATATTTATATATACATATTGTCTCGTGTTATGGTTCGCGGCCAATAATTTTAATGTTCCGGGAAAGTGAAAACGCAATGTCTTAACTTTAATTAAAAAGAGTTTATTTAATTACTTAAAAATGCACAATCACTTATTTAACTATTTCACAATTTTAATTTTCACTATTAAAAGTCTAACTTCCACTTGTCTATAAATTTCTATCGCAATTGTCTTCTAAAATCACTTCCCAATCAACGAAAATCACTTTCCTATTACTCGATCAATATCGCTTTTCTATTCGCTCCACACTTTCGCAGTTTTTACTATCGCGGTTCTAATGAATGATGCCTTTATATAGGGTCTCTACCCATTCAACCCATTTCTCATACATTGGCGAATGTTCTTCCGAGACGTACCTGGTGTATTCGAGCAGCTTAATGAATGGTGTGACGTCACTTTCAGATGTTGATCATGCTTGGTGGGTTCGAGTAAATTCACTTTGTTGAACATGAGGTTCTTAATGGTTGTGAAAACAATTGCAACAGTAGCTTGCAAAATTATTGTTGCATGTAACAATATATATATATATATATATATATATATATATATATATATATATATATATATATATATATATATGTATATATATATATATATATATATATATACATACATATCTACATATGCATATATACAATATGTATGTATGTATATATATATATATATATATATATATATATATATACATATACATATATATATATATATATATATATATATATATATATATATATATATATATATATGTGTATATATATAGATAAATATATACATATATATTTATACTACTGTGTACAAAAAATAAAGTGACATTTGACCTTAAACTGCGCGCGTCGAAGGATTTGGAGAATTATTTTTTTTAGGTTGGTAGTACTGTCAGTGACATCTATGTCAAATTTACATGTCAAAATATTCATTAGAAATTATTCTACTTCTTCTAAAAATTATTCTACAAATCTGCCATCCCCTTCAAAGTAGTCCCCTTGGGCAACTATACAACGATTCCAGCGCGTTTTCCATGCTTCCTAACATTTCTGGAACGCTTCGACTGGGATGTCCGCCAGTACCCTCGTCACGGCCGCCTAGATGTCCACAATCGACTTAAAATGGGTTCCTTTGACCACCGATTTTGTTCTACGGAACAAATCGCCTGTAATAACAGCAGCGTAGGATCGTTTTCCACGCACACGCACGCACACACTCCCCATTCGTGTGTGTCCACACTTCGACTGGTTTTCCGCTCCGCGCCTCGTCTTCCACGCTTTCATGTCCCTCATTAAACTGTTTATGTCATCGAAACACCTGGGCACGATTAAGAGCACTATCATCATACACTTTTACAATTTTAGCGTACATTTCCGAAGCTGTTTCGCCAATTTTGTCGTGACGCGTTGCTCTTGATTTCGTTTCTCCATTTTCGTGACGAGCGCCACCAACACACGACTACTCCTACTCAACACGACACAGCAGGCGAACTAAACATTCCCTTCCCCGGCGTCCTGTATTAATCGAGCAGTCACACAAGCAAACTGTTCGTAAACCTTCCTATCTCCTGCTCGGAATTTGGTGGCAGATTTGAAAAAGTATGTAATTAGTTTTATTCGTAATCAATATTTTGTAGAACACTTTTCCTTCTTATTTTTTTATTAAATGTCATTTAATATCAATTTTCCTTTATATTAAAATTTAAATGTCTCCCTTTAATTTTATTCGTCATGAGATTTAACTTTTATAACTATTTAAAATTTTCATTTCGTTACTCTAGTTAAAATTTTTTTATTTCATATAAATTTCTTCACTTCATTTAAATCTTCTGTGCTTCATTTCAATTTCTTTACTTTACTTCAAATTTCTTTACTTCATTTAAATGTTCTCTACTTCAATTAAATTTTGTTTTAAAAATTGCAAATCTGCACGTAGAATTCCGGGTTTGGGACTGCTGATGTAATACTCCCCAACGGTGTATTACATCACGGAAGGCAAGCGAACTGGGCTGATAGAGCTCAGCTGATGCGATTCACCATATACACGGGATGCGGAAAGGAGAAAAGACAAGTTTTGGGACGGATCAAGAAGTGAATCGGGAAGGCTGCTTGAAATCGCCAACAAGCACGGACGCCGCGGGTTTGAGTTCAACCACGACACGGGACACGAGGCGGAGAATGCCCGGTACTACTACGGAAGTTTAATAATTATTGCTCGAGTCATTAGTGTTTTATCAAGGAGATTCAAACCCATCAAAAAACAATTCTCGAGAACCTTACGTGTTAGTAACATCAAACAAGAGTGTAAATTTGATATATCGATCGGAACGTGCCCGCCACCAATGTCCGCTAATGTGGGGTGTTAGAGCTGAGTTCGTTTGCGCTGCTTATTTCCATTGTTTCTCGCATAAATCACGCGCAAGATTTTATATCGAGTGTAAATTGCCCGCCCGCAATGTTCGCTTGCGTGGTGGGTTCAAGCATCTCATTTTCGAATCAAACCTTGGGGAAGCCAACTGATTTCTAATATATAATGATTCATGCATCGTTTAAAGTTGAAGGGAAGACGGAATATCTGAATTACTTTCCCAGCGTTCAATCCATAGTCATTATAGTTTGACTTTCGGTATTGATTCGTGTAACCGGTAGGGATGTCTCTAGAGTGAACTGCAATTTTCGCAACCCAGTGCTGGATAATTGCAGCGTGTAAAGTGGTTGACGTAAAATGACTGAAATAAAATTCAGTCCATATTCCCTCAACAACAATTCTCCGGACTAACGAAAGAAGTTGCATGTACTCGACACGATTCACGTAAGCATCTAGTACAGGTTAATTGTGTCCCCAATTGTGCGAAAATCATTCCGTTACGCTTGATAATTTGAAGACCAAACGCGGAGTTGTGGTTACATGTGCCCATGCATGATTCTTTCACGTTTACCCAGATCCATATATGCCGATAAGGCCAATTGTATATTTGTCTCTTTAAAAGTGAAGAGAGAATATTTTCAAATTTAGTGTTAAAGTAGGAAGAAACCAATGGCAAAAAGTGAATGGCGGGAAACATTCTTTTGTTTTATTGTACTCCGTAGTTGTCGTGTGTATTTATGCGCCAAAATAACGAAAACTGGTAATGAAAGAGACGAAATACGCCGAAGAATACAGCTCACAAATAAAATATGTATTCACGATTTGGAAGACCAGCTGCATGCACAGAAAAACAAAGCTCCAAATATACAAATCTGTGATAAGACCTGTGTTATGCTATGGGTGTGAAACATGGACCCTAACCCAAGCATCCGCAAATATATTGAACGACTTTGAGCAACGGGTCCTGAGGCGAATAATCAAAGCGAAGCTAGACGGGGACCAATGGCGAATTCGATACAACCATGAGCTGTATAAAATTTTTGCCGAACCGGAGGTTTCAAGGATTGTAAGACTGCGGAAGCTGCAATGAGCTGGACACATGAACCGTATGGACGAACAACAGATACCCAAGAAGGTATTCGTTGGGAGAACTGAAGGCCGGCGGCCAGTGGGGAAACCGAGGAAACGCTGGTCTGACTCGGCCGACGAAGACAGTTCATCGCTGCTTGGATTTCGGAATTGGATGACGCGGTCAACGGACCGAGATAGTTGGAGGCGCTGTTTGCAGGAAGCGAAGGCCCGAAAGGGGCTGTAGTGCTAAGAAGAAGAAGAAGAAGTTGTTGCTATAGATATTGGTTAGAAAATGGAAACAAAAGTAAATCGAACGTGTCTCATGAAGAGTGTAACATTTGTGTCAGTTTTTTGATAAATATCCTACATTAAACTCCACCGCTTAGGCGTTGACGTCCTAACAAATTTTTTGTAAAGTGTCGCCTACTTACGATGTCAAACTGCTCAGCAATTTTTTTCCGATCTGCGATCCAAGATTAAGTGTTAACTCTCAACAGAACAAAGTTGCAAGACAACTTAGAATTTGTCATATCACCTCCCTTGTTTACAGTGACTTCACCAACATCGTCGTCGAGCGCTCGTGGGGAAGTGGGTAAGTATTCTTTGGTTAATGTTTTATAAACAATTATTAATTTTTTCTTAACATTTTTCTTTGTTTTGCATTTTTTTGTTATACCATTTTTAATTTTTTGGAAAATTTTTCGTAAATTCTTCTTGTCATGGTATCCACTTATTAATTTTTTCCAAATTCTTTCTAAATTGTTTTGCGTTTTCTTTTATAACATTCTGAATTTTCGCAAATTCTGTCTAAATTTTTTTGTCCCTCCTTCCATTAGCTTATTGATTTTCTTGAGTTTTCTTTTAGTTTGTTCGTATCACGTTGCTTAATACTGTATTCCGAATTAGATTGACCGTTTCCCCTGAATAGATAAATTGCTAAAACAATCCAATTTCGGTCTTTCTTTACCAAATCTGACCGAGTATAGGACCCGCAACGATGGTATGCTTTTCGTGTGATATGGGCTAGCCATCGGGCGCGAGTTACGAGCCCCATTCCACGTGCCGACCAATAAATCAAATCCCGTTCCACGTGCCATTTACCTGGACGAATTCCGCGACGGTCATTGGACTCCCGAACGTACATTCGACCCGCAGACAGACATTGGACCTGCACTCATTTCGAAATGCCTTTCCCACGGAAATTATGCTGCACCATCATAATTGCAAACAATAGACTTTTCCATAAATGTTAAAACCAGTTCAGTTGTATTTCAAAAAATATATAAAAAAGACGTACAAGCGGAACTTACCTGTTTAATTTAATTTGAGTGGATATATATATTTTTTTTTGGATAACGTCGGGCCGAGAAATATAACTGGCGCAGTCGTACGGATTTCTTTTCGGTGCTTTCACGACTTTTTAAATAAAAGTAAATCGACGGTTTATCGGTTTTACTGAAATTGCAGTTCTGAATTCCGAAATCATCGACGGTTTATCGGTGATTATTCAAAGTGTATAGTGAGACATTGACGAATTATCGGTGGTCCATTCATACAGGACAATTAGCCATTTCACATCGACGGCTTATCGATAGTGTAAAGTGGAAAAAGAGAGACATACATCGACGGTTTATCGATGTTGAACAAAAATTAAGAAGTGCTGTATAGTTAATTATCAGTTACAAAACAAATAAAATTCACTTCTGTGAAAGGAGTGAAAGTGCCGAAAGAAAAAAAAGAACCGAAAGAAATGAAAAGTTCAAGTGAAAGACATTATAAAGAAACAAAGATATGGAAATGTTACTGATTTCGTTGGCAGCAATCCTCATGTAAGTCGAATTTGTTGATATATCTCCTTTATAACCTTTCCTTTATCCACTTTTCTCCATATTTAACAAAATCATTGAAATAAAAATTATATTTTGGTGAAACAAAAACAAATATCTGGATAATAATCCTATTTTACGCAAACTAATTAGGATCGAACTGTTTAAGAATCTTTAACCGAATTATATTCCGGTGAAGTACCTGTATAAGACTAAATAAAATATTTATTCGAAAGTTCAGATTAGTGTCCATTAAAAAGATATGCTTAATCTGTTTTAAACCGAACTTGTTGTGTGTTACAGTTGTAATGGTAGAAGTTGAAGAAAATGTCATTCCCATTAACGTGGCGGACATTGCAAATACACTTAGAGTTCCAGACGCAATCAAGGATTTACCTCAATTTGAAGGAAATCCTAGATTGTTGTTTGAATTTATAAATAATGTCGAGGAAATCCGTTCTCTTGTTTCTTGTACGAATGGGACGCCCTGTGGGAAACAACTACTTAGAGCCATTCGTAACAAAATTGTTGGACATGCCAACGAAGTCCTGAACATGTGTGGGACTCCTTTGGAATGGCCTGTTATTAAGCAAAATTTAATTCTTCATTACTCTGACAAGAGGAATGAAACATCTCTCATCCGGGACCTACACAACTTTAAACAAAAGGAGAAATCCATGAAAAAATTCTACAGCGAAATAATTGAAATACTGGCAACCATGACCAACCATATACAAATTTACGAAGTTGATGAAAATGTCATTAAAGCAAAACGTGAACTTTATACTGAAATGTGTTTAAATACATTCCTATCAGGACTCAAAGAGCCTCTTGGCTCCACAATTAGAGCAATGAAGCCAAATTCCCTTCCAACTGCATTCTCTTTCTGTATTAAGGACCTAATAGTTCCAAGATGCTAAACACTGCAAGGTTACCCCCACTGAAAGTAGTTCGACAACAAAATTTTAATATAACCCACAACAACTTCCTTCTACCCTAAACAAAACATTTACAGGAACTAGGTAGGAATATAAACAGAATCAACCTTCAAATTACTATCGGTCAATAAATTTTCCCGGCCAATTTCCTCCACGTAAATATACTCCATTTCCTCCCAGACAAGATACAAATTTTTCAAGACACACTACACCAAATATATCAAGATCTCAACATTTAGATAATAGAACAGGGTTTTCTGCACAAAATCAACGAAATAATCGACCACAAATGAATAATTTCCGTTCTAATCAACCCCAAAAAACGAATGGCAAAGAGCTATTCAACTTTTGTTATTCTAACAATTATTCAAATCCCTTTTATCAAAGTGATAGCTCACGCCTCGAAAAAAATCACTCACCACTACCTCAAAGGCAATACCAACAATTAGATAATTATTACAACGATCAATATCAAAGCAACAACTACATTCACGAGATCGATGATACAAATTTTTCAGCAAAAGCCTCAATGAACCCATCGGATACTTAGATATTAACTTTCATGGTAACAAACTCCCATATATATCTATATCTTCTCCTTTTGGCCGCCCTTTAAGGTTTTTAATTGATACAGGAGCTTCAGCATCTTTCCTCAGCCCTGAATATGTAAAGAAATGTGATATTGTCCATATTGAACCGATTCCTATTAAAACCATTCTCAGTGAACACAAAATTGATCAACAGATAACATTAAACAATTTCATCGAATTTAATCAACCTGGCGAAATCACGTTTCTAATTTTTAAATTCCATGGATATTTTGATGGACTCCTAGGCCTCGATATTCTATCATTTTTGGGTGCTGCGGTTGACCTCCAGAAAAATACTTTAACTACAAACAACTCCATTATTCGGCTGCAGTATAAACCAAATTTCAGTTCTGAAAAATTTAAAATTGGCAAGTTAAAATCCCCGTGCAAGTTACAGAAGGAGACATCTATGTCGGAAAAACCTAACTGAATAAGGATGTGTACATACCAGAAGGAATTTACTGTTGCCAAGCCAACTACAGCTACGTAGAATTGATTAACACTTCTGATTTTGAGCAAATCGCGTTTCTCGAGCAACCACTGGATGCTATATTGAAGTTAATAACTTCAGTATCGACACCCCAACTTGCAAGCAAGAACTTAAGGAAATATCTCATCTGCACCGTACTTCTCATATGAATGAAGAGGAAAGGAAAATTATATTGCACACTTGCAAGGAATACAAGGATTTGTTCTTTCAAGAAGGACAAAACTTGAGTTTCACAAACCAGATAAAACACCGAATCAGAGCCACCGATGAGATACCAATTTACACCAAATCCTATAGGTATCCATTCATTCATAAAGAGGAGGTACGGAGGCAGATAAGCGATATGCTAGATCAGGGAATAATCCGCCCTAGTTATTCCCCATGGAGCTCCCCTGTTTGGATTGTTCCAAAGAAACGGGATGCTTCAGGAAAACAAAAGTGGAGGTTAGTCATAGACTACCGTAAACTTAACGAGTAAAGGATCGGCGATCGGTACCCATTACCCAATATAGCGGAGCTTCTCGACAAACTGGGAAAATCTTTATACTACACCACCCTTGACCTTGCAAGCGGGTTCCATTAAATAGAGATGGATACCAGAGACATAAAGAAGACCGCTTTTACAGTGGAAGGAGGTCACTACGAATTCGTGAGAATGCCATTTGGCCTGAAAAATGTTCCATCCACATTTCAGCGAGTGATGGACAACGTACTTGGCGACCTTCAAGGGAAAGTTTGCCTAGTTTACCTCGATGATATCATCATCTTTTCCACTTCACTTGAGGAACATAAAATCAATTTGCGACGAATCTTCCAAAGGTTGCGAGAAGCAAACTTCAAAATACAACTCGATAAATGCGAATTTCTTCATAAAGAGATATCCTTCTTGGGTCATGTGATCACACCCGAAGGAGTAAAACCCAACCCTGATAAAATCAGGGCGATGAAAGATTTCCCTATTCCTAAAACTACTAAAGAAATTAAGGCATTTCTTGGCCTCCTTGGATATTATCGAAAATTCATACAAAACTTTGCTCGTCTCACTAAACCTTAAACAGAATGCTTAAAAAAGGGTAGAAAAATAGAGTTTAATGATCGTTTTTTAACAGCGTTCAATACGTGCAAAAATATCTTGATGAACGACTCAATACTGCAATACCCCGACTTTACTAAGCCGTTTATTCTGACCACGGATGCTAGCAACTTTGCGATAGGAGCCATACTATCGCAAGGCGTAATTGGCAGTGATTTACCAGTATGTTATGCTAGCCGTACTTTAACAGATTCAGAGATTAACTATTCTACGGTAGAAAAGGAGCTACTGGCGATTGTATGGGGAATGAAGCATTTCAGAGCATATTTATTTGGGCGAAAATTCCAGATTGTGACTGATCACACACCTCTAACATGGCTCATGAGTTTAAAAGATCCAAACTCAAAACTAGTCCGTTGGCGATTAAAATTAGAAGAATTTGATTACGAAATTGTTTATAAAAAGGGTACCCAAAATTCTAATGTAGACGCTCTCAGCTGAATCAAACTTCCTGACGAATCCTCCCCAAAAATCGAGATAAACTACAACGTTGCTAATAACGCTAATTTAAGTTCCAATTCAACAGTCCATTCAGCCACTGAAAACCTAGAAGATGGCATTCCGATTTCCGAGCGACCTCTAAACGAATTCAATTTACAAATAATCTTTGAAAAGACAGACAGACGACCTCCAATATCCCTAAGCACAATTTTCCGTAATAAACAACGACGTACGTTCCGACTACCAATTTTTACCGAGGAGAACATTACCAAAATCTTCAAGGAGTATTTAGCCCCAAATAAAACTCCAGCAATGATGACCGACGACAACACTTTCAAATTAGTCCAACACGTTTACACTAAGTACTTTTCAAACTCCAAAGTTTTCAAATTACTCAGATGTACACATATACTTACATACGTAACAGAAGAGGACGAACAAGACAGATTAATTAACGAATACCACATGAACAACAACCATAGAGGTATAAACGAGACTGTACTGCACTTAAAATGAACATACTATTTCCCGTTTTTGAACAATAAAGTCATAAGAACAATAAATAATTGTGATACTTGTCAGATCAAAAAATATGATAGGATCCCACCTAAAATAAAATACCAAATAACAGAAAGCCCTTTTAAACCACTAGACGTAGTTCATATCGATGTCTATACAATCAACGGTCACCCCGTTATGACACTTATTTTTCTGTCTACGTCTAGCGTTCGTATTGACTAGAAGTGTTTTTAATTGCTCCTGTCAGAAAATTAATTTTATTCAATTAAATATTCAACTGTCAAATTGGTTAATTAGTTCAAAAACTTATTAGTTTTTTTTTAACATCGTTAAAAGTTATATATATATATATATATATATATATATATATATATATATATATATATATATATATATATATATATATATATATTGGAACATCAATTGGAAACAAAACAAAGGCTGTTTACAACAGAACAGCACCTGAATAATCCTCCCCCGCTGGGAGGTGGGATGGGGGATCCCGCTGAAGCACAACAGCAAAGGAAGTTTTATGCTGACGATCAAGAACTGCAGATAGATAAAACTTTAAAAAGGCGAATCATCAGCGAAAAATCCGACGAATCGCAACGAAAGCTGCAAATAATGGAGCCCAGCGCTGAGATGGAACAAATCAGACGTAAAAAGGACGAACTTAAGCAGAGAATATATTCAATGGAAGAAACAATGAAAGGATTAATAAGTACGTTAGAAAGAAAAGAGAAGAAGCAAGAGGCGACAAAAAAGAAAGCAAATATTTTGAAGAAAAGCTATGATAAAACCGAAGACATTCTAAGTGCAGATGGCAAAAACAAAAGCCGAAACTATTATGCGGCCCTTAAGGAAATAGGCGAATCCATGGAATTGGTAGCAGAGACATCACAGACGAACTTAAGAAACGAAACGGAACCATCCACATCAGAAGGTATACGATCAAATAATAATAATATAAATTTCATAAAAAATTTAAAACAAAAAAATCTTGGAAAAAACCAACTAGTAGTTCTGCTGGCCCTCAGGGCCAAATTAATGTTAGTAAGAAGAAGGACAAAGTCCCACCAATAAACGTTTTTGGACAACGTGGTAGCGACATGGTTCAGCTGTTGGCGGCCGAACGAAAAATTGAAAATTTCGAGATCAAGAGAGTAAACTCAGAAAAAATCACCATCAAAATGCAATCACTGGTTGATTTTCAAGCAACTAAAGACGCGTTAAAATCTGTAAAGGTTACCCACTTCACATACACCCCAAAAAGCGCAAAAAATCAGACCTTTCTGTTGAAGGGCCTGGATTGTGGAGAAAATGTCGTTGATCTTCTTGCAATGCTGAAAGAAACTGCACCAAATGTAGAGTTCGTTTCGGTGAAAAATTTCGTAACAAGAAGATCAACCATTGAGAATAAAGAGTTACCTTTTTATTTGGTACAAATCACAAATACTAGCAGCCCAAGTACCCTTCGACAGATAAGGTACTTGAATTATAGAATTGTGAGGTGGGAGCGATTACAGAAACAAGAGGTCAACCAGTGTTACCGGTGTCAACGATTTGGCCATTCGGCCGCCAATTGCGCCATGCACTACAGGTGTGTGAAGTGCAAAGAAGTGCATGCTCCTGGTGAGTGCAAATTGGCTCAGACGGAGCCCAAAGAAAAATTATATTGCGTTAACTGTCGCACATTTGGTCATCCAGCATCATATCGAGGATGCCCCCGATTTCAAGATGCAAAAAATAAAATTATATCGCAGCAAAATCAAGTAAAACGCCACAGTATAGCTCCAAATCCCGTCAAGCCCGGGGTATCATTTGCACTCACCTCGAGAGGACCAGTAGAGCGTAGTATTAATAGTGTAAGTAGCAATAATGAGCTGCTTATTAAAATTACTCAACAGCTTGATTCATTGTCTGGGAGAATGGACAAGCAGGACGCGAGGATTAATCTAATTTTTCAGCGTCTTAATTTAAATGTCTCAAAATAATTTGTCAATCAGCCACATTCCCGTGGATGGACTTCGTCTCATCTCGATCAACGTCAACTCGATTGTTGCTATACATCGACGTGACTATCTGCTAGATTTCCTTGTCAAGCAAAAGCCTGACATCTTACTTCTCACTGAAACCCACCTCAATTCATGGTACTCCATGACATTCGAGGATTTTGAATTCGTAAGTAACATACCCTAGGACAAATTCATATTTGGATCTTTGCATAGCTGACCCAACACTTAAATTCAACTTTAATAATCCTCAACGGAAACTGCAGGTGCTTCCTTACGATAGCGATCATTACGCAATCGTGATGGAAATCAATCATCAAAGAGATGATGCCTTTCTCATTCCAGTTCAACATGAAAACCATCGGTTGAATTTCATTATCTTGAAGAAAGGAAAAGAATCTATGTGCCCTAAAAGCTATCGCCCGCGCAGCTTGTTGCCTAACATCAGCAAGGTTTTTGAAGTGATACTGAACGATGCATTAAACGCCCACGTTGGAAAGTATGAGTTGATGCCGAATTGCCAATTTGGTTTCCGTGCCAGGCATTCGACTACACATGCGATAGCGAAAGTAACCTCAGACATCTGCTGGAAACTAAATATAAGAGAATGTGTTGGAGCGTGTCTCATTGACATGGAGAAAGCCTTCGATACGGTTTGGTTAGATGGACTGATTTTTAAACTCCTACAGGACAAGTTCCCCAGACACCTTGTCGCCATGATGTGTAATATGTTGTACAGGAAATCATTTCTTGTAACTGATGGAAATTCGATAACAATGCGCGATTTCAAGGTCTTGAATGGTCTACACCAAGGAACAGTTACTGCGCCTCTGCTTTTCTCGATATTCATTCGCAAGCTATTGAAAGGCTTTGATTTTAACATATCGCCAACGCGATCATTGGTAGCGTTTGCTGATGATCTTATCATTTATACGGCAGATCGGAAAGCCACAGAAGCTCAGAGCAATCTCCAAAAAATGTTTAATGACGTGCAGCTCTACACCGATAATTGGCGAATGAAAATCAACGCGCAAAAGTGCGAAACAATTTTATTTCGGACAACATTGCAGTTGGTCAGTCAAGACCTGAAACGTAATTGGAAAAATTTCCACATTATGGCTGGTGAGGGTAGTACAGAACAGATTTCACATAATTCCTGCGTTCGATACCTCGGTGTTTATCTCGATCAGTATCTGTATTATAACATACATGATAAAATCATGCTCAGTAAGGCGCAAAAGGTAGTCATGTCCCTTTGAAGACTCTTTCATTCCAGATACATTGACCAAAAGGTCAAAATTATCTGTTACAAGACCCTAGTTAGACCAGTTTTGACATACGGATGCCAAATCTGGTACAACTTGAGTGCTAGTACAATGGAAAAGTTAAGAGTTTTCGAAAGGAAATGTCTTCGTGCATGTACTGGTCTGTACAGAAAACCTGAGACGGATTGGAAACATTATATATCTAACAGAAGAATTTATCATACTGCTAAAGTGACAAGAGTCGATATCTTCATTTTGAAACTCATTCGAAATCATATCGCAAGATCTGTGACTGTGAGTGAAAACCCCTGGATTTCACAGCCGTTCCACCCTACAGACGGGTACATTGAGACTTGTCTCGATACTGGCTTCATTCCTCCTGAAGCATTCGTGTATTTGGACATGAATTGGTATGTTTTTGATTCTGACGGTGTCCCGATTATATATCACATATATAGACGGGCCACCGATAAGAAGATAGAATATCCTCCGAATTTGAGCACGCGAGACCACGACCTACAATGGCGATACTCATTTGCGAGATTTGTTGAGGATGATCGAGCTGGGAGGGAGCTGGCACGGTATTGGTGGCTGAATGACAATGACTAAATTATTCGTGTTCGCGTGTCTCGTTTGTGTTTGTTTTCTTTTTATTTTCAGCTCATTATTGCTACATTTAATTGTTATTTGTTTGTGTTATTTAAAATCAGCTTATAGGATTTAGAATAGGTATATTGTGATGTTCGTTATATTAGGCTAAGAGATAAGGTTTACTTTGTAGGTTAGGAGTATTGTAAAAGTATTATAGTAGGATATGTTAGAGCTTTTGGAGTAAATTTTATTAGACGTAAGTAACAACATATTAGATATAAGTCAAAAGATTCCTGTTTTGTGTTCTTTGTATTATATTTAATTTTTGAATAGCGTTGGTTGGTTTTTTCCGCTTTTTCCAATTGATTAATCATATTTAATAATATTCATTTGATTAATTTCACATAATGTTTTTATAAATCAATTTTAGTATCGATATTGTTTAAGTTTAGAGTGCCAAGTGGGCCATTAAATTTTTCTAATTGTATGATGTTTTTGAAACTTTGCTTTATGTTTTTATAAAAATGTTATGGATTTACTTAATAAAGCACCTTGAATTTAATTGACCGGTTTTCTAGATTTGCTTACGCTTACACACTTGAAACAAAAAACACCTTGAACCTTGTGAAATCCATGAGAGACTTCATCAGCCATCATGGTATCCCAAAGAAAGTAATCGCTGATCAAGGTTCTGAAATGACAGCAAACATTTTCAAAGACTTTTGTAAGCAATACAATATTAACCTCCATTTCACATCCTTCCAACAAACAAGCAGTAACTCGTTTGTAGAAAGATTACACTCCACATTAATAGAAACATACAGAATTATCCTTCAAAAAAGGAAGGAAAATCACTTCGATCTAGACCATACCGACATCCTTAACGAAACTATAGCCACATATAACAATGCAATTCACGCAATTCAC
This sequence comes from Odontomyia ornata, assembly GCA_963969285.1. Taxonomy (NCBI): domain Eukaryota; kingdom Metazoa; phylum Arthropoda; class Insecta; order Diptera; family Stratiomyidae; genus Odontomyia; species Odontomyia ornata. Next base: position 328,507,264 of record OZ017738.1, read on the forward strand.
GAACTTTTTACTGGTAGGATACATATTTTCGATAGAGAAATTACTTTCAATGATGAACACGATTATCTCAGGAAGTTAAACGAGTTTAGGTCCGAGCTATACCCCAAGGTTAAGGAGCTGGTTGACGAAATGGCAAAGAAAAACCTAGACAAATTAAATACAAATCGTGAAGAACCCCCAGAAATAGCAGAAAATAAAATATAATTTAGGAAAGAATGTAGGAGAAACAAAATTACCCCCAGATTTAGTAAGCACAAAATTATTAAAAACAATAGTCACAGTTATCACAACTAGAAATCAAAAACTGCACAAATCTGAATTAAAACGGAAACGGAAATTTCAGGACAACGAGTGGACAGAGGCTGGAAATACAAGACCTGAGAAACAACCAAGGATTCCTACCGATTCGACTGGGACCAGCACGATTAATCACGACGCACAGCAATCTACTACACATAATCCGACTTAACGCATACTATAATAGCTTTGACGAGATACAGAACTCATTGACACACTTCGACAAAATTCAGGAACTTAACGGCATGGTTCAAACAACCAAATTTAAACTCCAAAAAGTCAACAAAAACTCAACGGGCTATCCCCTACAAGAAGAAATAAGAGAGGGTTGATAAACGGGTTTGGTACTATCATTAAATTCATTGCCGGTAACATGGATAATAACGACGCAGATCACTTAAATAATAAAATTCAAAATATCCTTACTAATGAATCCAAATTCAAAGGCCAAATTGATTCCCAGATATCACTTAACCACAGAATAATACAACGTTTTGAAAACATTACAAATCACATTAACACACAAGAAACAGTCATAAAGCAAAACAAGGAAAAAACCATAGGTTCCGTGAAAAATCAAATTAATAGGGACGAACACTGGTTCCAACAATTACAGTATCTGAATCAAATTAACTATAATATCGAAATTTTAAACAATCATATAACTAACATCGCAAAATCAATAATTCTAGCAAAACTAAATGTCATACCAAAACAGATACTAAATGGTAACGAACTTAATGAAATCCACAAAATATTAGCAAAACAAGGATTCCAAAGGGAAACAATTTATGAACTTTTAGAGATGCAAGCATATTACATTAATTCAAACATTATTTTCAACATAAAAATCCCCATATAATCCAGCGAAGAGTACTCCCTATTTCATATCATACCACTTCCAATTGAAAAAACCAAAATAATACCTACCAAACCATATCTGATCCTTAATCCAAATGGTATACAACAATTCGACGAGATCAAGCCGAAAATACATTTTTCTGCCTTAAACCTTCCCATCGAAATAATAAATATGCCGAGTGCATCCGAAACATTATTAACAACAAACCTTCAAATTGCGAATTAGCCCTGAGGAACGAATATTCGGATATATTTCAACCAGAGGAAAGCCATATCCTCCTGATAAACGTTCCGAGCACCCCCATGAATTACACGTGTGGAGTCGGAACACAAAACATCACAGGGACAAGCCTTATAAAATTTTAAAATTGCGAGGTGCAAATAAATGGGGTTACCTACGATGCTACCCCAAAACTGGGACGAGATCCAAATTTACCCAGTCCTCTATAACAATATTAACTTTACCGCCTCGAAAGAGCTTTTTCCTGTACACTTTCAGAAACTTGAAGGCTACAACTTTGATGCGAAGGAAGACGTGAAACTTCTTTGGTCAAGCCTAGAAACAAGGACGCAATCAATAACAGCTATACTCACCATCCTTGGGATCATCATCTGCATTCTCGACCTACGACCTGTTTTCCGGGGAAAACTACGCATAAATCAGGAAATTACAACAACAGGATCCTCAGCCGCTCCTATACCAGGACCGGCAAAATTTCAGTTCCTGCTTCCGTCGCTTCTTTCTAAGGGGGGAGTTACGAGCCCCATTCCACGTGCCGACCAATAAATCAAATCCCGTTCCACGTGCCATTTACCTGGACGAATTCCGCGACGGTCATTGGACTCCCGAACGTACATTCGACCCGCAGACAGACATTGGACCTGCACTCATTTCGAAATGCCTTTCCCACGGAAATTATGCTGCACCATCATAATTGCAAACAATAGACTTTTCCATAAATGTTAAAACCAGTTCAGTTGTATTTCAAAAAATATATAATAAAGACGTACAAGCGGAACTTACCTGTTTAATTTAATTTGAGTGGATATATACTTTTTTTGGATAACTTCGGGCCGAGAAACATAACTCGCGCTCCATCGTTTTGTCACTAAGCAGGGGCTCTTGCTGGGTAGAGCGGCCTTCCGCTCGCATGCCCTTTTATGGTATAGGGTTATGTGATTCGATCACATAATTCTATAACATAATCTATATTTCTCTTTTGATGGGAAAGTTCATGCAAATTATGTTTGTATGAGTTTTCCACTAAAATGTGAAATATATGGGCACGTTGACGATTGGATCTTGATCCGGTTGGGAGGGTGCGAGGGGGCACCACCTCCATCTGGATGCCCCGCTCTTATTTGTGGGCCATAAGAATCGTCGGGTAACAACGAAGTTCCCTTAAGTCCGTCTGTCTTTCCCAGGTCCACTTTGTCCTTTTTTGTTACCTCCTTTTTTCGACTTCGGTCGACTTTTTCTGTGACCCAAGAATTCGTGAATGCGAAATTCTTTTGTAGTAGGCCCTTGTGCTGGAGGTACCCGCCCCACGACACTGCAACACAAGGCCAATCTCGACGGATCTTATCATTCTCTTCCGTCGAGGCAGCAGACCATCGCTGCAGTCCTTTACGGACATCTATATAACTCTTACACTACAATCCTTCCCCTCTCAATAAAATCAGTAATTGCCACACCTCGTATAATATATATATATATATATATATATATATATATATATATATATATATATATATACATATATATATATATATATATATATATATATATATATATATATATATATACATATATATATATATATATATATATATATATATATATACATATATATATATATATATATATATATATATATATATGTACATATATATATATATATATATATATATATATATATATATATATATATATATATACATATATATATATATATATATATATATATATATATATATATATATATATATAATTATATAAATATATATATACTCGTATATATATACAGAGGTGGCCAAAAGTGATCGGACAATACAAGAAACAAGCAATAAAATACTTTTACGAGCATAAGCTTTGAAATGAAATAAAAATTTTTCCCTTATGTAAAAGTCACTTGTATTCTCA
>OZ017738.1:328515564-328518064 GCA_963969285.1 Odontomyia ornata
AGATCTTTAAGGAACGGATACGTGCCGGTTCGAGTCCTTAACACCGCAGACTCAACTACGAGCATCAAAGCGGGAGAAGTCATCGGAAGCTGCCAGCCTGTTACCACCATCACCTCTTTGGAAGCTACTCACGACCATCATTGGAAAAGGAGGCAAGACGCAGACAAAGCCCGGGAATCCACGTCTGCAATATTGAAGCAGGTCAAATTGCCGGTGCAGCTATTCAAACGAGCCTCTGATCTGGTCACCAAGTACAGTGACATCTTCTCAACAAGCCCGGATGACCAAGGCCGAACGAGTATGGTAACTCACGTCATAGATACACAGGGAGCCAAGCCAATTCGACAAGCACCGAGACGTCTTCCTATAGCCAACCAAAGAGAAGTGAGCGCACTGATCTCAGACATGGAAAAACTAGGCGTTATCGAACCTTCTGTCAGGCCATGGGCCGCGCCAGTAGTTCTAGTAAAGAAAAAGGATGGTAGCACTCGTTTTTGTGTCGACTATAGGCAGCTTAACGACGTCACTAAGAAAAATAGTTACCCGCTTCCACGCATCGATGACATCATGGACACTTTAGCCGACGCAAAATGGTTTTCTACACTCGATCTCAAGAGTGGCTACTAGCAGGTAGAAATCGACAAGAAGGACCGAGAGAAGACCGCATTTTCAGTTGGGACCGGATTGTGGCAATTTGTGGCGATGCCATTTGAGCTTTGCAATGCTCCAGCCACCTTCGAACACCTGATGGAGTACGTGCTACAAGGCCTAACCTGGAAAACCTGCTTGGTGTACCTAGATGACATCATTGTTATCGGGAGAACGTTCGAAGAGCATGTGCGGAACTTAGAAGAGGTTTTCTCCCGATTGCGACTGGCGAATTTGAAACTTAGTCTCGACAAGTGTACCCTTTTCGCAGCTGAAGTAAAATACCTGGGACACGTCGTATCAGCAGAAGGGGTCAAAACAGACCCTGAGAAAATTGAAACCGTAAAAAGCTGGCCAACACCAAACAACAAGCGCCAACTACGAAGTTTTCTGGGTCTGGCAACCTACTATCGAAGATTCGTCAAAGACTTTGCCAAAATAGCTAAGTGTCTCCATCAGCTTACCGAGAAAAATTCTCCGAATGTCTGGAATGAACAATGCCAGGTAGCCTTTGAGACATTGAAGGAGAAGCTGTGTGAATCACCCGTGTTGGCATATCCGAAACCCGGAAAAATTTTTGTAGTTGACACCGATGCGAGCAACGGCGGTATTGGAGCTGTACTCTCCCAGTAGATCGATGGCGAAGAAAGAATCCTCTCGTATTACAGTCGAGTTCCTTCAAAAAGTGCGAGGGACTACTGTGTGACCAGGAAGGAGCTATTGGCTATAATAGAGGCCACCAAGAAGTTCCACAAGTACCTACACGGCCAGAAATTTGTTCTTCGAACGGACCATGCATCGCAGAGATGGCCGCTTAACTTCAGAAGCCCCGAGGGACAAGTTGCGAGATGGATCGAAAGATTGCAGTCATACAACTACGAAATTGTTCATCGGAAGGGCGGAGTTCATGGAAATGCTGACGCCCTATTCCGCCGTCCATGTCCAGCTAACTGTAAGCATTGCCGACGGATTGAGGAAAAGGAACCGCCCGTTGATGTGCGATTGATAACGGCGGAATTCGATGAAGGTTGGTCATCGAAAGAGATTCGAAATGCCCAGTTAGCCGATGAAGACATCGGACCATTGCTCGTATGGAAGGAGACGAATGGGCGACCTGAGTGGAAAGACGTTTCAATGCATAGCGCAACCCTGAAAAGCTATTGGGCACAATGGAACTCCCTGCAGGTGGAGGAGGGCGTACTCAAGCGGAAATGGGAAACGGCGGATAGAAGCTCATATAGGATGCAAACGATACTTCCCAAAAACCGAACCCACGATGTGGTTAAGGAGATGCATGAAGGATCCTCGGGAGGCCACCTTGGTATTAACAAGACCTTAGCGAAATTGTGGGAAAAGTTTTACTGGCTCCACGCTTGAGAAGACGTAGAGGACTAGTGTCGCAGATGCACAATTTGCGCTTCCGTCAAAGGTCCAAAGCGACGACTGAGAGGACAAATGCAAACCTATAACGTGGGGGTACCATTTGAAAGGATTGCTGCTGACATCGCAGGACCTTTTCCTGAATTCGAATGGGGAAATCGATACACTCTGTTTGTGGCCGATTATTTCAGCAAGTGGCCCGAGGTCTACCCCATTCCCAACCAGGAAGAAACTACTGTAGCCGAACAGCTAGTATTAAAGTGGGTCAGTAGGTACGGCGTAGCTGGTGAACTACATTCGGATCAAGGCCGAGTCACTAGTTTTTGGCAAAATGTGCGAGCTGCTGGGAATACGGAAAACGAGGACAACACCGCTGTATCCCCAATCCGATGGAATGGTCGAACGTGTCAACGGGACGCTCAATAAACGCCTGGCCAAGATGGTTGACGAGAACCAAAGGGACTGGCGTACA
>OZ017738.1:328523064-328525564 GCA_963969285.1 Odontomyia ornata
GCAGGATTGAAATCGACATCTACCGGAAGCCCTCGAGTACCCAACGTACAATTACTAGCGACTCTAGCCATAGCTAACCCCAAAAAATGGCAGTATACCATTCAATGATTCACCGCTTACTGACAGTGCCATTAACAGTAGAGCGATTCAAGAAAGAAAAAGAATATATCATAAATACAGCCAGCATAAATGGATACGACGGAAAATGCATCGAAGCAATAATCAAGAAGAAGATCTGAAAACAAAATAGGGAACAATAACCGACAAAAGAAACTCCAAAGCGCGTATCAGTGACATATTCCAGGTATTCGAAAGACATGAAGAAAGTGTTCAAACATCACGGAATTGAAATGGCGTCCTCTAGTCGCAGATGCGCAGCACAAAACATATTGGGATCGGGCAAGGATCTAAAAACAATGGAAGAGACGAGTGGCATCTACAAAGTAGCGTGTAGTATTTGTCCTATGATTTATATCGGACAAACGAAAAGATTTATCCCGGTCAGGTTCCACGAACATATTAGGGAAGCACGAATCGCAGCCAAAAACCCGGGATCGCACATGAGGTCGTCCGTAGCTAAACACATCATCGAAGAACAACACATGATGGATATTGCCGATGTAAGTGTAATTAAGGGCAGTAATTGTCTTAGAGAATTAGACGCGATGGAAGCAATAAAGATAATCCAAGTACCTGAGCAACGAAGAATGAATACGGATGAAGGTAATTGCCATTCAGTGTTATTTAGCTTAATTACATCAAAGATATAATTGCCTTTTTTTAAAAGTTATTTGTACTTAAGTAAAAATCTTGTAAGCCAATAATTGTACTGAAGGAGACTGGAAATAGTAGTCGAAAATAGCTGTTATACAAAATAAATAAAAGATCTAATGTATAAAGAAAAATTAGTTTTATTATAATTTAAAGATGAGAAGTTGGTGTTTACTTTCTTTTGACGCTCACAGTATATATATATATATATATATATATATATATATATATATATATATATATATATATATATATATATATATAATATATATACATATATATTTATATATATATATATATATATATATATATATATATATATATATATATATATATATATATTATATATATATATATATATATATATATATATATATATATATATACATATATATTTATATATACATTTATATATATATATATATATATATATATATATATATATATATATATATATATATATATATATATATATACAGAGGTGGCCAAAAGTGCTCGGACAATACAAGAAACAAGCAATAAAATACTTTTACGAGCATAAGCTTTGAAATGAAATAAAAATTTTTCCCTTATATAAAAGTTACTTGTATTCTCAATTAATTGCACAAAAAAAATAAAACAGAAATAAAAAGATTTTCACAAGAAAATTAACAACTAATTCAAATTCACATTGCATCAAGTGGACAAAAGTAATCGGACGTTAAATTGTAATACTTTTCTTTCTGATGATTCCATTTGAACATAGGCTTTTAATATCTAGTTGCGTATCCTTTTTGTTTTATAACTTCTGTTAACCTATTGGGCATAGACTGTACCAACTTACGGGTAACGTCCGGAGTAATGTTGTCCCATTCTTCTAATAACACCGTCTTCAGTTGACTTTTATTAGTAATGTGATGGTTCCTTATTTTTTTATCCAGATGATCCCAAAGATGTTCGATGGGATTTAGGTCTGGGGATTGCGGTGGTGTTTTTAATTGACCAGGAGTGTTGAAAAGGAGCCACATACGAACATCATGAGCTGTATGCTTTGGGTCATTATCTTGCTGGAACAAATAATGACCATCAAGACCCAATTTCTGTGCACTTTTTTTCAAATTTTCTTTCAAAATCGACAAGTAACCTAGTTTGTCCATAGGTTCGTCAATGAAAACAAGTTCTCCTACACCGTTGGCAGCCATGCAACCCCAGACCATTACACAGCCACCTCCGTGTTTTACTGTATGTTGAATGTTTTTGGGATGAAGCTCACTATTTTGAGTTCTCCACACCAACAACCTGCCGTCGGAGTGGTAGATATTAAACTTACTCTCATCAGAGAATATTATACGAGTCCAAAAGTCGAGCGGCTTGCTTTTAAATTCTTTTGCAAAGCATTATCTTTTCTTCTTATTAACTTTGCTAATTAGTGGTTTCTTTCGAGGTACTCTCGCTTGATAACCAGCACGGCTGAGAGCTCTACGAATAGTCCGGGCACTAACATTGGTACCATTTACATCTGCTAATTGATCCCTAATACTTCTGGACGTTGTAGTCGGATTCTTTTTAACAATTCTTAAGATTTTTCGTGCGTCTGTCTCTGTTAGTTTACATGGTCGACCACTCCTAATTTCGTTTTCCACCTGATTATTTTTTCTGAACCGTTTCACGATATCGAAAACTGTCGAACGACTTCTTCCAATTATTTTTGATATTTCAGAAAAGGATTTATTCTCTTTATACAACTTCA
>OZ017738.1:329243064-329608064 GCA_963969285.1 Odontomyia ornata
CTGGAGAAAACCGAAGTGGTAAGGATTATCAGTATTGGCGACATACAAATCGAATCGAAGCCAGGGGTGTAGTATCCGGGGCTACTGATCGACTCGAAGATGAGTTTCTCTGGGCAAATCAGGGCAACGGCTGAGAAGGCTGCCTCGGGAATATCGGCTTTGAGTTGACTTATGGCCAATATCGGGGGACCCAGCCAGTTAAGAAGACACCTCTTGATGAGTGCTGTAGGGTCGGTGCTACTGTACGGAGCCGAAGCAAGCAGGTATACTGAAAACGTTTGGCACAGGTACAGTCAAGAGGAGCACTGAGAATTGCATCTTCGTATCCGATAGTCTCTGATTCAGCAGTGAGGGTTATTGCAGGCGAGATATCTGTCGCCCTCCTTGCTAGAGAGCGCTGCGCTATTTACCTGCACTGAATCGAGGATGCAAGGGAGACGGTTGTCCGCGAGGAGAGACAGCGCTCGCTCAGCGATTGGCAGCAGTCTTGGGTCAATTGCCCGAAGGGAAGTTGAACTACGTGCCTATCCTGGATGTGAAACCGTGGCTAAATTGAAGGCATGGTGAGACTGACTTCTATCACGTTTTTGAGTGGGCATGGGTGTTTTCAGTCTTACCTGCACAAGATTGGTAAGTCACAGTCCACCGATGGTTGGTTTTGCCCAGGAGAGGAGAGGAGGACAATGCCTGCCAAATATTTTTCGCGTGTACAAAATGGGTCAGGGTGCGAAGGGAACTCTACAGGGAGACGGGAGAGCTCACCCTGGATAATATAGTTGCGGTGATGCTCGACTCGGTTGAAAAATGGAGCCAGGTGGCAGTCCTAAAATATAAAAGGGACTCACTGCAGCCGGGGGCGCTAGGGCAGGGGGATTGCTTTTCTGGCCTTTCCTCATCCACTCCCGCTAGGAAAGGGATCCACCAACTTGAAAGCACCTCACGGTGTAACAAAACGAGACCTGGCCCGAAGTAATGTGTAAAACGGTTCCAGGCTGAGTTCTCAGGTTGGCAGGGAGGTGTTTAGTGGGTAGTTCAGTCGTCTTCTTGTAAGCATGGGAGTCCTACACTCTGTGCATAAATGGGCATTCACCTCCCTACCACAAAAAAAAAAATTTCTTGTTCTGCGCAAAAATAATCACCATAATGATTTTTATAGATTTTTTTAAACAAAAGTATCTAATGATGAGGGGGAAACCAATTTTTGGTACTTGGTGCTGAATAGAAAACGTAAGATTTTGAAGAACTCTTACCAGGATTTGATGCCTCACATGACCATCATTGATAAAAAAAATTTTGGGGGATTATCTACCTACATGGGGAAACCCACCTGAATATCCTTTGAAAATTAGACTGTCTTAAACCCTTGAATTTGTAGTGCTTTTGGGATGTATGGCCGTGCGGATCCTGTGGATATATCGCAATAAAGGTAACTTCCTTGCATCCCTAGTTTTTTCAAATCCAGTGAAATTTCAGAATCTAATAAAAATTTCAGTTCTTCATCTTTTTCTTGGTCAATAGCCACTTCGGACTAGACGTAAAACAGCAACAGCAGCAGTATTGGAGTCTCCTTTGACGTGAATTGTATCGGTCGTATATATATATACTCATATATTCCAACTGCTACATTAGTCGAAGAGACGCCTTTGTGCAGATTTGATCAAACGCATAGCATAATAGCTTGTGATCAGTTCTTATTACGAATTGACATCCTTCCACCCGATCACAAATATATTTTATGGCGAAAGTTATAGCCAGCAACTTTTTATCGTAGACGCTGTAGTTTAGTTGTGCCTTATCAAATTTATTGCTGAAAAATTCGAGCGGTTTTCACTGGTTGTTAACTGACTGCTCCAACACAGCTCCCGTTGCGAAGCTTGAAGCATCCGTTGTGATGGCTAGTGGTGCGTTTTTTACAGGATGCGTTAGTATTGTTGCGTTTGCTAATAATTGCTTGCTTCTTTTAAAAGCATCAATAGATTTAGGGGTCCAATCTTCTCATCACTTGTCATTTTTCCGAGATTCATGCAGATAATCGTTGAGTGGTGCTGAGATTTCAGCAGCGTTCCTCAGAAACTTTCGGTAGAAGCTCAGCATGCCTAGATATTTCCTCAAACTTTGGATTGTATGTGGCTTTTTGCACTGCAGGATGATATCCGCTTTTTGTTTAGCAGTGCAATTCCATTCTTATTGACGAGGTTTCCTAGATACTCGACTTCAGAATCTCCAAATTCACATTTCCAAGGATTCATTTTAATTCCGTATACCTGAAAACGCTGAAATATCTCTCGAATGGGCCGTTTGTGTTCTTCCTTTGATTTAGAAGTAATAATGATATATATCTCAATATCCGAAGCAAAAGTCTAAACTAGAGAGAACGATGACAATAAACCTTTGGAAGGTCTAGGCAGCATTCCTTAGTTCGAAAGGCATTTTCAAAAATTCGAGCAGCCCGAAAGGAGTAATCATCGCAGTCTTCTCTATGTCCTCTTCTGCTACCGGAGCTTAGTGATAATCGCCAAAAATATTGCTTTGTCATATACGTTATGGACGAAATTTTCAACATTATCTATTGGGTATCGATCTGGAATGATTACAGAGACTATAAAGTCTGGAACTTGTTTTAATATTGTTATATCCGGCGTTGTCACGACTGCATTAAAATTTGCAATGTCGGAGAAAAATTTCAAATGACTAAATGCCGGCTCAATTTGGGAGAACCACACTTCAACCTGTGATTCCCAAAATGGTGGTAGTTTAATGTCGCAAACAGCATCCAGCCGCGGGAGTTCATTGCCAGGCCTAAACTCATGCCAGATATTTAGCGGGGTGTTTGGGTATCCGGGTTGGCATGTTCGGGAATATCTTATTGTTCTTTCGTCACCATTTTTTAGATTTTGCTTAAAGTCTTCAACGCTCTCCATTTACAATATGTCCTCCTTCTGATGACGAAAACGCTTTCTCAATGGTTCCTAATGATAGGCATCTAACTTACGATCAAAAAGATCTCTATTTGTCGAAGTTAGAGAAGCTGACGTTGGAAACGATTGATATAGTGGTTCCCAAGATTAAATATCAAGCAATATGGAAGAATATGAAACACCAATCATCGAAAAGCTTTCTTCTTATACGCGTCAACAATATTTATCGCCGATTTTGAACTACAACCATCCTTCTTTGGCGCTGTTGAAATTACATCTGAAGGATGTCCGGAACTTAATCCATTCTTGCTTCAAGAGTAAGGTCGCATACTGAGGTGTATTAGCCCACAGGACCCAAATGAGTATCGAATCTTGAAGTTGCTAATGATGAGATAAAGCTTTTCGATAGGGCTGGTATCGAAATTGATAGTTCACTCTGGATAGAAATGGAAACAGGCTTATATGTGATGGATTGCAGAAATTTGCCCTGATTGAAACATATTTTGAACTGGTTCATCTACCAAACCCTGAGGTCGTTGAAGCAAAAGTTTCCGACGGTAAATCCAACCTGAATGGCGAATTATTTCTTCATTTCAATGAAACATTAACATCTGGCTTCATACCGAGCTTGCATTTTGTTGATTATTTTGCCAGCTATGAAGACTTTCGTTTCATATTTGGCAGGATAAGCAACGAGAAATCATGTGGTATCAACGGTATTCCAATTATAGCTCTCCATTTGCCTGAGGTTGCTATTGGGAATTATTGCATGTTGTTCAACAACATGTTGAGCAATTCATATTTCCCAATGAGTGGAAAAAGGCCAAGGTATTTCCGATCTTGAAGAAAGTAAAAGAACCTTCGAGCCCTTAAACCTATCGCCCAATCAACTTGCTGCTTAACATCAGCAAGGTAGATACTTAACAAAGCATTAAACGCGCACATTGAGAAATATGATTTGATGCCGAATTGCCAATTTGGTTTTCGTGCCAGGCATTTAACCATAAGTGCGATGGCGAAAGTAACCTCAGATACCTTGTGGAAACTAGATGATAGACAATGTTTTTGAGCATGTTTCATTGATATGGAGAAAGCCTTCGATGCGATGTGGTTAGATGGACTAATTTTTAAACTACTTCAGGACAAGTTCCCCAGATACCTTGCGACCATGATGTGCAATATGTAATACGGGAAATGATTTGTTGTAATTGATGGAAATCTTACAACAATGTGCAACTTCAAGGTCTTGAATGGTCTACAGCAGGAAACAGTTACTGCGCCTCTACTTTTCTCATTATTTGATTTTTACGTCTCGCCAATGCGAAAATTGGTAGTGCTTGCAGAGGATCTGATTATTTTTACGGCAAACCAAAAAGCTACAATAGCTCAGAGCAATCATCAACGTCAATTGGCGAATGAAAATCAATTCGCAGAAGTGCCAAACAATTTTTTTCGGGCAAGGCTGCAGGGGATCAGTCAAGACCTGAAGCATAATTGGAATGATTTCCACATTATAGCTGTTGTTTGATGCTTCGGTGTTCATCTCGATCTGTTCTATACTGAAGATGTCAAAATCATGCTCAATAAGGCAAAGAGATCAGTCATGGTCCTTCGACGACTCTTTCATTCTAGATATATTGATCAAAAGGTTCAAGTCATCTGTCGGGACACTCTACTAAGGCCAGCTTTGAATTGTCGGATCTGGTACAATCAGAGTGCTAGTATTACGAAAAGATTAAGAGTTTTTGAAAAGAAATTTCTTCGTGCATGCATTAATTTGTACAGAAAGCCTGAGATGGATTGGAAACACTATATATCGAATAGGAGAATTTATCAAACTGCTGAAGTGACAAGAGTCCATATCTTCATATAGAAACTTCTTCAAAATCATATCGCAAGATCTGTAACTTAGATTTCACAGCCGTTCCACCCTACAGACAGGTAAATTGTGACTTACCTCTCTACTGGCTTCGTTCCTCCAGAAGCATTCAATTGATATATTTTTGATTCTGTCTATATAATATCTCATATATAGACGGGCCACCGAAAAGAAGATAAAATATCCTCCGAATTTGACTTCACGAGAGCAACAATTACAACGCAGATACTCATTTACTAGATTTGTTGAGGCTGGTCGAACTGGAACGGAGCAATCTAGGTATTGGTGGCTGAATGACAATGTCTAAGTTATTCATGTTTATTTGTTGTTTTTGTGTTATTCGTTGCTTAGCTTTGAGTTTCAGTCATTACTGCTAAATTTTGTGTTGTTGTTGTTTATTTTTGTTAATAATTAGGGTTAAGTTTGAATATTTAGGACAGGTTTATGTTCTGTTTATCAGATTTGGTATGGAGATAAGGCTTGACGTTTAGGTTAGGAACAGTGTGATAGCATTTTATTAGCATATTATAAAGTTTTTGGATGACTGTGATTAGAATTAGGTTATGACATGTTAGATGTAGGATAAAAGTTCACTGTAGTGCTAGTATTATAATTATGTTTTGAATACTGTCGATTGATTATTTATTCTTTTTCTAATTGAATGTGTTTTTGATTTAATGTTTCTCGTTGATAATATATAAATTTAGAGAGCCATTTGGGCCATGAAGTTTTTAATATGTTAATTGTTTGGAATTGACTTAATATTCTTTGAAAATTTATAACGATTAGTATTGAATAAAGTGCTTTTGCTATACAGTTGCGTTTTTGGCTGTTGTCATCATTGCTTACTTATAGAGGGTATTGTATTAAGGACAGAACAATTTTGTATCTTTATATGAACGCACCATCAAACTTTTTTAATAAACTGTTAATGCCAAAGCGTTGGTTAACGTCAACATTTTCATCATGGTAAAGTTCACGAGCAAGCAACGTTTGAAAATCATTAAAAATTACTAGTAATTACAATCATCGAAAAATCATCTTCAGCAATGAAGCTCATTTCTGGCTCAATGGCTTTTTTAGTAAACAAAATATGCATATTGATCAGCAACAAACTCCCATGTGCTTCTTGAGACACCGTTGCAACGACAAGCAAGTTGGGTAGACAGACATACGCTCATGTCAGAAGGGTTTTGTACTTAACTCACAAAATGCAGTCACCAGCAACGAATCAAATCAAGAAACATGTAAAAGACGGTTTTATTGGAGAAAATTTGAAATTCGAAGATCATACTATGCTTAACAAAGTCGAATGAATTTTGACTTCTTAGGTATTTGTTTTTGTTTTTAAGATCACAGGTGTTCATTCACGAGGGAGGAAACACATTTTCCATGTATTTCCCCCCCAGTGCCCCCACTGAAGCAAAAACTGTCAGTTTAAGAACTGTTTTGAAAAGCTCCCATTAAGAACTTTCATTTCATACTCATATCGGCTATCTTTGATGAAAATTTTTTTCAGGGGCCACTCCCTTGTACTGTAATCATCCATTCATGGCCAATTTTTTCGAATCCTAGAATGGTTATAAAGCCTTTTTGTTAGGAGCTCTCTCCTATCCCCTCGACTTGTTTCACCTATGAGTATTTATTGTAGGTACTCATCTTCAGTCATTCATTAAATTGAAATTGAAGTTGGGGGAGAATATCTCAAAATTATTCAATCTTCGCATTTAAAACAGCCACCATTTTGTTTTACGATTACGATTACCTATAATTCCTGAAATTTTCATGCAAATCCTAGCAAAGCTGTAGTGCCTGGAGTTGGTAATAAGCGCATATTTTTCCATAGCCATATGTTTCCATAGTAGTACAGCGCATATTGTTCCATAGTAATACATGAAAATTCAAATCGCTAAATCTTCGCTAAATATCATTCGATCTTTGTGAAACTTTTAGAACAGATCAATCTTATAAATAGTCATCTGCGTATTGTATTGAATTTAAGGGTACTGTTAAGATTTTATTCAAGAAAACATAAAATCGATAAATCATACTATTACTAACAAAGTTGACTGGATTTCCACTTCTCACGTATTTGTTGTTGTTGTGCTAATAAAAGCCTACAGTCATGATTTTTTTCAGATTTTTGGATGAAAGGTGTCCAATCGCGAGGGGGGGAGGGGGTGTACGCGAAAAGTTCGTAAACTTCCCCTTCGCCTGCCCTCCTCGGTACCGATAAGGCAATTTGAAGACTTGTTTTGAAAAGATCTCATTGAGACCTTTCCAGTAACACCCTACTCGACTGCCAATGGTGAAAATTTTTTAAAGGGTCACCTCCCTATATTATGAGACCCCCCTTAAACCCCTTTGAAGAATTTTGCCACTTTAGAACTTTCAAAAAGTTACCACTTCTGATCTTTTCACAAAGTTTCGTTACTGCAGCTTCCATAGTTTCGGAGAAAAAGTGCTGTGACATACAGACGGACGGACAAACGGTGATTGCAATAGCGTTTTGTATTTTAGTACAAAACCCTAAAAATGACTGTCTGGTGCAGTTTTTATGGCGGGGGTTTGATTCGGCCGTATTTTTTCGTAGATGAAAACGACCGTCATGTTACCGTCAATGGAGAGCGCTATCGTGTTATGATGTTTGTTTTCAGAATTGGATGAGCTTGACGTCAACGATATGTGGTTTCAACAAGACGCTGTCACTAGCCACACAGCACGGCACACAATCGATTTATTCAAAATTTATTTATTTATTGTTATGTCCTCAATGGGAAACCCTATACTGCTAAGCGAAAATTCGACTTCATATCATTAATAAAAATTACTTCTTGCATTTTCAGGGGATTGTAAAATAATTTAATCGCGTTCTGTCTGTGCGTCCGTTTATCGAAGCAAGTTTTCTCGCAAAATGCATAAGCTAGAAACATAAAATTTGGTGAGTAGGTCAAAAGTGGTACCCTTTTGAGTATTGCAGTATAAAATAATTTTAATAAGGTTGTAAAATGGGTCTAAGGTTGTAAAATGGGTCTACCTTAAAAGTCAGTTCTCCATCAGGTTTGTTAATAATAGTACATATTACGAACTTTGAGTATTCATCTATAAAATCCAGAGCTGACCCTTAAATTTACCAAAAAATGTTTATCTTATTTTTTCAATGTACAACACATGTTTCCTCGAATTTTCATAAAAATTGAGCCATAAGCAACTAACTTATAAGCAATTGAAAATTTTTCGATTGCAACAACAATTACGCGTGATACTATTTAAATAAACATTCGGGAAAGACCCAAACTCTACAGACGTGTAAGGATTTTGATAAACATTTTAGAAATAGTTTATAACATTGATTGATCGTGACAGAAGCACGTCGGTAGAACCGCGTCGGCAAGCGATATATTAACGGACATTACTACTCAAACATTGAGGTCAGCACCCTGAAAATAAAATGGTGGCAAACCAAAATACATAATATATGTATGTTAATTTTTGAGCTCAATTCATGGAATTTATGCATGAATCAAGTTTTGATATCCAGAAGTTTGATTTTTAGGGTTTTGTACTATTATACAAAACCCTATTGCAATCACGACCTGTGTCCATCTGTCCGTCCGTCCGTCCGTCTGTATGTCACAGCACTTTTTCTCCGAAACTATAGAAGCTACAGCCATGAAACTTTGTGGAAAGATCAGAAGTGGTGACTTCTTGAAACTTCAATGCTGGAAAAATTTTTCAAAGGGGCTTAAGGGGGGTCTCCCAATATAGGGAGGTGACCCCTAAAAAGTAGGGTGTCATTGGAAAGGTCTCAGCGAGATCTTTTCAAAACAAGTTTTAAAATTGCCTTATGAGTACCGAGGGGGGCAGGGGAAGGGGAAATGTACGAACTTTTCGTGTACCCCCCCCTCGCGATTGGACACCTTCCATCCGAAAAATCTGAAAAAATCATGGATGTAGGCCTTTGTGAGTACAACAACAACAAATACATGAGAAGTCGAAATTCACTCAACTTTGTTAGTGATTCTTGAATAAAATCTAGACGGTACCCTTAAATTCAATAAAATTTAGCACACAGATGACTATTTATAAGATAAGATAAATTTTTAACTATGGAACAATATGCCTTGTATTACTATGGAAACATGGCTATGGAGCCATATGCGCTTTTACCCGACTTAGACACTACAGCTTTGCTAGGATTTGCATGAAAATTTGAGGAATAATAAGTATCATGAAGATGAGTACATACAATTGAAACAAGTCAAAAAGGCAGGAGACAGCTCCTAGCAAAAGGGCCTTGTAACCATTCTAAGATTCGAAAAAACAGGCCATGAATCGATGATTACAGTACAGAGGAGTGGCCCCTGAAAAAAAAATTTCATGAAAGGTAGCCGATATGAGTATCAACTGAAGGTTCTCTATGAGAGCTTTTCAGAACAGTTCTTAAACTGACAGTTTTTGCTTCAGTGGGGGCACAGGAGGGAGGAATACATGAAAAATGTGTTTGCTCCCTTGCGAATGGACACCCGTGATCTTAAAAAATCTGAAATAATTATCAAGGGAGATATTTGTGGGTATAACTATAACAAATACCTCAGAAGTCAAAATTCTTTCAACTTTGCTAATAATAGTATGATCCTCGAACATGACATGTTTCTTGATTTTATTCGTTACTGGTTACTACATTTTGTATGTTGAGTACAAAACCCTTCTGACATGAGCATAGGTCTGTCTAACCAACTAGTTAATAGTTTTAAAATAGCTTGCTAGCTACTTTTACTGGTTTATTTCGCCAGTCTTATTGACTCATTGTAGTGGATTTTTTTATTCCGCATATGAATCGTTCAAAGCAGACCAATCGGTTTTTATATCATCCGTTTGTTTTCAATAAAAAGTACACGCATGAGTTCCACTTTAACATACTTCCAAAATATTTGGAAATTATACAATATTGAAGTTAGTCTTGTAAAACTTCTTCGCTTACTTTTAATCATCCTATTACGGTTGATCTTATAACCATGTTAACTTTGCAACTTTCTTATCAGTTGATATTGTAATAAATCAAAGTCCTCTTCAACACAATCAAAATTTATCAAATTCCATCTGTAGTAGCAGCAACACAATCTAGATAATACATTTTTCCAAAAGTTAATTCAACAATCCCCCCCAAGAGAGTGATTGGCAACACTACTCGTTAAACTTCATCCTGCCACGAGAGCGATGGAAAAACTGTCAAGTTGGTAGATTTCTTTCCTGGTGCTTTTACCACCGTCCAACTTGCACGTTGAATAGGGCACTATATGTCTTCAGAAATTACACTATTGATTTTCAATTCACGAGAGGTTGCACTGTCTGGAAATATTCACAAGAACATGTTGAACTCTGAGCAGCAAGAAGGCAAACGGGGGGGTGCTTTAACTTTGGAACTTCTACTGCAACAAAAGCGAAGAATAAAAGAATTTCCAAGCACGAGAACAAAGGGATTTGTTTTTGCATCATAAGCGTTAACAAGGACCTGTATGCAACCAACCAACATTCCGTGCATTATCTTCCGGCAATATGGTGATAATAAAATTTTAAACCACTTTTCAATAGGAAAAGGGGAAACAAGGAAAAGCTCCCAGCTCGTTTTCATCAGTGCACTAGAATACTTTCTAACGGTACAAAAGGATTCCATCAGGAGGTGAAATTGCGGACTAGGAAAAAATAAATTCAAATTTTATTTGCTCTAAGTAGGAAGTGCACTTAGAAGTACGGGCGGGAAACTGGAAGAGTCGAACAAAATTCATCGTCCTTGTGGAATACAAAAAGGCAGAAATTTGCATAGATCAAGAGGATATTGAATTTAATTTAACTGGCAGGAGTGTTAAGTATTGGCTGCGTGAGAATCAATGCGTATTTTTATTTTCATGTTACTCGTGGATACTGTTTTCGATGGAATAAAAATTCTACGGAGGCGTGAAAGAAAAATATAACATTTATTTCACTTACAAAATCCTTTTCACGGAAAAGAGATCATCCATTTGCATATATGTATGTAACTTATTCAAATCTCTTCTAATTGCTTACAATGTCTAATCAGCGCAAACATATCGTCGCACCATCAATTCGGAGAAGGGTACATACATTTTATCTTCCTATTAAAAGATTCTAAAGTTGAACGTACTCGCATCCTTTTGGGGCTTTCCTTTGATCGTATTACTCTCCTAGCAAAACTCCCTCGCGCGATAATAAATAATTTAATAAACGTACTTTTCATGAAACGACTTTCGCGACACTTACACATTCTTGAAACAAATGCGTTTCACGCCAGAATGCCGTCTTCGCTGTCTTAAATAAGTAGTCAAGTATTTAAGTACGTTGTGTACCGTTATACTTTGTTCTTAGAAGTTCATAATTATGACAATCTAATTTTATGACTTGTAGCTGAATAAATGAGTGACTATTATATATTTTGTCTAGCTGACAAAGATGAATTTGTTGTACGTAGAAAGCGTTTAAGCTTAATGCTCAAAATTTGTTGCTGAGAATGATTTAGGGAGAGAGGGAGGCTTAACAACAAAGAAAATGTTGGATAAATTCACCATAGCGTACGGCTTTGGGTTGGTAACAGCTGTTGGAGATGAAAAATTGAAAACTTCGTAAGACTTAATCATCTTACTAGATGTTTGATTGTACCAAGCTCATTGTTACGTTATTGAATTGCATGAATAGTGCTTCGTGAGAGCTATTAGCTTTAAATTATGGCATATCATTCATAACATTTTTGTAAAATGAAATGCATAAAAACTATTTGTAGTCAATAATTTTGTTTATTTGATATCTGCAGGCCACTTCTCTTTTTATTGAAATGCCGTCGGGCCTTGCTTTGTTGTGTGGGCAGACGTGTTTCGACTTCTTTGAGTCATCTTCAGAGTCTCATTATCTTTAAAAAAATTACCTTCAATAAGAATCACATGCAAGGACTGCGGCATGCTGCACATAGGAAGGATAACACGAAAACTAACGACATGATACAGAGAGCACCTACGAACTTTCTTACACAACAAGGCAGACTTCAGCTACGTAATGCACCTACAAAACCACGGACGCGAGTCTGACGTCATAACAAACTCTATGACATTGTTACACAAACAAAGCAAAGCACCGAGACTTGAAATATATTGTATAAACATAGAAAGACAGACGGTAACATTATCAAAGAACAACTTATTACAAATTCCGATGCAATTTCCTCAGCACAAGACCACACCCTCCAATGAAAACGGAAGCGAGATGAATCAGAATAAATGAGCATCCACCAACTCAAAAAAACAAAAACCCAATATACCTCTGCCTGGCCTAACCTAGGGACTACCTGTTTAACCCATACTACACCTGAAAGTTATCACCTTCCACACAACTTTTAGACTCTGAAGATGACTCAAAGAGTTCGAAACGTGTTTGCTCACACAACAAAGCAAGGTCCGACGGCTTTTCAAGAAAAAAAAAATATTTGTGTTTTAAAGTATTTGTATTTTAAGACAAATGACAAGATGTTATGGTGGTAAAATAGTTCAAAAGCGATAATCATTTATGTATTGCTTCAAATGGCATTGACTATTAGAGAAAAAGTGTTGCCTTGTCAAAATCTCATATGATTATATCACAGCCATTTTGATTTTTCTTTCACAGCGCTGTGCAGTTCGATCGATTGAGAAACCTATAATTGCATGTATTGTGTATTACGTGTGCACTGTATGAAAAGCCCAACTGTTTTAAAATAAAATAAGTAAAATATCTACTAGTCAGCCTTTTTATCATCTATGGCGTGTGTAATGATTTAAAGTCTACGTCCGAACGAGGAACCGACCTCTCATCGGTTCTAGACGTTAAGTCTGAGTAGTGCCAGCGGATGGTACCAACCGGTCAACCAATCCGTGCACCGTAACCCATTCACGCGGTGGCTGCTTGTCGGCCAGCTAGATCGGAGAGGATTTCGGTCGCGGGTCTCCGAATGGATTACGCTCATTTACAATATTCAGCCACCAATACATGCCCGTTTTCAAACGCTTCACAAAACAAAACCATACGGAGAGGAAACCTACTTTACGTTACTCCGTATTTCTTCATTTAATCAGTCAAGGACAACAATCTAATTTTTACTTCGCGTTCTCGAATTTCCGACGCGGTACCGAAAAGTATGCTACGTTAACTCAACCCGACGAAGGCTACTCTAATAAAAAGGCAAAACAACAAAGGTACCGCGTAACGCGCGCGACGCGACACCGACCTCAGCGGATTTTCTCAGACCCTACCCTCGTGACGGCATACCTACCCTGCACTCTATCTCCCGCTGAAAGGAAGAAACACTGGAAAGGAAAGTCGTGTTGTTAATTAGCAATTCATGTTTTTTATTCTCTGATTTAACTTTTAAGTTTTTTATAATAATTCTATTCAAGTTTTAATATTTTCCCTCAGTTCATCATTTTCATAGTAATCACGGAAAAAGACCATTAAAATTTAATGTGATTTAATAATAAAAATAATTGTTGAATATTATCAAGTAAATCTAAACAGTTAATTCTTGTTCTCTTTTCTTTTGTACTAATTATATTAAGAGCTTCTTATTCTTAAATTGCAGTTTTAATTAACGTGTTCTTTTGTGTTGTGTTTTTGAAACAAAAGGAAGTTGATTTCTTTCACTTTATCAAAATTATTGGCTTACAATAAAGAAATATACAATGTTTGAAAAGCACGCCATTGAATTTATTACTGGTGGGGATATTAATGTTGATTTGAAGTATTAAGTTAATTCCGAAATAAAAAAAAATCATTAAAATGGGTGCATTCCACTATTAAATTGACTGATAGAGAGAGGAATAGAAAGGAAATAGTTGCCAAAAAATATATTTATACAGCAGGAATGTTAGGGATTTTTTTTTTATAAAACGAAAGCCTCAATTAGCTCACTGAAGTTTTGCAGTTGATTCGGTAGAAACTTTTCTATGGTATTAAAATTCTATCGAAAGAGATCTTTTCAAGATTAATTCCTCGCATTCAAACATGATGATATTACACTTCTGCAGGGCTAATACAGTTCTCATTCTCAGACGTGCAGTTCATAGTTTTTTAACCTACTTTATGAATAGGCAATACAAAATAATATATACAAATTTCCTAAGCAAATGCATGAACAAAATTGTGTGAAATATTCAAAGGTGCCGATTGGAAGAATACAACGCAGGTTGTATTCTAAAACATTTACGACTATTCAAAACAGGGCATTTCTTATATTAAATAGTTTTTCATTACGTATTTACACTACAATGAATTCTCTAGAATTTCACTTTTAAAAGCTTCAACGGGCACAAAAAACTGTGACTAATTATAACACAATCAAACCTAAATTTTCTCGCCATTTGCAATTATATTAATAGAATATGCGATCTACATTCAGAGTTGCTTTAGTTTTTTTGTTTCGTTTTAGCGGTGTGTAGTATTAGGGAGACTAATTTTTCCTTTCAAAATTTACGTGAGAGTTCTGATTCACCATCATTTTCTTTGTCCTAAGATCTCGTTATATTTATATTGACTGTACAGTTTAATAGAAATTAACTATTTGCTCTTTAGTACAACTAAAACCCTATTGTCCTCAATTTTTTCTAGTTTTCATATTTTTTGTTTTAACTGATCATTTATCTATCTATTAACCACATATTGTATTCTCAAGGAATATTGCTTCCATTTGCTTTCTAATTAATGAATAGACTATCATTTCAACTCTTGATAATTAAGTTCCAGCACCAGAACATGTAGAGGGATTAAATTATAACATGCATTTAATTAATCAGCTTTCCCCTTAGGTATATTCAAAAGTTATAAAAAAAACGTATTCCGATTTATGTATGCTGACAATGTCATAGTTGATTTCCATCAGGAATCAGCCGAAATTGGAGCGAGTCAATGAGCTAGTCAAGTTCAGTTTAAAGATAGTTGAGTTTTACGATTTAAGAATACGGACAGTTCGCAGTACCAAGTTGAACCGTAGAAATCAACAAACTGCAAAATCTATAATTAATCCGTTTTAGCTCGGTTGAACGCCCCTTTTCCTCGATGGCTAGTGACTCCGTTTTGATTTCCTACTGACGTTACCTTCGATAATAATCTGTAGGGTTTAGCTAGTTCAAAGGCTGTTCCAGGCAGCAGAATAACTGGAGTTGAAACATGTCCAGATTCAACGCCTAACATATTTGGATATTCATCGTCTCCAAAATCTGCTATCTCTCGGGCTTGGTCTATCCAAGGATTCCAAATGACTGTGTCGAGGAAATTGTAATTTTGCAGCCTCCGCTTTCGTCCGGAGACAACATTCGCAATAAGTTGTTCTTGTGGTGTATGTTGATATATTCTATCGGTCCATTCGCCTATTGTAACAACTTCACGACCTTCTTGGTAGGTAGCACCATCTCTAGTCTTATCAATAAATGTACAACCGTGTAAACCTGCTATTTGGTATCGGCGCACATCGGAAACCTTCAGGTAGGTATGTAGGAGTAAATTGAATCAAAAGGTTAAGTCCTTACTAGGGTTGTAAACACCGATACGAAAGTGCAGTTCTTTTTCACGTAGTATTAATCGGTACGTTATTCGAAATGGATAATTCCGCATTGATCTGGTAAATTCATAATCCATTAAAGAAAATAATGCTTTGACATCGCCGTTGTGTAATCGTTCAGGAGGTCGTTCAAATGTTAATCCTTACAAATCCATGTTGCGGCCTGCGCTCCTTTATAATACATTAGCGCTAAACTGTGATACCTGTCTTGTCCGGCCTTATCCCACATTTCCAATTTAACTGTCGTATCATCTATACAAGCAAATCTAATTACCTTGGTAGTTCTGAGGCCAAATGGTGGGAACATTCATTGGCACACTGTAATACTGCTAAAACGGCTGGTACGGCATTGAAGGTGGGTATATTGTTGGCACACCTGCTGGTGGGTAAACTGCTGCAAACTGCTCGATAGGTATGTTGCTTATCGGAGCCGGTGGAGTAGTGGAATAATAAACGGCACCATTCGTTGCACATATAGTCTGGTTCTAAATAGCAGGAGGAATCCGAAAAAACAGACTATTAGAGCGGTGAAACGAAAACTCACTAATGGAATCGTACTTAAAGTGCTACTTTTTATGGTTACCTTACAAACAGGACATTAAGGTCAACTTACCTGCCTTTTCGGTTGGCTCCTACCCGAATTTTTCTTGCCTTTTTCCAAATTCCTGTAATCCGACTAGTTATTGGGTTTGTTGTCACAACAGTTGGTGATCGAATCGAAGCGTTCCTATTTACCCTTTTGGAACTGTCGGCACACTCCGGGACTTCTTCATGGGTGGCGGCCACTACGTGCACACTTTACTCCCATGTGGCTGTCAAATCCTCTTGACATCCTACGACAAAATTGACGTGGGATGTGCGCTCGTCGCAACCAACGTGAAATGACAAGCCACCTAGCAGCAAAGTGTGTTAGTATTGGTCGCCAGCGGCGTCGCATGATTCATTACACGTGGTAGTCCAAGTCGGACTATGACCTCCAGGATAAATCTCCTCGAATCATCACGCTTCTGCAACCTTTTCCGCCAGTTGTTCACTATCAACAAGGATCTGTTGTCAGTTTCTATCGTGTCTTCCCATCAAGTTCTCGTTCTTCCCGCTGGGCGTCTATCTTGTGTTCTACCTTAATGTTCTTTTGGGTAGCCGGTTTTCTTCCATTCTTTCTACATTGCCCGTCCATTGCAATAGTCATCCTTTTAGTGAAAAACTTGTAGTGTTTTCAAAGCGGAAAATGTTCGTGTCCGCTTATGAGTTTCACCATGGTAGATCATGTGTTGCCCGAACGGAAAAAAATATGGCAAAAGGGTGGTGATAGAGTGATACGATGAAAGCGGAATGCATATTATAGCGGACAAAGTGTGATCCCAGTCCTTCTGCATTGCGTGATTATATGATCAGACTGCTGCCAAGTGCGTGCGGTTTAAACGATCAAAGGCGTTGGCCTGTGGAAAGTAATTTGATTTAACTGATGGTTGACACCATATTTGGTCAGTAGTTTCTCGAATTGGCGGGACTTAAATTGTACCTCATCATCGGAGAAGAGCTTCTCAGGAAATCTAAATACGTGAAACACGTGAGTTTTTAAAAATTGTGCAGTAGGTGAGGTTGTAAACGTCCAGATAGGTTCCACCAGAGGAAACTTGAAAAGTGATTCAGGGCGATGGAAGCACTGACGTGTCTTATTGAGGACTGTGGATAAGGACCACAAAGGTCTATATGCAACCGTTAGAACCCCCGTACTAAAGTATTTAACTTACCCTTTGGAGGACGGAGAATCTGATTTGGAGCTTTAGTGCTCTTAAAGATGCTACAAGCAGTGACGTACTCTTTGACCTGCAAGGATATTTTCGACCAATAGAAATATTTTCTGAAACGCCGGAGCATCCATGCGCAGCCACCATGTACGCTCAGTGGGTGATCATCTGCTTAGTGGATGAGATCATGCGTCATTTCTTTAGGCACCCAAAGCTTCTTCTTCCTGCGATGAGCCCCCAGTAGCGTATCTTTCTGCTTGTATACATATTCCTCGACAACTTCCAGATCAAATAGCTGGTTTTCGATGAGTTTTAATTAGTCCAATGTAGTTGTCTGAATAAATGTTCAGGCTACCCAGGTCAACTAATTAAGCTCCCTTGGAAGAAAACATTCGGGATAAGGTGTCCAGTACCATGTTTGGGGACTTTTCCGGTGTAGTATGTTGTAGGTGAAACCCTGTTATTTCAAATCCACCTTGCCAAACGTCCATGTAGGTCCGATTGTCCCATTAATTACTTCAGCCAGGCGTGCTATTTGATGGTTTCGAAATTGTGGCCTTCGATGCATGCTCGAAACCTTTTGAGTGCCATCACAGCTGCTCGACATTTCTGCTTGATGTAGTTCCTCTGGGAAGTGCGCAGTTTGCTGGACATGAAAACAATAGTAACTTCTTACCTATGTTTTGTTAGTTGCACTAAAATAGCTTTGACTCCATGTTGACTTGCATCCCAATTAATGGAATAACGTACTTATTAAAGTGTGGACTATGGAGCGCTGGGGCAGATATTAGTGCATATTTGAGCTTTCCAAATGCTTTTTGGAGGTGTTTAATCCAGAGAAACTTATCATCCCGCAGCCTGTCAATCAGGGGAGATGATAACGTATCATAGTCTCGGACAACACCGGTATAAACCGCAAATTCTCAGAAATTGCAGCCGCTTCACGGATTTGGGTGACAAGAACTCAAAGATGGCACGAGTTCTGTCAGGGACAGTCATAATGGTTTCGTGCCCTATGACCTGGCCAAAATACTTGACTTGTTTCATAATAAACTGGCTCTTGCCCTCGTTTATTGTGCGTCCTGCCTTAAGAATGTATTAAGCGACTTCCCAGGATAAGTTTAGGTGTTCTGTGAAAGTTTCGGTAATCAACAGGCAATTATGAAGATTAACAAAGACCTTGTGTCGTAGTTGTGGTAGCATCACCTCAAGCCTTACGTCCTCGGCTGTTGTAAGTCCCTTTTATCTTTTAGGACTGCCCAAATATAATGTTCCACTTTGTCAACCGATCCAAGCATCACCAAGAGTATACTATCCGGGATGAGCTCTCCTGTCTCTCTGTAGAGATTCGGTTGCAGCCTGTCCCATTTTTTGCAATAAAAATGTGTGGTAGGTATTATTTTCCTATCCTAGGCAAAACTGACAGTCAGGGGACCGGGAGCCACTAATCTTGTACTGGTAAGACAAAACTGAGTACCCACACCCTCCCGAAAACTGGGTTGGATAGAAATTAACCTTATCATCTCTTTGATTACACTACGGTCCCAGATCCGTCCGGTCGAAATTCTCGTAATGCAATCGTTGAGTTAACGCTGTTTCTCCTCGCTGGCAAGCATCTCTCTCGTATCCTCGTTTTGATGCTGATAAATGGCACGGTGTTCTCGAGCGAGAATGGTGAAAGGTTTCATGCCTGCGTTGATTAATACCATCAAATCAGATACTGTTGGATATAAATATGCGATCCCTAGTACTCTTCCGTCGTAAGACACGTTCCACAGTTCTGGAGCAAGGATAGATCCCTGGGTAGCACCCGATATAGCTTCCATCGTTCGCTGGCTCAATGCCGCGTCACAAAGTAGGCTTCAGTCTTTCGGGTAGTCCCTCAGGAGCCGCATCAGATATTCTGGAACTTGGAAATAATTTTCCACTTTTCTAGAGTATCCGCCCATCTAGCGGAATTGAAGGCGTTCCTAACGTTGGGTATCACCTACAGAACGATGCGTTCCTTAGTGTGGATATATTCCTCTGTCTTTTAGACCCCGCCTACAACCTCTGCAATCGCATCAATGGTGGAGTCCCCTACCGTAAAGCTATACCGCTGGGAGATAGTTCGCCAGTAGCGCGTATTGCGTCAGTGAGTCTCCTCTTGATGAGTTTCTTGAGCACTTTTCCAGCCGTGTCTAGCATGCATAACTGGTAGTATGCAGACGTTGATCCGAAATTTTCCTTCCCCTTGCTGATTAGCACGAGCCTTGCTACCTTCCATCGTACCGGGAAAACTATATCCCATAGACAAGCGTTGAATGTGCAGAGCAGTGAGTCAGGACATTGTCGATAGACAAGTTGCAACACCTTAGCTGGAACACCATCTGGGACTAGCACCTGCCTTGTTTTTAATGATAAGACTGCGTCTTCAACTCTGGCTGTGTAAAGAGTTGGTATTCGATTGCTGTTTTACCGTAGATAGCGTCAGCATCCAGCCGATGAGCGGGGAAAAGCGCCCGCACTATCTCCTTAATCTTTTGGGCTTCACGTATGCAAGACATCCGTAGGGCTCCAAGCTTCCACATAACTAGCTTGTAGCCATGATCCCACAAATCCTTATTCACATTGTCCACTAAATCATGCCAATTGCGGGCCTTACTGTTATTAATCAGTTTCAGAAAGAATTTCCTCGCCGGCTAGTATGCTGCCGTTTGTTTGCCTTGTATCTGCCAAACTTTATGCCAAAACTTTTGACACTCCTTTCACTTTTCAGCGATTATAGTCGGCCACCAGGGCACTGAGAGATTGCTGTACCGGTGCTTGCGATGGGGCATAAAAGCACTACAAGCAGTTGTAATGATGCTCGTAGTTGAGTTCACCACATCTTGAGCTGCCAGTTCTTCTGTCCTCTGCGAACCACTCTGTAGTGGAGAACCTTCTGTGAGAGCCTCGACGAACTCCTCGAAGTACATCCTTCCGATGTTCTACCCAAGTTTAGAAGATTGAGAGTGTATGCGTCGGGAGATAACATCACGGATCTTAAGCAGAATTTACTGATGATTACTGACTAAGGAGTTCTCTAATATTCTCCAGTTGTGTATCTTCCGTACTAAAGACTCCGAGGCAAACATCGAGTATGGTTGATTCACAGCCAATGTGGCGGAAAGTCAGCGTTTTTCCAGTGTTTAGCACGCTAAGCGCCGCCTGGTTTTTGTGGTTGGGGGGTGAATGCAATTTAAATACTGACTGTGAGATTTCCATGCTCACAATTGACTGGACTACTCACTAAACACCTCCGATGTCAACTCGAAAACCCCACATTACTTTGAGCCAGGTCTCGTTTTGTTACCTCGTGGGGTGCCTTCGAGCTGGGAGTTCCCTATTCTAGCGAAGGGGGAGAGAGAAAGAGCAATCGCATGACAAGCGGTTCCCCAGTTTCAACGCTTCTAACTGCTGTGAGCCCCTTTTATCTTTTAGGACTGCTCGAACATCATGTGCCACATGGTTTCATTTGTCAACTTATTTGACCGTTAGCGTGACTCTACTATCTAGGGTGCGCTCTCCCTTCGTAGCCTGTCTAATCTTGTGCACGCAGAAATCATTGCCCTCCTCTCCTAGGTAAAACTGAATATCGGGGGACCGTAACTTACCAATCTTGTGCAAGTAAGACTGAAAACACAGATGCCCGGTCAGAAGCTGGGCCAGACGGAAGTCAGGTTCACTATGCCTTCGATTTAGCCATGGTCTCATATCCGGGATGAGGCATAGAGTCCAAAATCCTTCGTGAAATTCGCCCAAAACTGCTACCAATCGTTGAATGAGCGCTGTCTCTCCTTGTTTCCTCGTTTTGACGCAGACGTCTGCAATAACTCTCACCGCTGAATCAGTGCTCCTCTTGTATATACCTGCGCCAAGAGATTTCGGTATACTTCCTTACTAAGAGCGTTGCCCAATATTTCTTCCCCCTACAGTTGCACTGACCTACGCCCTACGTTGGCCATAAGTCGACTCAGAGCCGATGCTCCTGAAGCAGCCCTTGCAGCCGTTGCCCTGGTTTCCGCAGAGAAACTCATCTTTGAGTCAATCAGTAGCCCCAGGTATTTCACTGCTGGCTTCGATTCGATTAGTATGTCTCCAATACTGATCATCCTTACTCTAAGGATTCTCTTTTTTGTTAAGATGACCACTTCGGTTTTCTCTAATGCTCGACTGAACCCGCGAGCAGTCATCCAATCTCTTGCTCAGTGCGTTAGCATACCTAGCCTAAGTTGTGCTTGTTCAACGGGGCGTCTGGCGACTAGAGCCACAACATTACTTGCATAGCCGATCAAGCGTGACTCACCTAGCTTCACCAGTCAAAGTGGCTCTTGGTGAGACACGTTCCACAGTTCTAGACCAGAATGGATCCCGTGTTGACAAGTAGGCTTCGGTCCATTAGGTAATCCCTCAGCAGCTGCAGTAGATATTCTGGAACTTGGAAATGGTTTTCCAGCGCATCCAGAATATTCATCCATCTAGCGGAGTTGAAGGCATTCCTGACTTGAGTGCTCCCAACAAAACGATCTGTCACTTGGTGCGGCTATATGCTTTTGCCTTTTGGACCGCGCTCATAACCTCTGCAACTGCATCAACATTGGATTGTCCTGCTCTAAGGCCGTACTGCCAAGAAGATAGGTCCCCAGCAGCATGAATCCCGTCAGTGAGTCTTCCCTTGATGATATTCTCGAGCACTTTCCTAGCAATGTTCAGCATGCATAACGGATGGTATGCAAACGGCGGTCCGGAATTTCGCTTCCCCTTGCTGATCAGCACAAGGCTCCTCACCTTTCATTCCAGTCCCGCACGCAAGCGCTGAATGTGCTGAGCAGCAAGTCAGGACAAGCGCCCTCTTGGCTAGTCTCTCTGTGATCGTTTACCCCGCGGATCTATTAGAGGCTTGCCCTATTGCATTATGAAGTCTCTCCTAACGATCACTTTGCCATCTGCGTTCGGGACAGCGCAATTAAGATTTGCTTCGAAAGATGATATTGGTTCACTCGGCGTTAGGTACACCGTTGACTTCAAGCAAGCATACCACAGTATTGATCGTAACGTACTGTACCATATAATGCTTGGCTTTGGTATCCCAGCCAAATTGGTCCGTCTTACCAAAATGACAATGACGTCGACAACCTCCCAAGTCCGCATCAATAACTGGTCCCATTGCTATTCAATTTGAATCTAGAGTACGTCATACAGAAGCTACTTGTCGATACGCGAGGTACATTACTATACAAGCTGAGCCAGGTAGTAGCCTATGCGGACGACATCAACATTCAGTCACGGTCATTAACAACTGCCGAAGAACTCTTCCTGAAACTCGACAGCGAAGCAAAACTAGTAGGGCTACAAATCAACGAAAATAAAACAAAGCTCGAGGAAAAATACCTAATACACAAAATATCACACTTGGCGAATACAGCATCGAGAATGTTAGCGTATTTGTGTATTGAGGCGCCAAAATAACAAAAACGGGCAATGAAAGAGCCGAAATACGCCGAAGAGTACAGCTCGCAAATAAATTAATCTATTCAGTATTGACAATCTTGAAGACCAGCTGCATACACAGGAAAACAAAGCTCCAAGTATAAAAATTTGTAATAAGACCTGTGTTATGGTTTGGGTGTGAAATATGGACCCCAACCCAAGCATCCGCAAATATATTGAACGCCTTTGAGCGACGGGTCCTGAGGCAAATAATTGGGGCGAAGCTAGACGGGGACCAATGGCGAACTCGATACAACCATGAGCTGTATGAAATTTTTGACGAACCGGAGGTCTCAAGGATTGTAAGACTGCGGAAGCTGCAATGGGCTGGACACATGAATTGTATGGACGAGCAGCGGATGCGGCCAGTGGGAAAACCGAGGAAACGCTGGTCTGGCTCGGCCAAAGAAGACAGTTCATCGCTGATTTTGGAATTGGAAGACGCGGTCAACGGACCGAGACAGTTGGGGGCGCTATTTGCAGGAAGCGAAGGCCCGAAAGGGGCTGTAGTGCTAAGAAGAAGAAGAAGAAAGGAGGTGGTCCCTGAGTAGCGAACCCACGAAAATGAATTTTCTCAACTCCGAACTATAAGCAAATTATCTCTTCGTATCCTGTTCTTGCAAATGAGCACTGATCCAAGACTAAATGGTAGCAGTACTGGATTTATCTGAACACCATACTACTGAGTTCACATTGCTGAAGTTGAACGGCCAAGAATGCATTGGCATGTGCTTTAAACTTTGAAAATAAACCACAATTTAAACGCCCAAAACCTGCTTAAACAGTTTGTGAGGGACATTAGAGTTGACTTTTTGCTACTGAGTGAGCAACATCATGATAAAAGTGCTGGATCATGGTATCCTGATGAATCTGGTACTGCCGCCATTTGGATTCGGAATAGTGAATTTTAGGGGGAGAGTTGTGGATGGGGGAAGGGTTTTGTATGGGTTCGGTGCTCAAGGACCGCCCTCTGTAGTATGTACTTATGGGCGCACGAATGGATATCATATTTCCAGGCCAAGCTTATTGCTTAGGAGGGCACTGTCTCGAACGCAGATGGCAGCCTGCTCATTCGGGGAGACTTCAACCCTAAAGCAATCGAATGGGCATGCCTCAAATAAATACTGTAAATGGCGTCCAGGATAGCACTCGTCGAACTAAACATCGAATATACGCCAACTTTCCGCCTTATTGGCTGCGAAGGAACCATACCGGACGTGACATTTGGCTTGGAGTCCTTAGTACGGAGGACACACAATTGAAGAGTATTAAAGAACTACATAGCCAATGATCATCAGTAAATTCTGCTTGAATTTCGTGATTTTGCCTCCAAATTCGGTATTCTCGACCTTCAACAATTGGGTGGAACATGGGAAGGATAGACGTCGAGAGGTTCATCGAGGTTTTCTTCGCAGGCGCTACCGTGCGGGGTGATTCGTAAGGGACGGTAAAACTTGTGGCTCTGGACGTGGTGAACTCAACTCTGAGCATTATCACAACTGCTTGTAATGCTTCTATGCACTGTCGAAAATCCCGGCATGGCAAGCCTTCGGTGTACTGATGGTTGTTCAAAATTGCTGAAAAGTGAAGGGAGTGCCAAAAGCTTCAGCATGATGCTCAACAGGCATGGAACCGTGACGAGGCATGCAACCTGGTAGCAACATATAAGTCAACCAGGAAATGTCTTCGCATATTGATTAACAACAGCAAGGCTCCCAACTGGCAAGATTGAGTGGAAATTTTGAACAAGGACCCGGAGAGCTTTGGGTTGGTGCCCCATGGACGGCTTGCATATACGTGATGCTGAAAAGATAGACGAGATAGTGCATGCACTCTTCCCCGCCTGTGCCGTCCTTGTTGACGATGTCCACGGTGAAACAGTAATCGAGCGTCCACTCTTCACACAGCTGGAACTGGAAGAAGCAGTCTTCTCATTGAAAGCAAGGAAGGCTTCAGTTTGAGATGGTGTTTCAGCTGAGGTGTTGCATTTTGTTTATACCAATTGTCCTGCCTTGCTGCTCAGCACATTCAGCACTTCCTTACGGGCAGGGTTTTCCCGGTACAATGAAAGCGAGCGAGGATCATGTTGATCAACAAGGGAAGCAAAATCCTGGATCGCCGTTTGCATACCGCCTATTATGCATGCTAGACGCTGCTAAGAAAGTGCTAGAGAAATTCATCAAGGGAAGACTCACTGACGCGATACATGCTGCTGGGGACCTATCTCTTCGGCAGTACGGCTTTAGAGCAGAACGATCCACCATTGATGCGATTGCAGATGAGGTGAGAGCGGTCCAAAAAGCAGAGGCATTTAGCCGGACCAAGCGACGGATCGTCATGTTGGTGACATGCACCGTTAGGAAATGTTTAATGCAGCTTCTGAGGGGCTACTTGAAAGACCGAAGCCTAGTTTACGATACGACACAGGGACAACAAAAGATGGAAGTTACATCGGATGATGCTGATGCGTCGAGTGAGAGATTGGATGACTGCTCGTGGGCTCAGTCTAGCACTGGAGAAAATTTAAGTGTTCATCTTGATAAACAGAGAATCCCCAGAGAAAGGATGATGAATATTAGGGACATACTAGTCAAATCGAAGCTAGCGGTGAAGTACTCCAAGATGAGTTTTTCTGAGCAAATCAGGGCAGCAGCTGAGAAGGCGGCTTTGGGAGTATCGGCTCCGAGTCGACTTATGGCCAAAATAGGGGGACCCAACCCATCAAGAAGACGTCTCTTGATAAGTGCTGTGGGGTCAGTGTTACTGAATGGAGCAGAAATATTGAGCGACGCTCTTAGTAAGGAGGTATACGGAAAACGCTTGGCATAGGTACAGAGAAGCGAAGCACTGAGGATTGCATTTCATATCCTAAAGTCAACAAGGGAAAGCGGTGAGTGTTATTGCATTCGTGATAACTACTGTTCAGGATCACACTATTTACTTGCGAGGGAGATGGTTGCCCGCGAAGCGAGACAGTGCTCACTCAGCGATTGGTAGCAATCTTGGGGGAATCCCGCGAAGGAAAAGTGAACTACGTGCCTCACCCTGGATTTGGGACCGAGGCTAAATCGAAGGCATGGTGAGACTGACTTCTATCTGACCCAGCTTTTGAGCCAGCATCTTTGTCTTAAGTCTTACCTGCATAAGAATGGTAAGTCACGGTCCCCCGGTTGTCGGTTTTGCACAGGAGAGGAAGACAATGCCTTCTGCATGCACAAAATGGGACAGGCTTCGATGGAACTATTACAGGTAGACGGGAGAGCTCACCCCCGATAGTGTAGACGCGTTGATGCTCGAATTAGTTGCCAAATGGAATCATGTGGCACATGGTGTTCGGGCAGTCCTAAAAGATAAAAGGAGCTCACAGCAGCTGGGGGCGTTGAGACTGGGGATTGCTGGTCTAGCAATCCCTCTCCCCTTCTGTGCTCCCGCTCGAGGAGGTATCTCCTAGTTTTAGGGCACCTCATTGACAAAACGATGCCTGGCCCGGAGTAATGTGTCAAACATTTCTAGGCTTGGTTCTCGGGTTGACAAGGGGGTGTTTAGTGAGTGGCTCAGTCACTCGTGAGCATGGGAATCTCACACATAGTTCTTCAATTGGATTTACCTACCTACCACAAAAATTCTTTTTTGAAAATACCGAAAACATCACCCGTAAAGTAGCTCCAGTTCAAGAACTAACGTCAGAAAACTGCAGATATGGGCGCGATTAGATCAACCGAAAGCTGAAGGCAATAGTATGCCTGAATTTGATGTAATAAGGCAATTACAAACAGACTGAAAGTGGTGGATGAAGCAGCATTCTTGTCCAGCTTCTAAAAGTAGACCAAGATTTGGTGTGACTGAAAAGTGTCGATAGGAGGGTGCCAGTAAACTATGCGCCTAAATTTTGACACTGGGTGAACGTGAGCATCTTCACTTTAACCCTGAACAGCGGAAGAGACTAATTAATTTTCGATAATGTATGGCTGGAAAGACCAACGGCCCCAAAACTACTGTTTCTGTTTCACAGTTCAATTGACGGTGAACTTTGTATTCTTATGGCTGATACTAGTGAAAAGATCAATATTACAACCAGACCTAGTAATAAGTCGTTTACTTTGCATGAGCAAGACATTTTCGCTACAAACAGCTACGGAAGAAACTGCGCCTGTTCAGAGAAAGAGCGAGATTTCAAACTATACTCACTGAGTCGCATTCAAACTGAGCAGCCACAAGAAATGTGCTGCATATGCAATATGGAGACAACCACTTAAAGCAAATATATAGTTCACAGCTTTGATACCAAATAAAAAAGTCAAGTGAAAGTGAGAGATTAGCATCTAAGTCAGGTTAGGAAATTTACTAACTCGACATAAATATCTGATCTCTGAGTTCATGAATGACTGTATCCTAGGAATGCATTTCTAGCGACCAAACACATTCCCTTTGGATTTGGGCAGATGGGTCTTGAAATGATAAAATATTGAAATTTTCATAAAAAATCCTGGTGCAAATACGCTAAGATGAAAGAAGGAGCGAATGCAGGCACTAGATCCTGTCGTTCTTATTTGGCAAACTACAATCAGTGTCAAGGGGTTGAGCAAGTACAGTTGATTGCATATGTGCAAATAATATAGTAGCATGAGAATATTGGACCACTGCTGGTATAGAAGGAGACTAGTGGACGTGCTGAATTGAAAAATTATAGGGTGCAATGGCATCCGCTTCAGGCGAAGGGTGGAGCCATCAAGCAGAAATGCGATGCGTCCTTCTTTAAAGTCAAGTTCTGGACATGATTAAGGAAATCCATGAAGGAGTATCGGGGGGCAACCTTGGTGTAATTAAAACACTAGTGAAGGTACGAGGTAAATTTTATTGGCATCACGCTCAAGTAGATGTAAGAGACTGATGTAATTAATGCAAGGCTTGCAGTTCTGCCAAGGGGCCAAAATAGAGGACTTAGAACACAAATACGGGGCTATAACGTTGGGCAATGACAATGTAAGTATTGAAGAATGAATTTCCAGCAAAAGTGATCTGTAAAAGAACAGTAGCAATATGAAAAGGAACTTGGACATCGGTCGATGCAGATACACCAAAAATTCTGGAAGCATCTCAAATCGGCTACGGACCACATTGGTACTAGATATACCAAACCTGTTCAGATTTCTATGCGATGATTTGTTGTGGCTGTATAACCCAAAACTTCAGAAGGACGATTCTCCAAAGATGAAGCTTCATATAGAGGGAACATACCAGATCTTCAAGCGGATCAACGAAGTTGAATGATTCCCAATCAACAACACAAATGTGGAAACAACTACAAACATGAGGCTGATAATTAAACACACTGATGACATCATCGGCTTACGTCACTACAACAACAAGTACAAGGTTGATATTTGTAAACACGACCATATCATTGGAGGTTACGTGTAGGTACGTGTAGGTACTTTAAAACGGGCGTCGTTAATAACATAAACGTTCGAGATATATGGATTACCCTCTATAAAGTGCCAAGGTGTACATGCAAGGGGACTAGTAGACTTGTGGTGTTAGTAGATTCGAGAATTAAAAGGGATACAATTGTAGTAAAAAGTGAAGATTGTGATAATAATTTCCGTGAATTTAAGAACTTGTGATAAATAAAAGTTTTAATTTAATTAAAAGATAGTGTTTACTTTCACGGAATAGTGAGCCATAAGATTCCAAAAACTTGAGCAATCCAAAATGCACCGATATAATTTGAAAGTGTAAAGATATGACCGAGTGTAGTTAATGCAAGCTAAAAACACATACTAATTTTCGAGACAAACAACGATCCTATAGAAAAAATAGAATATGGTTCTCCTTCAATCTACCAATTCCCTAAATGTTAATCAAAATCCTTGCACTGATGAGTGAAAGCTTCTGTCGCTATCGATCGAACGTTTAATTTTGGTAACTGCAAATTGATGTATGTGTGCAGAAGACCTATGAGCGTATGCTTATGAATTATTGGCACCATCATCGCCCAAAGTCAACCCTAAGTATGTTCAAGTCTTCCCGAGGGAAATTTGTTGAAAATGATATTTTTCTTGGCTCACTCTGAAGTGGAAGGAGTACACTTATACACAAAATATACCAAAATCATCCTCGACATTACGTACATATCAGCATATTTGTGCATAAAATGCTAATACTTGCCGGTATACAATACGTAAGTTTATGCTTGTAGGACCTGGAGCAAACTTTCTCTAAGCTGCTTCTTTATGCTGGTAATTAAGCGATGAGAAAATAAATGAACTTTCTCCTATTCGTTAAGTATAGCGAAATAATGTGGGTTAAAGGTAGACCCTTAGGAATCGGATCGATAGGAAAACTTAGTTTATTCTAAAATGAAAGATGAGTGTTGGAAAAGTTATCATTGATGAACACTAAAAGACAAGTAGTGTCTATCCGTACAAAGTTTTGCTCAGTATAGGAAATGAAAAGGAAACTTTTCAGATTCCCAGGTGAATATTATTATCATAAATTATACGTTTTGTGTAGAATTGTTCGAAGAACCTAAAAGAACTTTGCAAGAAGAGGTTCCATTTCATTTTAAGGACACGGTTATCTAGTTCCTATTTTGATTGGCCCCGTATCTAGGACCAAATTGTATTATATTCTAAGAACGTTTCGTTTTGCTCATGTTAATTGAATTGGGGCTGTATATTTGTTTGATATGGAGCTCAGGAAAAATTTAGTGACGTCATTAATGGGAAAATGAGCTGGTGAAATATTTTAGATTTTATTGAAGTTTTTAAGGTATGAAAAAATATTGTATCTAAATTTAAGTTGTAAAGATAGATTCTGATATATTTGCTATTCAAATATAGATACATAAAGACCGACCTACTTGATTTTTTCCAAATTATTCACCCACCACGTTGATGTGTAATCGCAAGGGGAAGCAAGGCAATGATGCTCAAGACTAAGCATCAAATTATCTCCTCGAAATTTTCTTCAAAAACAATTTGAACTTTTAACTGTCACAGATTCTGTGACAGATCAGTAGTTAACAAGTCATTGCTAATTGATTTCGATTCATCCACTTTGCCTATATTAGCTTATGATTTTAGGGATCTTAAGTAAATGTGTATTCCCCATTTAAAATTGAAATATGTGAGCCTACCTAGTTACGTGCACCTTAAACCAGCAATTCCATAAATTAATGCAGGATGCAAAATGACACCTGCAGACGAATCAGTAACACGAAACTTTTGTTTTTCACACAATTCTGGAATAAGTCGTAGACATGCAGTCAGCAGTTTACGCCAAATTGGAATTCTAAGCAAGATGCTAAATTGCAAAATCTATTCATTTCGTTGTTTTTAAGTATACGTGACTCGAAGAGTCTTTAATTAGTTCCCGAGGCAATAAGACGTGTTAAATTAAATTTTGCAAATTTAGAAACGAGAAGTTTGAATAAATAAAGAGTTAGAGTGAAGTAATGTCAGAATTTTGTGTTTTTCATTTTTTTTTTAATCGTGCGATAAGCAAGATACTTAACTGGCGCAGTCGGTTTTAAACGAACATTAAAAAGACATCAAATCGCGTAAGAAATAATTCGTTAATCGCGATCGTCAATTAAAATTCACAACTTCGATCAATAAATTAGCAAGAGCATTAACCGAGGCCTTTATTGCTCAAAATCCTGGTGAGGTTGCCAGGAATCTTGGTATATAAATTGCGAAAAAGTGGGCCCCAGAAGGACCAGTAGGATTAACATCTAAGATCGTCACCACAAATTCGAAGCTATGAGCGAAATCCAGGAACACCAATTGCGGCTTCATCAAAGGGGGGCACAATTGGCGGAAGCTTTGGAGGCATATCGGCAAATGCAAGCAAACAATTCGGCAAGAGATAAGGACGAGCGAAAATTGAAGGAGCTACGGTACATAGCCACATTCACGGGAACAAACGACACATCAATTAACAGCTTCATCAGAAGTGTTGACAACTTTCTAGAAGGAATCACCGACGTGGAAGTGAGAGACGAAGCGATCAGGGCAATTTCCTATGAAAAAATTCAAGGAGAGGCCAAAGCAGCAATCATCAACATGACAAGGATACAGAACTGGAAGGCAATAAAAACAAAACGGAGGATAAAATACAAACCCGACATTGAACCGATGGATCCGTACCACAAAATCAACAATGTAAGGGCGAATTCGGTGAGTGAATTAATCGTAGAAATTTTATATATATTTTTTTTTGTGGTAGGGAGGTGAAGGCATTTATTCCCGCCGAGTCTGGCAGTGTGGGACTCCCACGGAGGATACCCTTGGACTACCCACTAAACACCTCTCCTGTCAATCTGAGAACCTAGCCTTGAACCGTTTGACACATTAATTCGGGCTAAGCCTCATTTCTCTACGCGTTTAGGCGCCACCGGGCTACAGGGATCCCTTTTTAAACGGAAGGAGGGGAAGGGAGAGGGATTTCTAGAAAAGAGACCCCTCCGCCCTGGACGCCTCCAGGCGCTCATATATTTTCCTTTTTATCTTAAGGACTGACCGAGCGTAATGTGCCACACAGTTCCATTTGTCAACGGATGTGAGCATCTCTCCAGTGAGTTCATCCGGAGAGAGATCTCCCATTTCTTCAATGAGGTCACCGCGCTGCCTATCCCACCTCTTGCATACAAAAAATGTGTGGTAGGCATCATCGACCTCTCCAGCACAGAATATGCAGTCAGGAGACCGTGACTTACCAATCTTGTGCAGGTAAGACCGAAAGTATCCATGTCCACTCAGTAGCTGAGTTAGATAGAAGTCAGTCTCACCATGCCTTCGATTGAGCCACGGCCTCAGGTCACCAATAAGGCGTGCGGTCCACCTATCTTTTGTATCGCTCACCCAGGACTGTTGCCAATCACTGAGTGAGCGTTCTCGTTCTTCGTGGGCGACAGCATCTCTGTCGCATTCGTTACTCCGCAGGTAGATTCTGCGGCGCTCCTTGGCAAGGAGGGCAATGGGTATCACTCCTGCGATGACCAGCACTGCCGACTCACACATATCTCCGATCCGTACAACAGCACAGATTGTACTGCACTCATCAGAGGTCTCCTTCTTGATGAGGTGGGACCCCCTATGTTGGCCATTAGCCGGCTGAGAGCCGAAGCACTCGCTGCAGCCTTGTCAGCTATTGCCCTGATTTGCTCGGAGAAACGCATCTTTGAGTCGATCAAAATGCCCAGGTACTTCACTGCTAGTTTAGTCTCAACGAGTGCTTCCCCAATGTTGATCATCCTTACTCTAGGGATTCTCTTCTTTGTCAAGATGACTACTTCGGTTTTCTCCAAAGCTAGGCTGAACCCGCGAGCAGTCATCCAGTCCCTCACTCGGCGCATTAGCATACCCAGTCTGAGCTGCGCTTGTTCAACAGTGCGTCCCGCAACTAGCGCCGCGACATCGTCTGCATAGCCGATCAAGCGCGACTCATCCGGCAGCTCGATTCTCAGTAGCCCGCCGTACGTGATGTTCCACAGGTCTGGGCCAAGGATGGAGCCTTGTGCAACACCCGATGTAACTTCCATACTTCGCCGACCCTCCTTCGTCTCATAGAGCAGGCTCCGGTATGTCAGGTAGTTCTTCAAAATCCGCATCAGATATTCTGGAACTTGAAAAGAGTTTTCCAGTGCTTCCAGAATATCCGCCCATCTAGCGGAATTGGAGGCGTTTCTGACGTCAAGCGTCACGAGCAACACAACCCTTTGTTTGACTGGCAGTGAGCCTCCGCTCTTTTTCACCGCGCTCACTACTTCCACTATCGCGTCAATAGTGGAGCGACCTGCTCTAAAACCATACTGCCGTAGAGATAGGTCCCCGGCAGAACGGACCGCGTCAGTGAGTCTTCCCTTGATGAGTTTCTCGAGCACTTTCCCAGCCATGTCTAGCATACATAACGGGCGGTATGCAGACGCCAACTCGGAATTTCCCTTCCCCTTGCTGATCAGCACAAGCCTCGCCACTTTCCAGCGTTCCGGAAATACACCTTCGTAAAGGCAAGCGTTGAACATACTGAGCAACAAGTCAGGACAAAGCTTGTAGATAAGCTGCAAAACCTCAGCAGGAACGCCATCTGGTCCCGGTGCCTTCCTTGCTTTCATGGATAGAATTGCCGGCTCCAGTTCCATCATTGTGAAAGGTGAGCATTCTATTGGTTTTTGTGCATGAGCTGAATCGACACGGACAGGGTGCGTGGAGAATAGTGCCCGTACGATCTCGTCCATCTTCTCTGCTTCATGTAAGCAGGGCTTCCGTTGGGCACCAAGTTTTCGCATGACCAGCTTGTAACCTAGGCCCCACGGATCCCTATTTACATCGTCCACGAGATCTTGCCAGCATCGGGCCTTGCTCTTGTTAATAAGCCTGCGAAGATATTTCCTGCCGGACCTGTATGCTGCTAGCCTAGTGTCTGCCTCCTCCCGTGTTCGCGCCCGCTAGGCCTCTCGCCGAAGTTTGTGACACTCGCTTCTTTGTTCGGCGATCTCGTTTGACCGCCAGTATACTGGAGGATTACCGTGTCGGGGTCTCCGACGGGGCATGGAAGACTCGCAAGCAGTTATGATGGTACTCATAGTTGAGTTCACCAGGTCCTTGGCTGTAGGCCCTCCACTCCCTGGCGGAGCTCCCAGCAACGGTGCGCCTGCCGTAAGCGCGTTAGCGAACCTTTCAACGTCCATCCTCGCAGTCCTCCATCCGAGGATTGAAGTTTGGGCATATGCACGCAGAGTGGCACCGTCGTGAATCTCAACAGCTATATACTGGTGATCACTAGCCGAGTAGTCCTCTAGTACTCGCCAGTTGTGTGCTCTAGGTACCAGGGACTCCGAAGCGAGTGTCACATCGGGTATGGTTCCTACGCAACCCCAGCGGCGGAAAGTAGGGGTGTTACCAGTATTTAGGACCAAAAGCGCTGTTCTGGCTGCCATGTCCAAGATTTGCTTTCCCCTTGGGTCGGATTGTGGCATACCCCATTCAATGGCTCTAGCGTTGAAGTCTCCCCCGACCAGCATGTGGCCCTCTGTGCTCGAGACAGCGTCCTCCAGGGCATCGAGCTTCGTTCGAGAAGATGGCATTGCCTCGTTAGGCGTCAGATAAACACTGAAATATGTTATTCTTGAACACCGCACCCACACAAAACCATCCCCGCGTCCATGGCCCTGCACCTGAAGGCGGGCGCTGTCTCGAACCCAGATGGCCAAGGTACCAGATTTGTCAGGGTACCACGCTTGCGAGTCCTTGTTATGATGTTGCTCGCTCAGCAACAAGAGGTCAGCTTTCTTATCCCTCGCAAACTGCTCAAGTAGGTCCTGGGCATTTGTGCTTCGGTGCAAATTGACCTGCAGGATACGGATCATTTGAGTATCGATTTGGCTTTAGTTAGGGCCTCCTTGAAACCCAGCATCTCCCTGTCCCCGGCTCATGTTTGAGGTCGCCGGGTGCTAGCTTAACATCCTTGCAAAGAATGCATTTTGCCTCGTTCGTGCACTTCTTCCTTTTGTGCCCCGTTTCACCTCATTTGTAGCACAGAGATCTCCTGTCGGGTCCCCTGCAGTCATACGCGGTGTGTCCGTATTTGAGGCATCTGAAGCAGCGGATAGGGATCGCTCTTCTCCGTATCCTGCAGATCACCCAACCTATCTTAATTTTGCCCTTCGCCAGGATTTGCTGGGCGTCTTTAACAGCTAGTTCGACAATAGCCATGCGTTGCCCCCTTGTGTTTTCACGTGTCAATCTTGCCTTGACTTCACTTAAGCTGGGGAACTCCCTCCTAATGGCATCCTCTACTTCAGCTTTGTCCGTGACGCAGTCGAGGTCCCTGATTTCCAGGCTGGCCATTGGTTCGAGCGAGGCAACGGTTGCCGCATCTCCAAGAACCTTTTGAACCGCGTCACGGAATGCATCTTTGTTTGTGGCCTCTGGCCCGAATCCCACCAGCAGGCCACCGGTCCGGGTTGGTCGAACTGCTTTGATGGGAGTTTTGGTGTCGTCTGGCTTGACCGCTCCTTTAATTTCACGGAGGACATCT
Organism: Odontomyia ornata; assembly: GCA_963969285.1. Taxonomy (NCBI): domain Eukaryota; kingdom Metazoa; phylum Arthropoda; class Insecta; order Diptera; family Stratiomyidae; genus Odontomyia; species Odontomyia ornata. Next base: position 329,277,763 of record OZ017738.1, read on the forward strand.
GCGTAGGTTCGGCCCTTAGTGGGTTTAATAAGCAGTGCCTCTCGCAAGGGTTTGCGCCGCGGTTCGCTTTTTGTTTTCTGCGGTATATCGGGGGGTTCTTTGTTCTTCTTTTCGTGGTTGAGCTCTTTGTCTGTTTTTTCTAGGAGCAGCTTTTTGGCCGCTTTTTTCGCTGCCTTGTTTCGCACCACATGAAACTCCTCGCCTGGAGTGACAACTTCGTTTATGGTCTCGTCCTTCCTCCTTTTCTCACGGTCGCCTTCAATTGGGCTACTGGCCATTCTTTTGCTGCTGCTAGGACCCACTGATGCCTCGAGGGAGAGCGTGTCTTTTTGGTGCTTTTCGGTTGCAAGCCACCTCCGCCTGTAGTGCGTTATCGTAGAAATTTTAGATATTAAGCGATCATTAAATGAATTGACTTTTTTTTTCGGAAATGAGTGCCATTTAGACTTAAGTAATGTGGAATCTGTGCTGGTGAATGTAGTTAAGGAGATGACTCAAGGCATCTTTCTTGATAAAATTTACCATGTCTCGAATATCGATGAGGTTATTTCGAAAATACAGAAACGACGTTTTGAAGGTCTGTGCATTAGGAGAGAGTTCAAAAAGCCTGATTAAAAATTTTATAAATACAAGAAAATTATTAAAAATAATTCGAATTCTAACAATAATTATCGTAAAAACACTAACGGAAATAAAGTTGACGAAACTAACGCACAAAATAATCAACATAACATAAGAAACAATAATAATAATAACCAAATAACACATAAAAATTCATTTAATAAGCTGCCCTATGCACATTCTGGTAACGAAAAAAATGGACGATAAATTATCCATCTAATAGTTCAAAAATATCGAAAAAATCAGTTTTCTGGGCAATATCGGAAATGTTCTAGACAATATCGTGCAGAATATAATAATCAATTTTCTCATGAGCCGGTGGAAATCGACAACATCGAAAACGATAATCGAACCATTAATGACCAAAGTGTTATTGAAAACAATCATATTGGTAGCAGTGAGTTTTTCCTAAATTAGCCTCGGAAGAACTACCAATTATTTTAATTGCATTCGATAATGTCTCTAACCTGGTTCTGGTTGACTTGGGGTCCTCGTTTACTCTTGTTGACGAAAAAGTCAACGGCTTTAAAAAACATTGCATTAAACCCTTATTCTTTACAATCATTACAGGAAAGGAAAAAATTGAACACAAAATCAATACCCCTGCCCCAAAGGAGCTAAATATAAAATCAGGTGCTATGATACGCTGGAGAGTAGCAAAATCAAACAATAATAAATATCGGTTTTTTATAGGAATGGACTTTTTAAATGATTTAGGCGCAATAATAAATATGGAAGCTAAAACAGTTACATTAAACGGGAATGAATTAAAATTCATCTGTGTTCTTGAAAATGTAGGAAATGGTTATCTAAATCGTTTGAAACTTGAACATTTGAATTCCAACGAATGTAAGGAAGTTGTGAAACTGGTGAAAAGTTTTGATGGAATTTTTTTTCAAGAAGGAGACAAACTTACAAGCACTACCAAAATTTTTCATGAAAAAAAGACGACAACGGATAATCAAATAAATTCCAAATTACAGAGATACCCACCTAAACGCGAAGAAGAAGTGAGAAGACTGGTTGCCGAAATGGAAGAACAGGGAATAATTAGGAAAAGCAATTCTAGGTTCTCAAGTCCTTTGAGTCATTCCAAAAAAAGGGAGACAATTCAGGAGTTAAAAAATTTCGTATTGTTATTGACTATCGAAGATTAAGTGAAATCACGATAGATGATAAATTCCCTCTGCCCAGTATTGATACTTTGCTTGATAAATTAGGCAAAGCCCAGTATTTTTCGACGATCGATCTGGCGAAGGGATGCCATCAAAACCTAGTCAAAGAAGAGAATCGTCATAAAACTTCTTCCGTTATCTCTCGTGGCCTATATGAGTTTGTCAGAATGCCCTTTGGCCTAAAAAATGCGCCAGCGATATTCCAACGCCTCATGAGTGATCTCCTGAGGGATTTCATAAATGAAAATTGTGTTGTCTATTTAGATGATTTGCTGATTTTTAGCATTTCACTTGAAGAGAATATGATTGCATTGAAAAGTATTTTCAAAGTTCTACAAGAGAATCAGTTGAAAATACAAATAGACAAGGGTTTTTTTTCTACAAAAAGAAACAAACATTTTAGACTATATCGTAACAAAGGATGGATTGAAACCAAACCCGGATAAAATTAAAATCATCAAACAATTGGATCTTCCTAAAACTACGAAACAAATCAAAAGCTTTCTGGGACTAACTGGGTTCTACCGGAAATTCATACGGGACTATGCAAAAATAGCACATCCCATGATAAAATACCTTAAAAAAGATGCAAAAATTAATGTGAATGACCCCAATTATATAGACTCCTTTGAAAAATTAAAATCTCTTATCAGTTCTCTACCAATATTGAAATTCCCAGATTATATCAAACAGTTTACAGTAACGACAGATGCTTCAAATTATGCAATATGGGCCGTTCTATCACAGAAGGACACCCTACTTGCTTTGCATCGCGGACGTCAAACTCTCATGAACAAAACTAATCAGCTACTTGTATGCAGCTGATTTCTTGCCATCTTATGGTCTGTGAACTATTTCAGACCATACTTGTATGGTAACAGGTTCAAAATTATAACTGATCATCAACCAATAAAGTACTTACAAGCAAAGTCTTAGGGGTACCGGTTAATTCGTGCGGTTGAAGCTTTATTGTGAAAAATTGCTTTTAGGCGATCGGAAATGGTTTGTTAAGCAACGCCAAATGATTTTGTAAGCTTGGGATGGATCTTGGTCGATCAATGTCTCTGATTCGTGATCTTCAAACTTTTTTGGCTGTCCGGGCCGTTCATCGTCCTCCAAGTCAAAATTGCCACTTTTAAACCGTGCAAACCACTTCCGGCACGTACGCTCAGCTAGAGCATGCAAACCATACACTTCCACCAAAATATGATGACTTTCGGCAGCCTTTGTCTTCAATAAAGAAGTACTCCCCGCAAAAACACTTTATTCGGCACAAAATTCGACATTTTCAGAGTAAAAAAAAGTATTGCTGTTTACGCTTCAGCTAAATGACACATACTGATTCTGCAACTATATGACAGTCGCTTTCCAACACATATTTAGAAAGGTGAATCACTGGAATAAAAATCAAGTTACGCCATCTGTTAGAATTAATCGGTAACCCTATTATAAAGGAAAAGACATGTCTCCAAGGCATCAAAGATGGCTGATTAAATTGGGGGAGTTTCAGTTTGAAATCGGGTATCAAAAAGGTAAAGACAATAAAGTCGCAGATTTTCTGAGTGGAATCGAACACCCTAAACAATTTGATTAAATTTCCCAAGTTTCAGTTACTGAAACCCGTTCATTTTGTGACCTTGGACTCTTACATATATCTATATAGCAGAATACAACTTCGAAAATTTCCACGATATACTAGGGAGATATATTAAAAAAGGGACAATAGGAATTTTCACGGAGTTAACAGATAACCAATATTATATAGTACAAAATAAAGTTCGTGAATTGTATTCAAACGATTCAAAAATAAAATTTATCAGGTGCTCGTATAGAGCTCAGGATATACCTACAGCAACTGAGGTAATTAAGCAAATATCAAAGTATCATGTTAGAGAAAGTTTGCATTTTGGTTTTTTAGAAACATTCAATGCAATCAAGAACAAAATAAATATGATCGTAAATCAATAAAACCCGAATTTCAATTAACCGAAACTCCATCCGATAGTAACCAAATTATTCAAATTGACATCTAAACAATAATGAAGAGACAATTCATTACAATAATCGATCGATTTTCAAAATTTGGCACAGCCTATTACCTTCCAAATCGTAGTCATATCACAATGATGAAAATCTTTGAGGAACATTTTGCGAAAGCCGGGAAGCCTAAGAAGATTATTGCAGGAAATGAGTTCAACGGTGCCCAATTTCAAGAATTTCTCGACAATGAAAATTTTGAACTTCAGTTTACAAAACCACATAGTCACACAGGCCTAGCAGATATCGAAAGATTCTATCAAACTTTCGCAGAAAAATTTAGAATCTTGATCAATGAACAAAGCAAATTTTCGATTAAACAAATTTTGCAAATAGCCGTAAGAAATTATAACGAACGTTACCATTCGACCATAAAAAGTATACCAAATTGTGTAGGGTAAGTCCGGGATAGATGGACCACCAGTATAGATGGACCATTCGAATATTTCGTTCGTCTGTCACAGCAGCGCCGCATTCGTTGGCTAGTATTTTTCTACTCGTGCAGACGTTAATACGTTTAGTTTTGCTCGTGAGCGTCACATGTTTTTTAGGAAAAAAACTTTGTTTATTTCTTTTGGTGAGTTGAAAAATATTTTTCACTGGATTTTATTGTTATATGGTTAAGTTAGTTTTATTGATTTTGACGTAAGATTAATGCTATAGCTCGATTGTATAGTTGAGTAAGGTCTTAACCTAAAATGGTGGTCCAGTAGTGTTGTTTGTCTGAATGAGTAGCTGGTCCATCTATCCCTGACAATTGGGATAGATGGATCAGTGACATTTGGGATAGTTGGCTCACTTGAAAAGAACCTGGAGTAATAGGAGCATGTTTCCTATTAGGACTTTACTTCTAATATAAATTAAATCATACTTATCAAAATTATTTTTAAACACAAAGGTGTGTCCTGATACGTTGGTTTTCTTTTTATGTTATAGGAAAATGCCTACGTTCTATACCAGAAAACGCATGTCTGGGAGGGGAGAATGGTCTGAACGTAGCTTGGAAAATGCAGCCAGAGCTGTTCAAAGTAAGGAAATGGGAGTTAATGCTGCGGCAAAGGTGTTTGGAATACCGAAAACAAATTTGAAAACACGCATCAAGCTACAAAGTTTTAGTAAAGGTTCCATGGGGAAAAAACTCATTGCTAGGAGTTGAAAATGAAAAAAAATTTAGTACACATAAAAAAATTTCAATCGAGGGGGTTTACTCCAACCAGAGACTCAGTACGTTCTATGGCTTACTATTTAGCTGAACGCCTGCAATTGAAGCATAGTTTCAATCATGAAACAAAGCAAGCAGGCTACGGTTGGCTTTCTTCTTTTCTTGTTCGCAATCCTAATCTGTCCATTCGGCAATCTGAAGGTGTGTCTATTGCGAGAGCAAAAGGTCTAAATAAAATAGATATCAAAGCGTATTTTGACCTCTTAACACTAAAAAGACCAGAGTGGTCAAATGACCCCAATGAAGTTTTTGATCAATCATATTATCAAAACCATAGCATCGAAGTCATTGTCGTTTTATGACTTTTAATATTTCGTCATTGCTTACATTATTCTGATATGTGTATACCGATAGCAAGATAAACACTAATTAAAAATTATCACCTACTTAGAAAGACCGTAGTGGTCATTTGACACCACTGCGTGTTGTGGGTAGTTGAAATAAAATATTTCGTTTTGTTCTTGTTGAAGAAAAGACGTATCACGGCTCGCCATAATAATATAATGCCTCATTATTGTTCCCTTCGCCCTTCTAAAATATTGGAAGTGTTGCATAATTTACCGGACGACCAATCAGATTGTGAACCGACTGAAAAAGAGAGGCACATTTTGCATGTAAACTCAGAAAGTGGAGAAAGTGATTACAATATTACACAAAATAGTGATTCTTCTAGGGATGATGATCACACTCATAGCGATTCTGGTGGTAGGTGTATATTATTTTATAAATTGATGTAAATAAAATAAGAATTTTCATATTGAGAGAAAAGGAAACCTTTTATTATATTAGCGTTTACTCCACTGTTTCAGATTCAGTACCTCTCTCGACTTTACGTAGCGCAAACCTAAGAATAGGAAGAGGTCGAGGTCGGGGTCAAGAGCATCGTGGCCGAGGTTCCAGAGTACAAACTGAAATTATTCACCACAAAACTGATGTCGAGGTATCTTCTAGCGGTGTAAGTTGGACTCCTGGAAACATTATAAGTTTTGAATCAACCTGGTCGTCGTCCACGACAGAATATTCTAACAGATGAAGCTGGACCAACTTCTTTTGCAAAAAGGTGTTACAAAGGAAGTATTTTATCTGCATGGAAACTTATCATTGATGACTCCATGCTGCGGCATATTCAGAAATGTACTGAAGCCGAAGCTCGCCGCCAACTTGAAGATAATACTTGGTCACTCCCATTGAATGAATAAGATACTTTTATTGCAATTATCTACGCTCGAGGAGCCTGTGGGGCTAGAAATATTGCTGCGAATGACATTTGGGACAAAAATTGGGGTATTCAGTTTTGTTCACAAAACATGGCTCGAAATTGTTTCAAAGGAATAATGCGTTTCCTGCGTTTTGATGTGCGAACAGAAAGGACTGAACGTTTGCAAACAGATAAATTTGCAATGATTTCGGAAGTATGGAATAAGTTCATCCATAACAGTATTTCATGTTACAAGCCTGGTGAAAACCTTACTGCTGACGAACAGCTTTTTTCCACAAAAGTTCGGTGTAGATTTTTGCAGTTTATGGGTAACAAACCAGATAAGTTTGGAATCAAGTTTTGGCTTTGCGTTGATGTTAATTCAAAGTACTTGTGTAATGGTTTCCCATATTTAGGAAGAGATGAAAGCCGTCCACAAAATCAAAGGTTAGGCGAGTGCGTTGTATTACGACTAATGGACCCATACTTGAATACTGGTCGAAATATAACAACTGATAATTTTTTCACCTGTGTAAGTTTAGCTAAAAAGCTAATTAAAAAACGTACATCAGAAGTTGGTACGGTAAACAAAACACGAAGAGATATTCCAGCTACTATAAAAAATGCATCCCTTAGTTTATATGAAACACATATTCACAACTCAGAAACCTGCACACTTACAGTTTATCAAGGAAAACCTTTAAAATCAGTTATGATTCTAAGTTCACTTCACTCTTATGTATTTTTTGATCCAGAAGAAGCAAAAAAGAAGCTGAACACGGTGAAGTTTTACAATGCTACGAAATTCGGAGTACACGTTATTGATCAAATTGCCAAGAAATATAGTGTCAAAGCATCGTCTCGTTGTTGGCCCGTGCAAGTGTTTTATGATATTTTGGATCTGGCAGCAATTAATTCTTGGATTTCGTACAAAAAACTATCCGAGGAAAAAATCAGTAGAAAAAAGTTCATTCTTGACTTGGCAACGGAGTAAGTCGGCCAAGATACCCACTCCCTGATGACACCATCTACTTCAAAGCCCAATAATAGCATACCCCCAGAGCCTGAAGAAGAACGTAGAGGAAAAAGAAAACGGTGTTACGTGCAAAAATGCAGGAACAAAACCAATAAATCTTGTATTAGTTGTAAAAAGCTTTGTGTGGCTCCTGTAATGTAAACAAGGAGCTAAAATGTCAAAAATGTGCCTAAAATTTTCATTTTTCTATCACGTAATAGTTGTTTAATTAGTATTAAGTTCTTTTATTTACTATAAGAGGTTAATCAATAAAACTTAAAACCATAATACACGAATAAAACATTACAACCCATGAATGAGTCATTTGACCCCACTTGGTCTTTATAGGTAGTTCAAAATTTCGGTCTTTCTAGTGTTTTGTAGTTTTGGAAGAAAATGGTTTTATAGATAAACCTGGCAACATTTTCAACATGGACGAAACAGGTTTACAACTAAATAACAAGGTGCTTCCTCTTTTAGGTGGACATACATCACACACTAGCTGCGTTGGAATGCTAGAGTTCGCAGAAAATAATCAAATAATTTTGATGAGTATTCCTCCCCACACCAGTCATTGGCTTCAACCGTTAGACCACGCTTTTTTCAAGTCTTTAAAAATGAACTATTATTCTGCTTGCTCAAAGTACGTGACCAATAACCCTTCAAGGAAGATAACTCGGCTGCAGTTTGGTGCGCTTCTTAGCATAGCTTGGGGTAAGTCAGCAAACGCAGAAAATGGAATAAGTGGATTTAGAACGTGTGGAATCATTCCATTTGAACCTGATGCGATACCAGACTACGCTTTTTTGTCAGAATCAATGGACTCCAGGCCTTCAGATACGTCATTTGTTTTCGAAAACGTTATGACTGGTGTTGATGTTGCTGGCTCCGGTAGTTCAAAAAATTATGCCACTGTTACTGGTCCTAATAGCCTAAGTGATGATGTTGCTGTCGCAGGTTCTAATTCCTCAAGAGGTGGTTGTAGTGCTGGTACTTCAAGAAGCTTTGAAAACGTTCCTTTACCTGGACCTTCTGAAAAGCACCAGAATAAATCTGAAATTGTGACCCCTTCAAAGTTATTGCACAAACTACATCCAGTGCCTTGTGTCAAAAAAAATCGGACTGTGAAAAGAAAAGTTCAAACTATATCAACAGTATTAAGCTCTCTAGAAAACGTAACTGCTCTGAAAAAGAAAAAAATGTGAAAGAGTCAAAAATTAAAATAAAAGAATGAAAGAAGAAAGACAGGGAGGAAAAAAGAAAGAACTAGAGGAAAATAAAAGAGAAAAGGAGAAAAGAAATGAGAACAATATGCAAACAACGATCAATAAAAGTAAGAGAACGCGAAGAAAAAAAGAACTAACGTCATCCTCAGATTCCAAAGATATTGATATCGACACAATTTGCAACGAAAATCTTTATGAAAGTAAATGGGATGAAGATTTCTGTGTATGGTGTAAAGAGAACTACAACGAAACAAAACGAGATGAAGATTGGATTAAGTGTGTGTCATGCTCCCGCTGGACACATGAATGCTGTACAAGATTCGAGGACAAATGCGATTACTGCGGAAAGCAAGATCCTCCAAATAAGATGACTGCTGAATGATTCAAATTTCTAGAAACTGAGTTATACTAGCTCTATTTTTTAATTATTTTGATTGTCAAATCTATTAATCATATCAAATAGTTTATAACTCTATGCCCTAACTTTATAGCTTGGAATAAATAGTCTTTATACCTTTGATAATATGTATTTCTTGTGTTATATCCTGATTCAGTCACGTAAAATAGAGGTCCATCAATCCCTATTAGGTGGTCCATCTAACCCCTATTAGGTGGTCCATCTAACCCCAAGAGATAGACGGGCCATCGAGAAAAACCAAAAAAACATCATAACTCCCGGTGTGATAAGCTTAAAAACTGCAAACTTCCTTACAATTGTTTAAAGACATACATACTTATTGAAAAAATATAAAACTTATCCTAGACATTGCAAAATTTCGGAAAAAATAACTTTAGAAAAACATGGTGCAACTATCCCGGACTTACCCTACAATTGCATAAAATAGAGTTAGAAAAAATTAGGGTAAATCTTATCAAAAGTAAAGAGAAATGGATAGAAAAAAAAAACAAATGAGAAAAGAGAAATTTATGAAGAAACTAAGACCACAGGATACGTGAAAAATTATAAAACAATTAGGCTCAAAAACGAACCCAAATTTAAAATAGGCGAATTAAAAAACATACATCCAGAATATATTAAAAGACCTCTTAAATACGACAAATTTCCCAATAAAGAACCCGAATTCAAGGATGAATTCCCTGAATTAACCTAAAGCTAAATTTCAGTAATTGACGAAGCAACTATGCAAGGTCAACAAAATAATGTTGTTATCTCTAAATTCAATTTGACGATCAAAAAGAATGATCTCGAAACTCTAATTGGCAATTCTTGGCTTAACGTTAATATTATCAGTTTTTACATGGCACTTATAACAGAAAGAAGTTTCAAGAAATCAGAGGGGTTACCCAGAGTTCATACGATGAACACGTTTTTTGCATCTGTGCATTTGAAATCAGGATATGACTCTGTTAAAAGATGAAAATGTAAACATTTTTGCTTATGATATCGTTATCATACCTGTTCACGTTAACGAGAGCCATTGGTGTACGAGGTGTATTCAAAAAATATCGCGAATTTTGTTTTTTTTCAAAAATTATTTATTTATTCATGAATATCTATTTTGTCCCTTTCAAAGTAATCCCCATGAGATATTATACACTTGTGCCAACGGTTTTTCCAATCTTCGAAGCACTTCAAAAATTCATTTTTTTAAATCTTGTTCAGCTCCTCCTTCGATGCCGTCTTTATCTCGTCAAGCGTAGCGTAACGTCGTCCTTTCATGGGCCTCTTCAGTTTAGGAAACAAGAAAAAGTCACAGGGGGCCAGATCTGGGGAATACGGTGGCTGCGGCATCATTAGTGTGTTGTTTTTGGCCAAAAAGTCGCGCACAAGCAACGATGTGTGAGCAGAGGCGTTATCGTGGTGCAAAAGCCAATTTTTGTTCTTCCACAAATCCGGGCGTTTCTGGCGGATTGCTTCGCGCAAATTGCGCATAACTTGCAGGTAATATTCCTCGCCCCTGCAATCGAAGAAAACTGTCAGCAAAACTTTCACATTCGACCGAACTTGGCGCGCTTTTTTCGGTCTTGGTTCATGCGGCAGCTTCCATTGAGATGATTGAGCTTTGGTTTCCACGTCATAACCATAAACCCACGATTCGACACGAGTTATGACCCTCTGGAGCAAATTTAGTTCGTCGCGGACAGAGTTTAACATCTCATTAGCAATGTTCATGCGTTGCTGTTTTTGGCCGCAATTGAGCAATTTTGGTACGAATTTCGCGGCGACCCGTCTCATGCCCAAATCGTTGATAAAAATCGAATGGCACGAGCCAATCGATATGTTTAGGTCCTCAGCAGCTTCTCTAACGGTGATTCGACTATTGGCCAATACCATTTTCTCCACTTCATTAATTTTTTCGTCTGTTGTTGAAGTGCTCGGGCGTCCGGCACGCTCTTCGTCGTTCACATCTTCTCGGCCTTCTAAAAACATTTTGTACCACCGATAAACGTTGCTTCGGTCCAAGGTAGCTTCTCCGTATGCCACAGTCAACATTCGGAATGCATCCGCGCACTTAATTTCGTTTTTCACACAAAATTTGATACACATTCTTTGATCCATTTTTTTGAATAAGTAAAAATCGAAGACGATTGAAAACACGTGCAAGTAAAGCAGCTATCACCAATTAAGTGAACATTCAAAATGGCCGAGCTTGTCGGCATAAGTGGCAGACATGAGTACCAACATAACGCCACAAAAAAATCGAAATTCGAGTATACGTAACCCGCGAAAATTCAAAATTCGTGATACTTTTTGAACACACCTCGTATGAGTACTATTGACAGACAGACAAAAATCCTAAAATACTTTGACTCTTTGAGAAAACCAAATCCATCCTTGTTAATTGCCCTGATAGAGTACCTAAAACAGGAATCTTCGGATAAATTAAGTATCACCCTCGATACATCAAACTTTATAATCGAAAATGTCCCTGATTCACCATTGCAAACCATTAGTTACGATTGTGATGTATTCAGTTGTATTGTTGCTGAATGTATATCTCGTGACCTGAAACCAACATTCACACAAGAAAATATCCAATATTTGAGAAAAAGAATGCTCCTTGAAATCATACAAGGACAATTACTGACATAAAGGCTGTAGACCTTAGAGCAGACGTAACTTAAAAGCAACGGACAAATTAACTGTAAATATTAACTTGATTATAATTTTGCTTTTAGATTTCCATATCGACTTTCCTACTTCTGATATGTATAAGCCCAGTTAAAGGACTTCTAAACAACCATGACATCAATGGGCATTCAGGATTTACGGAGATTAACCTAGACAAAGTGGAAATTATTACAAGGACAGATATCATAATGCATATAATTAATGCTGACGAAATTTTAGAAGTAATTAAATTATTCGAAAAGAATTTAAATACCTATAACTTAGAAAACAAAGAAATTCTGTTGACAGAACTCCAACACTTGACGCTAAAAGTGAAGACACTTATTCCACGAAGTAACAGGACTACACGAGGACTTATAAATCTCGTTGGAAATGCACATAAGTGGCTTTTTGGTACCATGGACGACGTAGACAGACAGGAACTAGATGAACACATTAAAATTTTGGAAACATACAACCATAAGGCAATAACCACTCTTCATAAGCAAGTAAATATAAACAAACAATTTAGAGAACCATTTACACAACTGAAAAATATAATCGAAATCTGGTCTTGACTAAGGTAAACGGTATTTCAAACGATTTCCAATCATCTAACATTTATTTTGACCAACTGTTCTAAATCCTACTTCTTTAAAGCCAAATTGAGCATCTCCAAGATAACATTTCATCAGCAAGGCAAGGAATTATTCACCCAAATTTACTTACAGATGAAGAAATTAACAAATACCAAATTGATGTAAATCGTATGCAATATATTAAGTTAGGATTAGCTAAAAGTACAAATCATTTATAAATTTTTGCCATTAATGTCCCCAAAAATTTTACAGACGTTCAATTAAAAGTAATATTATCAATTCCAAACGACGCAGTGAAAGAAATAGATTCAGATAAGGAAATAATTTTTACACTAAACAATAAAACCTATAAATATGAACCATTGAGAACAAGCAACGAATTAAGCCTTACCAATCATTGTACATTCAAAAAAGATTGTAAATTAATAAAGAATAAAAGAACCGAACTAATAGAATTGGACGAACAAACAATTGTAATCAAAAATACATATGCATTAAATGTAACCCAAGATTGTGATAATCGAAACATTGTTGTAGATAAAAATATTCTCATCCATTATAACAATTGTACAATTCAAATACTAAACAAATATTTTTCAAATGTATTTAGCAACGTTAACGAGAGATTTTTTTATCCTGTAAATGTAAAAATTGCTAATTTTTCAGAAAAACTTACCTTTGAAGAAATCGTTATCAAAAACATAGAAAATATAAACCATATCAAAGAACTGAAATATCATAAAAATATTGGCTATGGATTAAATCTAACAATTTTCATTCTTCTCATTGTAATGTTTTTATTGTATAGAAAAATAAGGTAAACTTTAGCATAAATAATCGAAGTCAGGAGAATTCTAGTCTTGAGGAGCGAGAAGTTACGTATACCTTAAATCAGCAATTCCATACATCAATGCAGGATGCAAAACGACACCTGCAGACGAATCAGTAACGCGAAACTTTTGTTTTTCGCACAATTCTGCTAAGCAAGATGCTAAATTGCAAAATCTATTCATTTCGTTGTTTTAAAGTATACGTGACTCAAGGAGTCTTTCATTAGTTTCCGCGGTGATAAGACGTGTTAAATTAAATTTTGCAAATGTAGAAACGAGAAGTTTGAATAAATAAAGAGTGAAAGTGAAGTGATATCAGAACTTTGTGTAAAAACGAGAAGTTTGAATAAATAAAGACTTAAAGTGAAGTAATATCAGAACTTTCTGTTTTTTTTTACTACCTATCCATATATCTGTTTTTTAACTACCTATCCATATATCTGTCCTGCGTTAAAGCGAGTTTTCTAATTAAATACCTTGGTTAAACCTTGGTCAACAGGTCAGATGTGGTTTTTTTTTTGTGGTAGGGAGGTGAATGCATTTACGCCCGCCGAGTCTGGCAGTGTGGGACCCCCATGGAGGATACCCTTGGACTACCCACTAAACACCTCCCCTGTCAATCTGAGAACCTAGCCTGGAACCGTTAGACACATTACTTCGGGCCAGGTCTCGTTTTGTTACGCCGATGAGCGCCTTCAAGCTGGAGAGTCCCTTTCCTAGCGGGAGGGGAGAGGGGAGAGGAAGCGCCAGAAGAGCGATCCTCCAGCCCCAGCATCTCTGGCTGCTGTGAGTCCCTTTTATCTTTTAGGACTGCCCGAGCATAATGTGCCACCTGGTTCCATTTGTCAACCGATTCGAGCATTACCGCAACTATATTATCCGGGGCGAGCTCTCCTGTCTCCCTGTAGAGTTCCCTTGGTAGTCTGACGTTGTCCTCCTCTCCTGGGCAAAACCGACAATCGGGAGACCGTGACTTACCGATCTTGTGCAGGTAAGACGGAAAACACCCGTGCCCGCTAAAAAGCTGGGTCAGATAGAAGTCAGTCTCACATGCCTTCGATTTAGCCACGTTCTCACATCCGGGATGAGGCGCGCAGTCCACCTTCCTTTCGTGCAATTCACCCAAGACTGCTGCCAATCGTTGAGCGAGCGCTGTCCCTCCTCGCGGACAACCGTCTCCCTCGCGTCCTCGTTTCGGCGCAGGTAAGTAGCGTGGCACTCTCTAGGAAGGAGAGCGACAGGTTTCACGCCTGCAATAACTGTCACCGCCGAATCAGAGACAGATACGAAGATGCAATTCTCAGTGCTCCTCTTCTCTGTACCTGTGCCAAACGTTTTCGGTATACCACCTTGCTAAGAACGTCACCCCATACTTCTGCTCCGTACAGTAGTACTGACCCTACAGCACTCATCAAAAGGCGTCTTTTTAATGGGCTGGGTCTCCCTACGTTGGCCATAAGTCGACTCAGAGCCGATATTCCCGAAGCAGCCTTCTCAGCCGTTGCCCTGATTTGATCAGGGAAACTCATCTTCGAGTCGATCAGTAGCCCCAGGTACTTCACCGATGGCTTTGATTCGATTTGTATGTCTCCAATACTGATCATCCTTAGTCTAGGGATTCTCTTTCAGCTTTCTCCAGTGCTAAACTGAACCCGCGAGCAGCCATCCAGTTCCTCACTCCTCACTCGACGCATTAGCATACGTTTAAGTTGCGCCTCTTCAACGGTGCGTCCAGCGACCAGAGCCGGAACATCATCCGCATAGCCGACCAAGCGCAACTCATCTGGCATCTCAAGTCTCAGTAGCCCGTCATAAGACACGTTCCACAGGTCCGGACCAAGGATAGATCCCTGGGCAACACCCGATGTAATTTCCATCCTTCGTTGGCCCTCTGTCGTGTCGTAGAGCAGGCTTCGGTCCTTTAGGTAGTTCCTCAAAAGCCGCATTAGATATTCTGGAACTTGAAAAGAGTTTTCCAGCGTATCTAGAATATCCACCCATCTAGCGGAGCTGAAGGCATTCCTGGCGTCGAGTGTCACCAACAGGACGATCCGTCGCTTAATGCGACTATATGCCTCTGCCTTTTGCACCGCGTTCACCGCCTCTGCAATCGTATCAATGGTAGGATTTCCTGTTCTAAACCGTACTACCGATGAAATAGGTTCCCAGCAGCACGAATCGCGTCAGTGAGTCTTCTCTTGATGAGTTTCTCTAGCACTTTCCCAGCCGTGTCTAGCATGCATAATGGGCGGTATGCAGTCGGTGATTCGGGATTTCCCTTCCCCTTGCTGATCAGCACGAGCCTCGCCACCCCCCATCGTACCGGGGAAATCCCGTCCCGTAGGCAAGCGTTGAATGTGCTGAGCAGCAAGTCAGGACAATGGTGATAGACGAGCCGCAACATCTGAGCCGGAACACCATCTGAACTTGGAGCCTTCCTCGCTTTCAAGGAGAGGACTGCCTCCTCCAGTTCCGGCTGTGTGAGGAGTGGACACTCAACTGCTGTTTCACCATGGACAGCGTCAACACGGACGGGATGGGCGGGGAAGAATCCCCGCACTATCGCGTCCATCTTTTCCGCGTCATGTATACAAGGTTTCCGTAGGGCACCAAGCTTCCGCATAACTAGCTTGTAGCCAAGCCCCCACGGATCCTTGTTCAAATTTTCCACTAGTTCTTGCCAGCAACGAGCGTTGCTATTTTTGATCAATTTGCGAAGGCATATCCTGGCCGACTTAAATGCTGCCACCTAGTTGCATGCCTCGTCACGGTTCCGCGCCCGTTGAGCCTCACGTCGAAGCTTGTGAACTCCCTTCGCTTCTCAGCAATTTCAGTTGACCACCAGTACACTGGGGGTTTGCCGTGCCGGGGTCTTCGACAGGGCATAGAAGCTTTGCAAGCAGTAGTAATGATGCTCATAGTAAGGTTCACCACGTCTTGAGCTGCTAGTTATCCCGTCCACTCCGAAGCTCCCTGCAGTGGCTCACCTGCTGTGAGCACCTTGGCGAATCTCTCCACGTCCATCCTTTCGATATTCCATGCAGTTGTAGAAGGCCGAGAGCACGGACGTCAGGAGACAACATCACTTATCTCAAGCAGAATGCACTGATGACCACTGCCTGAGCAGTTCTCTAATACTTTCCAATTGTGTATCCTCCGTACTAAGGACTCCGAGGCGAATGTCACGTCCGGTATGGTTCCCTCACAGCCAATACGGCGGAAAGTGGGCGTATTTCCGGAGTTTAGTACGACGAGGGCCGTCCTGGCCGCCATTTCCAGGATTCGTTTTCCCCGCGGAAGTCGCCCCAAATGAGCACTTTGCCCTCTGTGTTGGAGACAGCGGCCTTCAGAGCATTAAGCTTGGCTTGGAAAGATGATATCGATTCGTTAGGCGTTAGACACATACTATAGAAGGTGGTCCCTGCGCGCCGAGCCCACACGAAACCATCCCCCCCTCCACAAATCTCCGTTTGAAAGTCACTGCTCCGAACCCAGATGGCGGCAGTACCAGTTTCGTCAGAATACCATGATGCAGGACTTTTATCATGGTGTTGCTCACTCAGCAGCAACAAGTTGGCTTTCATGTCCCTCACAAATCAGCATACTTGCAAAGAATACAGTGTGCCTCCTTCGTACACTCTTTTCTTTTATGTCCCGTTTCACCGCATTTGTAACATAGGGAACTCTTATCGGGTCCTTTTCATACTTGTGTGGTGTGACCATAGCAAAGGCATTTGAAGCATTGAAGAGGGGTTGCTCTTCGCCGTATCCTACACACAACCCACCCTATTCGTACTTTGCCCTTGTTCAGGAATTGTTCGGCGTCCTTTTCCGTCAAGTTAACTATGGCCATGCGTTGTCCTCTGTTGCTTTCTGGTGTCAGTCTCACATCCTTGATTTTAATAGGAAAGACATGTGTTTTTTACACGATTGTGGCTGGAACGTGTAAAGAACGAGTTGGGCGTATTTACTATACAATATAACTGAATGCAAGTTATATTTCAACTCTGGATATTTTAAGAATATTTTCGCTTGGCCCGAGACCGTTTTATGTAATTCAAGTTTATATCAATTATCATGAAATCACTTTCTACCTATAGCTTCCTCTCCTTGCATTTGTTTCTATAGCCAATCAACCAAAGCCAAGAAAAATTCAGTCCAGGAAGTGCGAAAATGTGCTGACAATAAAATCAAACAATCAAAGCCGAAATTATCAAATTTTTCCATCTCCTCCATTAATTTGGATCGAGTGAGTTTCCAAGCAACATAAATTACACGTAATGCATTGTCCTACATTTTGTCTATTCATCTTTCCATAATTTTCTCGTTACATTCGCCGTGCTTATCTACGGTTGCTATCATCGTTACCGTGGAAGTACTATGCCAGCTTGCCGGAGTACGCGTACAGCGTTATCGATTCAAAAATTTTTTTTTGGAGGAACCAAGGATGAAAGCATATTTTCTAGCTTCTGGGTGATACATAATAATATATTCAAACGATTATGCAAATAACTTCCTCTAGTCCTCAATTTAATTTGACTTGGCTGACGGAAAACCTATTTGTTGTAAGTTACTTTTTATTCTCTTCAAATTTAATACGGAAGGTAGCACGTTTGCAAGACAATTATGTAGATTGTATCGGCGACGGTGCTTGTCATACTTTAAACTTTTCTTCTTTTATATAAATATGGCGGCAAATGAATTTAGAGATATTTCGGTCGAACTTTTGAGTTCCTTTGATTTATGCCTACACAAAGCTTTTACTGCATATTTCAGAAAATTAGATCCCCCACTTCGTTTCGGTCATAAATTTTAAATCACCCCATTTTGCCACCAATATAATATTTGCCGCCAATACTTGAAGTGGAAACGGTACAGTGGGAGGGACGAGCAAGCATTCTTTGACTATGGTCTTCTTCAAAAGACAAAGCGTCCACAAGAATTCCAAGTGAAAACGGAAAACTTTTTGCCTGATTGCCTTCCGTTTACGACAGGATTCACGCTACGTAAAAGTTTTGGTTTATAGGTTTCCTGGAAGTGGAAGGGTGAAAGTGGGTTGTGGGGCGGGCGCGATGACCATTTGACCTTGTCGATATCGGTCAACAGGAGGACTGCAGTCCCATGACAGAACATATCGAACCGTGCACTTTGCTTTGGTCGTAAAAACTTTCCCTAAAGGTGAACAGTATCCGATTCCTGGAAAATGTTTTGTTTGTGTTTCACGATTCGGGGGTTTTGTTACGGTTAGCTACATAAGCTTGTGTAGTCTGCTAGGTGTTCAGTTCAACTCGTAACATTTTCCACTTGGTATTTCACATACCAAAAATATAGTGGGTAAATGTTCGGGCGCCAAAGCCGAGCCGACAATATGGATATGGCCTACGGGTAGGGATGATTTTTTAAATTTCTTCGTTGAACGGAGGAAATCCGTATTTGGGGTTTAGATTTATCGATTGTTTGAATTGATCCCGATCAACTTTTAGTCAGAAATTTATTGAGTTATTATATGGAGAGCATAAAGGAAAGTTTTCCATTTATTTAATCTGGTATGAGAAACATCGTAAAGCTGTCTCTTCTATTGAATTAAAGCGCTGGGGATTTCCGAAGCATTCTAGAACTGTTTGCCGCATATTACCTTTAAAACGTTCTCTGAACCATAGGGTCACCAAGTTGAAATAGCAGTAGACTGCTCATGCCAGTAGAGTTTTGAAAATAAATTCGTATAACAAACAATGTGCTCCGAATATCTGTATCTTGGCTCATGCATTTATTCCTTGAATTGAGTTAGCCCAAAGAAAATGTTCTTATCATGTATTTGAATTTGTCGCCATACTAGTTGCATTGCTTTGACCTCATTATTCCACTAGTCATGATAACATAGCAATATTATACACCATTTTTCAAATCTTGATCGTTCATATTACGTTGTTATGATGTATGGACTGGCAAGTCGCATTTTTTAAATACCTTCATTCCCCACCACCCTCTCCATCGCTCTTTCATTGTCGCACAACGCTCGTGCGATCTGCACTTCACACGTCATCAATTCCTGCGTGTGCCTCCCAGGCAATGTTAAAACATTGGTGTAAGGGGGCACACAAAATGCTGTGAAGCACGCTTCGCAAACAAACAAAAATCACTCAAATCATGAATTCGCAAAAATATTGACTTTATTGATCTTATTTGAAAATTTTAAGAAGATCAAATCAAAACTGCAGCGTGTGATACGATGGAAACTGCATAAAATAACAAAATCATGTGTTATTGTTGTTGTAACTGGAGAAATTTCAAATGGCTATAACTTCCGTGAATACAAGTGGATTTTAATCAAACTTGCAGAGTGTTAGGACCTTATGTAAGACTACTTTCATATCGGGTCTCATTCATTTTAAGACGTTCCATACGATTTTATTGGGGAAAATGTGAAAATTGATGTTCATATTGTTATTAACAAAGTTGAGTTAATTTTGACTTCTAAGATATTTGTTGTTGTTGTCCTCATAAATACCTATCTCCATAATTTTTTTCAGAGTTTTCGGATCACAGGTGTCCAATCGGGGGTAGCGATTTTAGTGGGGTTTTGTAAAATTATTTTACAAAACCCTAAAATATATAATACGACGCAGCAAAAAAAAAACTGAGTTTATAAAATCTAGCTGATTGTAAGTATAGTCTGTTAAGTAAGAGCGTGTCCAGAATAATTTTGAAATAGTTTATTTAACAACAGTTTTTGACTTATGCATACATTTAATACATTCTCAGGTAACACGCTTTCATTTTAATAGTGAGTCCAATCAACACTAGCATCAATTATTGCTTGGCATCTCCGAGGGGAAGCGCCTTCCAAATGAATTGATTTTATCGGGAGAGTTGCATCAAATTTTAAACACGTTTTCTACGGAGCTTCTGCTTGATGTAGGCCCAGACGTTTTCGATATGATTTGCATCAGGCGATTGCAAAGGCCAATCAAGTGTCACAATGCATTTTTCCCGTTTCCATTCAGTACACAGCCGGCTCCAGTGTTTGGGATCATTATCGGTACTGCGCCATTTTACATTGTTTACGCATAGATGTTCCCGAATGGCGACGTGTAATAACTCGAGACCTTTTTGCTTCAATTTCGCTTTTCCTTGACGTAAAGACAAGCCAGGATTGCGCGAAAACAAAGCCATGATTCGCTTTTCATCCTTTCTGGTCACATTTCCTACCGAACTACGATTTGGAAGGTCATCGACGCTTTTTGACTCTTTAAATCATTGAACCCATTTCTTGACAAACGATACAGACTTTTTAATGTATTTAGCTGACACTACATAGTTCATTTTTGGTCCTTTAGGGTGTGTGCAAAGGGACACGACCTCGAAGCGCTTTGGGTATATGGCACTCATTGCGATTTTAGTGTTTTCCCGACAGAAGATTCACTTCAACTGAAATTTTTTTTCAAAGCGCGAAAAACAGAGGTTCTCTCTACCGATAAAAAAAAATTGAAGTTGATATCACTTAACATTACTGCTGAAAATCAACAACGCAAGAACGACAAATATATGCAATGCTTGATAAAACTGAGCTCTATGAAAGTCAGCTACTGAAAAAAATACGCGAAAACCAATCGCAACAAGCTGGTCTATTCTTGTGCTTAACAAACTAAATGGATTCACGCGCAGTTATAATTCACAAGTGAAATATTTGAGAAGAAACACGTTGCTCCTCTTGGTGTCAAAGTGCATCCATTATTTTTTCACTCTGACCGTAGTGCTATTCGCTTCAATGTGTGGAATACAGCCGGTCAAGAAAAACTCAGTGTACTTCGTGGTAAGTATTACATTCAGAGACAATTTGCGATCATTATGTTTGATGTGACCTTGCGCGTTACCTACAAAAACGTTCCGAACTGGCATCAAGATTTAGTACGTATATGCGACAATATTTCAACTCTATTGTGTGGCAATAAAATTGATATTAAGGATCGTAAAGTGAAAGCCAAAAGTATCGTTTTCCACAGGAAGAAGAACTTGCAGTTTCACGACATTGCAGCCAAATCGAATTTCAACTTTGAAAAACCATTGAGAAGGTGTCTCACCTATTATAATTTGATATTAAATTTATTAGAACTCGCCTTCGAAAGCATAAAATAGCTCAAATTGCTTCTTTCGGCCCCTCCTAATGTTAAAAATCAGTCGGTTAAAAATCCTAAAACCACCCACAAAATCACCGCTGTCAAGTTCTTTAACTACAGCTAAACGGGTGGGTTTATTGCATGGATTGGACAAGAGATCAAGTACAAAGAAAAGTGTCGGGTAGTTGAATGCATTACTACCGAACGGTTCATTTTGACTGCATAAAAGCATGCAGTTGAAGACTGGATGATATCCAGGGAGGCGAGTGGGACTTAAATTCAAATATTGACATTTTGGGTCATTTTCTGTTCAGTGTGATCGCAGTTTTAATCATAATCACGTTAATCTTATTGATCAAGGCAAAATACCACAATTGGTAATAATTCATACCAAGTAACCAAGTAACCAATCTGGATCATACACCAACAGTATTATTGTGGAGTATCAATGTGTTTTTAGAGCAAGTAGATCGATAAAAGACCAACTGTTTACAGTCTAGCAGGTACTTAAAAAATGCTGGGAGTTCAACATGGACGTACACCAAATTTTCGTTGACTTTAAGCAAGTATATGACTGTATTGATCGTAGCGTACTGTACCAAATAATGCTCTGCTTTGGCATACCAGCCAAATCAGTCCGCCTTACCAAAATTACAATCACGTCGACGACCTCCCAAGTCCGCATCAAAAGCCAACTCATCGATGCCTCTGACACAAACATCGGACTAAAACAGGGAGGTGGACTGGCCCCATTGCTATTCGATTTGGCTCTGAAGTACGTCATATGGAAGCTCCCTGTCGATATACGTAGTACATTACTACAAGTTGAGCCAAGTAGTAGCATATGCCAACGACATCAACATTTTGTCACGGTCATTAACAACTGCAAAAAAACTCTTCCTGAAACTCTACAGCGAAGCAAAACTGGTAGGGCTGCAAATCAATAAAAATAAAACAAAGCTCATGACGCAGTCGAGGAAAAATACCTCAAGCACACAAAACATCACACTTGGCGAATACAGTATCGAAATTGTGAGCGAATTGGCATATTTAGACGCCAAAAAAACGAGGACCAGTAATGAAAGAAACGCCGAAGAAAACAGCTCGCAAATAAAATATTTTACTCAGTTTTGATGATCTTGAAGACCAGCTGCATATACAGAACTGAAGGTCAGAGACCAGTGGGGAAACCGAGGAAACGCTGGTCTGACTCGATCGACGAAGACAGTTTATTACTGCTTGGATCTCGAAATTGGAGGCCACGGTGAATGGACCGAGACAGTTGGAGGCACTTTTTGCACGATGCGAAGGCTCGAAAGGAGCTGTAGTTCTACGAAGGAAAAGAAGAACCAATCCGCATGCATCGTAGCACTTCTAGCCGTCGCTCGGGAGTGTATTAGGTGGCGATTTGTTTTGTTTTATGATATTCCGCAAAGTCCTAAGGATGTGAGAATTTTTTTTTCGAATAATAAAGTTCAAAACAACTTCAAGTGGGGCAAAAAGTTAAACAATTTACTAATCTCGGCATCCTGTGTATCAACGATTTTATTTTATATTTCAAGGAAAATATGATAAAACTACTAAGGGCGTAGGTGTGGGAAACCTACTTTCGCCGAAATATTTATGACACAAATAGAAGAAGAAATAGCTAAGAAAGGAATGATGTCTAAAACGTGGTTTTCATACGTCGACGATATTATTGCGGTAGTGCGAATGAAGCAAATAGACGAAATCTTGATGGCAATCAATAAAATAAACTACAATATAAATTTTACAGTGGAAAAAGAAACCAACGGCTGCATTCCGTTCTTGGATGTTTGTATAAAACGATCTGGAAACAGGTTAGCATTTGTTGTGTCCAGAAAGCCTACATCAACCCAAAGGACAGTAACCAATGACTCAAACCATACGTGCCCCCCGAAAATGGCGGCATATTATTGTATGGTATATAGGCTCATTAGTATTCCGATGTCACACAAAGACTACGAAGCAGAATGGTGTCACATTGAAGAAACAGCGGCAAAGAACAGCTTTAAAAAGGAAGAAAAAAGGCACATCATTGATAAGGAGAGCCGACAAAAATACCTCAAAAGCCGATCAACATTATTCAAGCAAGATACAGCCATCAAAAAAGTGGAAACTAAACGATTCAGCATTTCGTCCTCGGATCTATTCCCGGAAAAAGCTAAAAAATTGGCAAAATATAGTATCCAATCATGCGGCAATAGCAGAAAAACAATGGTGAAAAATCGTATCAGCAGCAAAAAAGATGGTAAGACAATCTAAGTCAACGGTATTTACAAAATTACGTGTCCTGAAGGTCATAAGGGTATGTTGGGCAAACGATCAGAATCATAAGTACTAGGTTTAAGGAACATGTTAATGAAGCTAATTGCTATATTTCTAAAAATAAAGGTAACTCCATAAATTATAATTTTAAATCCTCAATAGCTGAATATATGTATTATGAAAATAAACATGTAATTAATTTTAAGGATCTAGATATAATCAAAGTAGTAACTTAATTTTTACAATTGGATGTTATCAAAAGTGCCGAGATCAATAAAATACCATTAGAAGTAAGGTTGAATAGCGATGCAGGTAACTGCGCTAGTATGTTGTTAAAATATGTAATTAACCCTTATTAAAAAGTCCATTGTATGTACGTAGATAGTTTAGGTAGTAAACAATCATTTGTACTGAAGAAAAGGCTAAGTAAGCCTCGAAGCACGTGTCTACTTTAAAAAAATATTTGTTCGGTAAAGGTAGCAAAATTTTTTAAATTTATTTTGTAAGTTAACTGAACACAAATATTCCAACGAACGAATGTAGAAAAAAATGTATTGCTATAATAAAGCGACGAATTGCTAAAATTTATGAATTTCGGTCTTTTCCTTTATCTTCTACTGGGTACGGGACCCGCAATGTTGGTGAGTTTTTCTGAAAAAAATAGCTAACCATCGAACGAAGCTTCCTCTCTTTTGTTGCTTAAGGGGTTCTCACTTGGGATGATTGGTCTTCCACTAATCACATAGCCAAGTCATCATTTTATTCTCTGATCTGGTTGGTAAGAGCGTGAGGGGGTGCCACTACCACCCGGATGCCCCATTCTTATTGTGAGCTGTGGATATTTGGAAAAGACATCGTTTCTCCGTATTGTAATGTCCCTCGGTTGGTTACCTTGATCTTCGACACTTGTCGAATGTATCCTATTGTCACGTCATAAAAAAAATCATAAGCGTGAAATCTTTGTCGTGGGTCCTTGCGCTTGCAGAAAGAGCCCGCTCCACGACACCACAACGCTAGCTGCCACAACGCTTACGCATCGCCGGGAAAGGCTATTCCAGTTAAGCACTGATTGGACATTATTACGTCCACCTAAAACACTACAGCTGAGTAATGATGGTGGACATAGGGAATCATGGCTGATGGCGGATTTTGGCTGACGAAAGCAAATGATGGTGGATAATTCCTGATGATGGCAAATGGTCGCGCATGGTGGCGGTTGATGTTGGGTGATGGCTGTAGATGGTTGATTATTGCTGATCATGGTGAAAGGTGGTCGATGATTGCTGGTCAGGACAGACGATCAGTGATGATGATGGGGGGCGATGTCTAATGAGGGCGAATCATGGTGGATGATCGCTGATATTGAGGGATTATGGAGAGTAATCACTGTTCATGTCGGGTATTGGCTGATGAGGGTGGATGATAGCTGACGAAGGTGGTTTATGGTGGATGATTGCTGATGATAAATACCTTGGATGATGGGTGGTAAGTGCAGGTGATAGCGGATGATGGCGGATGATGTCTTATTAGGGCAGATGATAGCTGATGAGGTCGGATTATTGCCGATGATGACAGGTAATGTTAAATGGCTAGTGCTGGTGGATGGTTGCTTATAATGGTCGTTGATAGTTGGTAAAAAAATGGTGGCTAACAGTAGGTGGGGAATGATTGCAGACATTGGCCGGTGAACCATTTGATAGTCGATGATTGCAAATGGAGGATGGTGGATGATGGTTATTTGTGGATGTTGGTGGATTGGTAATGCTGGCGAAAGACGAACACATTTTCTAGTACCCGTTTGCCCCGAGAAAACTTTGAGCAAGTTTCAGGAACAGAGTCTAAAGGTGTTGATTTAAATTTGATTTTTTCCCCCGGCCTACTGCATGTGGCTTGCTCGCAGTTGAGTAATGCAGACAATATTTTTATATTAGCCACACGGACTCCCCAGGGCGGGACCGATCTTGTAATTCAAAGGGGTGCAACTGCTATTCTTGGGTTGTCGTCTCCGAATCCAGTGAAAATGACGGGGACTGGCGTTCCCGGGGTACTCGAATCGCTTAGTAAAAATACTAGGACAGGAACTCGATCCGAAACATTGTGGCTTTGTGATTGTTCGATAACAATATCAACTTATTACTGCGAACCTCACCCCTGGAGGTATACTCAGGTAACACGAGCAGCTGATGAGCGCCCATCTTCGGATGGTTAGAAGAATGGTTGCGGCCGTTCGGGGAGTGTCGTGGTGGCTGTTGGTTAAAAACAAAGGTTGGCGTTGACCTTATAGCGTCAAATGCAGCTGGGTCTCGTATCTACCAGTATGAAAGTTGAGAGTTCGCTCAATGTAAATTAAAATCGATCTTGAGGGTGATATTTGGCATTTAAACTAATCGCAGTCTAATGGTGACCGTGAGGTTGGGCCTTAAAAGGCAGGTACTCACGTTAATCATATCCGACTATTAGCCACTCGGATGAAATCATGGGCAAATGCAAAGGTTATTATAACTATACAATCAGTTTTTCTTTGCAAAGGTCGGTGGTTTATTCCTGGCTTCGTAACAACCGAATCTCTCACTGTTTTATTTAGCGTTCTTAATTAAAATTTACACTTTTTTTCCGAAACCATAGAAGCCACAGCCATGAAACTTTGTGGAAAGGTCAGAACTAGTGATTTCTTGAAACTTTTGGGGAAGAAAATTTTTCAAAGGGGTTTAAGGGGGTCTCCCCATATAGGGAAGTGAACCTTAAAAAAAAATTTCAACATTGGCAGTCGAGTAGGGTGTCATTCGAAAGGTCTTAATATAATCTTTTCAAAACAAGTCTTAGAATTGCGTTATCAGGGCCGTGGTGGGCAGGGGAAGGGGAAATATATGAACTTTTCCTGAATGTAGTCGAAATTCACTCAATTTCGTTAGTAATAGTATGATTTACCTTTAAATTCAACGAAATTCAGCACACGAATGCCTTTAAATTCAATGAAATTCAGTACACGAATGCCTCGAATGGTATTTAATGAAGTTATTGCGGTTTGAATTTTCCTGTACTACTCTGGAACAATATGCACTGTATTACAATGGAACTCCTGTATATGGCTATGGAACAATATGCGCTTTTTACTGACTCAGACCCTATACGTTTGCTAGGATTTGCATGAAAGTTTCAGGAATGATAGGTATCATGAATATCTTTGAGAATTGGTTCAGCTAGTGGTATCAGTAATCGTAAGAGAAAATAGTGGCTGCTTTCAATGCAAAGAACGAATAATTTTGAGTTATTTTCCCCAATTTTAACGCTTAAGATACATGCTTTTAACACTATATTGAATTTAATGAATGACAGAAGATGAGTACGTACCATTAATACTCATACGTGAAACAAGTCAAGAAAGTAGGAGAGACTACCTAACAGGAGTGATTTGTAACCATTCTAGGGTTGAAAAAAAATTTGCTGATACCGTGAATCGATAATTTGAATTATTCACCCAATACTCGTTTAAAGAATCATTCAAACTCATCCAAAAGAAGCAAAGTTTTGTTATAAGCACATAACAACCACGATTTTGTGCCAAATTAACTTTGAAACCCTACCCATACCTATACAAATTGGACGTTTCCTACCCAGGGTTCTAGAGCACCCATATATTTAATTAGAGGTATTCTAGTAAATAAAATTACAATTTCACTTATGCAAGTAATGCTTTATTTTCATTCTTTGAGTTGATTCAACATAGGAAATTAATATATTTAGCACATATTTTTATCTGGTACTCACGACAGATTTATAATTTTCACTTGCTGCAAAAAGTTTTAGTTTTACGGTCTTTTGCGTATGGGCAAAACTTGCACTCCCCTTGTTTCGAAAAAGTAGCTGGTAAAGATTCAGAAGCATCTGGTATTCTCAAGAGCCCACATATGATTTGACGTATATTCGTGTGTAAAGTCAGCCAATTTTTTCGGTCTTCAAGTCAAGATGTTATAAGTATTATGGCTAATTTTTTAGGTAAGTTCTTCTTTTGGCTATATTTTCTTTATTTTTAAGCTGAGCAAAGCTTCAGTAGTATCATAGAATTTATACCCACTGTATTAAGTAAACCATGAAACAGGCATAGTAGTCAGCGTCGTGTTTTTTTGACACTGAATACCTGTTCTAATCAAATGTATCATTTCCCCCTTTATTTTGTTGTAAAATCCTACCATTTCTGGCAAACCAAATGTTTTGTCGTTATCAGGCCTAGCATTGTAGATAATACGTATACAGTCTTCTTTTTACTACCGTTAGGTGGATAATATGATGGTAAAGTTAGCGGTCAACTGAAATCGAACAGCAGAATTTTTAGCTAATTGTGCTTTGTCTTTGAATAACGGCGGTATTTCGTTTTTATTCGTTATATATTCGATTATTTGTTCAATCCATGTACAGGTTGTGTCAAAGTTTGCAGATAATGATTCCGAGGCGTTGATCGTTCACCAAAATATACTTCTCCGTTGATCATATAATTCATTTTCGCTTCACAAAGCAGCACTTTTTTCAGACCGTATTTATCAGTCTTATTGGGGATAAATACGCTGAAAGGGCAGCACCCGCGAAACCCCAAGTGTTGCACATCTGCGGTACAACAATCGCTCGAAACATATAATTCCTCGGATTTTAGAATTATATTATCAAAAAGTTCATTTTTACGGCGATCCTCTCTGGTGATTCTATTATCAACCCGCAAACAATTCGTTATGAACTCAAATCTTGAACCAGACATTTTAGCTCGAAAGTAGGGTACTCCTGTATATTTGTCAAATAATTCCTTTGTTGTTACAGTATTCATGTTCAAAACACCGGGCAAGTGGTACAAACCAAGTAAAGCTCGTAATTCATTTGCTATCATATCACGGGTAAACGATGGTTGAATTGTCAAGCAAAAGCCTGACATCCTGCTTCTCACTGAAACCCACCTCAATTCATGGTACTCCATGACATTCGAGGATTTTGAATTCGTAAAAACGATAGGGTGAATTGTGATGGGGGAGGTGGCACAGGGATATTGGTTAGGAGACCCTATTGTTTCCAAACTATTGATAAAGTCGAATTCAAAAGCTTTGAATGTCTTGAAGTGTCCGTTATCAAAATCTCACTGCAAGGCGGGGATAACCTCTTTGTTATCTCTGCCTATGCAGCTAGTGGAAACGTGCTCAAGTTCAAGGAGGAACTCGATTCCTTGTTTCAAATACTCGAATTGAACAGGCTGCATAATTATTATGTTCTTGCTGGAGATCTTAATGCCCGGCATACTTCATGGCTGAACGCCACCAATAATCCAAGAGGAGTACTCCTAAAATCGTGGATAACAGAGAACCAGATTGAATACAAGTGCAAACTATATGGGTCGGAGTTCCCAACATACCCTAGGACAAATTCATATTTGGATCTTTGCATTGCTGACGCAAGACTTAAATTCAACTTTAATAATCCTCAACGGAAACTGCAGGTGCTTCCTTACGATAGCGATCATTACGCAATCGTGATGGAAATCAATCATCAAAGAGATGATGCCTTTCTCATTCCAGTTCAACATGAAAACCATCGGTTGAATTTCAAAAAAACCAATTGGGAAAGGCTTCAAAGAAAGTTTGATCAGGAGTACCAGAAGTAATGTCCACCTTCTAATGATGGCAACTCTTGCTCAATGGTTCCTAATGACAGGAATCTAACTAACGATGAAATAGATCTATTTGTCGAAGTTAGAGAAGCTGACATTAGAAACGATGGAGAAAGAAGTTCCCAAGATTAAACTTCGAAACGATATGGAAGGATATGAAACACCAACCATCGCAAGGTTGAAAAGATTGAAAAGCCTTCTCACGCGCGTCAACAATATTTATCGGCGATTTTTGGACTACAACCATCCCACATTGGCTCTGTGGAAGTTACACCTGAAGAATGTTCGGAACTTAATCCGTTCACACTTCAGGAGTGAGGTCAGCAACCAATGGGCGGAGAAACTGAGGGGTATTAGCTCACAGGACCCAGGTGGCGTTTTCACGAAAGTGAATGCTATACTTCGCAAGAGGTTTCGAGTGAAGGTATCGAATCTTAAAGTTGCTAGTGATCAGATAAATCTTCTTGATAGGGCTGGTATTGAACTCAACAGTACGACTCCGGATACAAATAGAAACAGGATCATATGTGATGGGTTACAGAAACTTGCTCTGATTGGAACTCATTTTGAATCAGTCCATCTGCCAAACCCTGAGTGAGGGAATCAAGTCCTTTCAGAAGTCGTTGAAGCAAAAGTCTCCGACTTCAAATCTAGCCTGAACGGCGAATCCGTTCTTCATTTCAATGAAACATTGACGTCCGACCTCATACCGAGCTCGAATCATGTTGATTATTTTGTCAGCTATGATCGCTTGTGGGTCATATTTCGCAGGATAAACAACAAGAAATCTTGTGGTATAGATGGTGTTCCGAACATAGTACTTCGACATTTGCCGGAGGTTGCTATTAGAGACTATTGTATATTGTTCAACAATATGTTGAACAATTCATATTTTCCAAATTAGTGGAAGAAGGCCAAGGTATTTCCGATCTTGAAGAAAGGAAAAAAATCTTCGTGCCCTAAAAGCTATTGCCCGATCAGCTTGTTGCCTAACATCAGCAAGGTTTTTGAAGTGATACTGAACGATGCATTAAACGCCCACGTTGAAAGGTATGAGTTGATGCCGAATTGCCAATTTGGTTTCCGTGCCAGGCATTCGACTACACACGCGATAACGAAAATAACCTCAGACATCTGTTGGAAACTAAATATAAGAGAATGTGTTGGAGCGTGTCTCATTGACATGGAGAAAGCCTTCGATACGGTTTGGTTAGATGAACTGATTTTTAAACTCCTACAGGACAAGTTCCCCAGACACCTTGTCGCCATGATGTGTAATATGTTGTACGGGAAATCATTTCTTGTAACTGATGGAAATTCGACAACAATGCGCGATTTCAAGGCCTTGAATGGTCTACAGCCAGGAACAGTTACTGCGCCTCTGCTTTTCTCGATATTCATTCGCAAGCTATTGAAAGGCTTTGATTTCAACATATCGCCAGCGCGATCAATGGTAGCGTTTGCTGATGATCTCATCATTTATACGGCAGATCGGAAAGCCACAGTAGTTCAGAGCAATCTACAAAAAATGTTTAATGACGTGCAGCTCTACACAGACAATTGGCGAATGAAAATCAATGCGCAAAAGTGCGAAACAATTTTATTTCGGACAACATTGCAGTTGGCCAGTCAAGACCTGAAACGTAATTGGAAAAATTTCCACATTATGGCTGGTGAGGGTAGTACAGAACAGATTCCACATAAATCCTGCGTTCGATACCTCGGTGTTTATCTCGATCAGTATCTGTATTATAACGAACATGTTAAAATCATGCTCAGTAAGGCGCAAAAGGTAGTCATGTCCCTTCGAAGACTCTTTCATTCCAGATATATTGACGAAAGGTCAAAATTATCTGTTACAAGACCCTAGTTAGACCAGTTTTGACATACGGATGCCAAATCTGGTACAACTTGAGTGCTAGTACAATGGAAAAGTTAAGAGTTTTCGAAAGGAAAAGTCTTCGTGCATGTACTGGTCTGTACAGAAAACCTGAGACAGATTGGAAACATTATATATCTAACATAAGAATTTATCATACTGCTAAAGTGACAAGAGTCGATATCTTCATTTTGAAGCTCATTCGAAATCATATCGCAAGATCTGTAACTGTGAGTGAAAACCCCTGTATTTCACAGCCGTTCCACCCTACAGACGGGTACATTGGGACTTGTCTCGATACTGGCTTCATTCCTCCAGAAGCATTCGTGTATTTGGACATGAATTGGTATGTTTTTGATTCTGACGGAGTCCCGATTATATATCATATATATATATATACGGGCCACCGATAAGAAGATAGAATATCCTCCGAATTTGAGCTCGCGAGACCACGACCTACAATGGCGATACTCATTTGCGAGATTTGTTGAGGTTGATCGAGCTGGGAGGGAGCTGGCACGGTATTGGTGGCTGATTGATAATGACTAAATTATTCGTGTTCGCGTGTCTTGTTTGTATTTGTTTTCTTTTTATTTTCAGCTCATTATTGCTACATTTAATTGTTATTTGATTGTGTTATTTAAAATCAGCTTATAGGATTTAGAATGGGTATATTGTGATGTTCGTTATATTAGGCTAAGAGATAAGGTTTACTTTGTAGATTAGGAGTATTGTAAAAGCATTATAGTAGGATAAGTTACAGTTTTTTGAGTAAATTTTATTAGATGTAAGTAACAACATATTAGATATAAGTCAAAAGATTCCTGTTTTGTGTTCTTTGTATTATATTTAATTTTTAAATAGCGTTGGTTGGTTTTTTTCCGCTTTTTCAAATTGATTAATCATATTTAATAATATTCATTTGATTAATTTCACATAATGTTTTTATAAATTAATTTTAGTATCGATATTGTTTAAATTTAGAGTGCCAAGTGGGCCATTAAGTTTTTCTAATTGTATAATGTTTTTGAAACTCTGCTTTATGTTTTTATAAAAAATATTATGGATTTACTTCATAAAGCACCTTGAATTGAATTGAACGATGGTTGAATATTACCCAGGCCCTGAACGTCGTCAAAGTTGCTTCGGTCACTTTTTTTGTCTGTGTAGCGAAATTTCTGCGTTAGTATACAATACAATACGTTTTAATGTCGTTGCATCAAAAAACAATGACCAAGCACCTATCGCTGTGGAAATATTCTTCGCAGGTCCGTTACAACATGGTGAATATTTAATTATGTTTTGTGCTGGAACCCAAGATAAATGTGGTTCTTTTCCGCCACATTTGAATTTGTTTGTACCGTATAACCTTGATGGAACTTCAAAAACTTTTAGTAAACTTTGTTTAGTATCCCGCAAATTCGATAAGGAATTGTCGTCTTGGGAGTCTATTGATGTTTCATGAAAATCTTGAATAATTTGATTCAACTCGTTATAATTTTCCAATAATAACCTCAGAATATCTTCATAAGCAAGCAAAATACGTCTACTAGTACTCGCCATTGTCATAAATTCACAGTCTAGCACAAAAAAATGATTTCGAATGAATGAGAGTAAAATTAACACACAAAACACTTATTCAGATTCTGACCTATTTTACTATCCAAGCGTGCTAGAGCACCCTTCGCTATTCATTTACATTACTTACCGGGACAATATCCGATTCGCAACTAGCACAGGATGGTTGACACAAACAGAGAAAAGTATAGAATAAATTACAAAACAGTGTTGCCAATAGTCACAAAAATATTGCCAATGAAAGTTGCCACAGACTACTACAGCACCCTGGGTAGGGTTCCAGGGTTAAATAATTTTTCTGAATGCTAGGCTCATTAGACATATTCAAGCAAACCACTATTTCTTAAATTTATTGTTATTGTTTTTGTAATTCCATACAATTGAAATGGCGCTAACTCACTTAGTTATGATTTGATTTCCATGAAATTTTGTAGGCATTTTGTAGGCATAAGGATCTACATAAATGTTAAGGGCACTGTTTCGATTTTTGGGGGAAATGTAAAATTTAATAATCATGCTATTATTAACAGATTTGAGTGAATTTTGATTTCTGAGGTACTTGCTGAACCTTTGGCTCATAAAGACCTACTTTCGTGATTTTTTTCGGATTTCCAGCTCAAAGGTATCCAATTGTGTAGAAGAGGGGACACAAATATTGTTTGTGCATTTTGTATTACAACAACAACAATTGTACATGACGAAAATTAAAGAAACACTGGCATGTGTTCAATGAATTATAGCAGGAATATGAAAATAAAATAGTGGTTAGTTTAAATGATACAACTTGAGTAGACAGAAGTATGATTCTAACAGAAACGTTTTGTATCTGAACTTTAAAATAGAAGCATTTATTTTAGGTTACTCATGAATAAATTCCATATGTAGCTTCTTATTTTATTTTTGATTTTCTAATATTCCTGCTTGAAAAATTTTTCAAAATATTCATGCTGTAGATAGTTATATTCATGCTGAAGATACTTTTTGCGTGGATCCTTTCAAAGCTGTATTGTCAATGAAAAGCACATATAGTTTCATATCAACAAATTGTTGCAATGCTAGAACTTTGAACTGAGATTAAATATTTGATATTGCTGAAACTGCTGTTTACATCGACAAGTAGCCACAAGCATAAGTTCGTTATGTGTACCCGGCACACATAACGAACTTATGCTTGTGGCTACTTGTCGATGTAAACATCAAATTGCTTCCGAACTATTTGTTGCCCTAAGTTCATAAGGGCCTATCTCTATGATTTTTTTTTTCATTTGACGGGATACAGATGCCTAATCGCGAGAGGGGAGCCGTAATTTTCCTATATTTTTCCCTTCCCCTGCGCACCTCAACAATGATCATAGATTTCTAAGGCTTAAAAGATCTCGTCAAAATCTTTTATTTTGTATAATATATGACTATTTTGTTTTACTTTTTTTTCAACCTTAAATGGAAAATCCCCCTTAAAGCCCTTCAAAATATATATATTTCAATAGTAAAACTGACATTAGACCATCTGAGCATTTCACAAATTTTGGTAGTCCTAGCGTCTCTAGCTCCTGAGAATAGTTTCTGTGAAACACGGCGATACAGCCAAACATACAAGCGGACAAATACAAATGTACCGATTTGAAAAGACATTTAAAAAAAAAATTAAATCTCTAATAAGAGTAAATCTCCGACCCTTTGCTTAATTCAAGGATTCAGTGTAATGTAGTGAAGCTGCTGGTTGGCTCTATTCATGAAGGGCTTAATATACTCGTAACCATTCTGATGGGAGTATACTCTTGTCTACTCAACTTACTTGCAATAGTTAAAAACAGCCTCGACTTGCTGGTAACATAACAAGCGATTAAGTTTACGCTGAAAGATTCAAGAGTAGAGAAACTAGACCAGACGACGTCAATAATTTGCTTAACTAGCAAAGTGAAACGATAACTACCGAGCAAGTACGCCTCTCCTGTCACTTTTCTTGTTTGAACTTTGCTTATGCTCGTAGGATACGGAGCACAATTTACTATGAACAACTGACATGTCATCAATAGAGGTCGAGTAGCGAATATAGGAAAATGCAATTTCATTGCTTCCATAACCTACATTCGATGGAGTTTTCGCTTGCAATTACATTGGCCATTTGTTTTCATCATTTTCATTAAACTATGAAGGAAGCTACTCGTATAAGGTCAAATGAAAAACCATGCAAAGGACTAATAGCAAGTTGTTTCGTTATTTCATGCCTGAAAGCAGATGAAGATAAATTCTATAATACAAGAATGATTCGCCAAAAGCGTGTTAAAACTATTTTTTTTTTATCAAGCAAGTTACTCATCGTCATGTTTCGTTATGTTACGACATGAATTATATGAATGATGAAGGGTTTTACTAGGATGAAGAGTAGGAGTTCATTGTTTTACCCATTAGGCATTTATTGCTTTATTGAAGTTGACCTTTCACCAAAGACATTCTGATTACAAAGTTTGAGTTTTGGAAATCTTATGTTGATGCGTTGATATTTGTATTAGATAATTTAGTTAACTTCTTTATATGAGTACTTTAAAATTGAATATTTATATATTCACAGTTCTTTTTCTTCTTCTTAGCGCTACAGCCCCTTTTGGGCCTTCGCTTTCTGCAAACAGCGCCTCTAACTGTCTCGGTCCGTTGACCGCGTCTTTCAATTCCGAAATCCGAGCAGCGATGAACTGTCTTCGTCGACCGAGTCAGACCAGCGTTTCCTCGGTTTCCCCACTGGCCGCCG
Organism: Odontomyia ornata; assembly: GCA_963969285.1. Classification (NCBI taxonomy): domain Eukaryota; kingdom Metazoa; phylum Arthropoda; class Insecta; order Diptera; family Stratiomyidae; genus Odontomyia; species Odontomyia ornata. Next base: position 329,313,018 of record OZ017738.1, read on the forward strand.
GCCTTCAGTTCTCCCAACGAATACCTTCTTGGGTATCAGTATCCGCTGTTCGTCCATACAATTCATGTGTCCAGCCCGTTGCAGCTTCCGCAGTCTTACAATCCTTGAGAACTCCGGTTCGTCAAAAATTTCATACAGCTCATGGTTGTATCGAATTCGCCATTGGTCCCTGTCTAGCTTCGCTCCGATTATTCGCCTCAGGACCCGTCGCTCAAATGCGTTCAATATATTTGCGGATGCTTGGGTTAGGGTCCATGTTTCACACCCATAGCATAACACAGGTCTTATCACAGATTTGTATGCTTGGAGCTTTGTTTTCCTGTGTATGCAGCTGGTCTTCAAGATCGTCAATACTGAATAAAATATTTTATTTGCGAGCTGTATTCTTCAGCGTATTTCATCTTTTTCATTGCCCATTTGCGTTATTTTGGCACCTAAAAACACAAATTTGCTAACATTTTTGATACTGTATTTGCCAAGTGTGATATTTTGTGTATTTGGGGTATTTTTCCTCGACTGCGTCATGAGCTTTGTTTTATTTTCGTTGATTTTTAGCCCTACTAGCTTTGCTTCGCTGTCGAGTTTCAGGAAAAGTTCTTTGGCAGTTGTTAGTGACCGTGACAGAATGTTGATGTCGTCCGCATAGGCCACTGCTTGGCTCGACTTGTATAGTAATGTACCTCGCATATCGACAGGTAGCTTCCGTATGACGTACTCCAGAGCCAAATTGAATAACAATGGGGCCAGCCCATCTCCCGGCTTTAGTCCGATATTTGTGTCAAAGGCATCGGTAAGTTGGTTATTGGTGCGGACTTGGGAGGTCGTCGACGCCATTGTCATTTCGGTAAGACGGACTAATTTGGCTGGGATGCCAAAACCAAGCATTTTTGGGACAGTACGTTACGATCAATACTGTCGTTTGCTTGCTTGAAGTCAACGAAAATTTGGTCTACGTCTATATTTCACTGTTAGTAATAAGCTATGGCGAATACAATCTTCCTTTGACCTCAAACCTAGCGCCAATGTTCTTGTTTATTTTGTTAGTTATGAAGCTTGTGGTATTGATAGTATTCCCAATATAATACAATGACATTTGCCTGAGATTGCTATTAGAAATTATTGCATATGGTTCAACTACATGTTGAGTTATTCATATTGCCTGAATCAGTGGAAAAATGCCAAGGCATTTTCTTAGTGTTGACGAAAGGCAAGGGATCTTCTTGTGCTAAAAGCTGTTGCTCAATTAGTTTGCAACCTAACATCAGTAACGTGCTTGAAGTGCTACTGCATCAAGGGTTCACATTGGGAAATATGAGTCGATGGCGAGTTGCCAGTTTAGTTTTCCATGCCAGACACTCGGCCATACATGCGATAATGAAAGTCACCTCGGAAGTCTGTTGGAAACTGAACAATGATATGGAGCTGCTGGAAACCAAACAATTATATGGAGCCTTCGATACGGTATGGTATAAACCTCAGTATCGAGAGTCTTTTGGTGAGGCTTTCGGGACCTGGTTAGCCCAATTGAGAAGGATCGTGGTGCCACTCGTTTGCCTGGTTTCGTTACCGCCGCCCCTTTAATCGTCAAATTAGAAGAAGTTTCCTCAAAGTAACAACACTTACCCATCTTTGCTTACTATTTCGTTATTTTAGGGACTTTCATCTAGATATTTAAACTCTAATTTAACTACCTCTGTCTCTTCACTCACCACACTTGCTAATTTAATTTTTTATTTTAACTTTATCTGCGGGACATTCTGCAATAGCTCGAGTTGACCTATTTTTGACATTCACCTCTTATCGCACGATCAGTGCCGCCATGTTGAACAATATCAGAGGCAATGTTACTACTCGATAGCAATTCGTAATTTCAGAGCAACTTTTATCACCGAGTCACCTCCACTTTGAATTGGGTTTTTGCGCACAATTCTTGAACAAAATATTTAATCACCTGAGCCTGATAAAATAAATAAAATCACATCAAACTCATTCTTCTTGTAAGACACCAATTTAAACTATATTGGTTTAATAATGAACTAAAATATAAAAATAATACTATCTATCTGTTTAAATGTTCGGTTGCAAAGGAGCCCTTTGAGACGATTTACTTCCATCAATTCCAATTCCTGCTCTTTACGATTATCCATTTCCGACTTTAACGTCGGTGCCACCTTTATATTTTCCCTTTCAAAATTATATCCGCCTCTGCAGTACAAGCTATTTCCACAAAGATCTGCTTCGCTTCCGCAATACCAGTTGTTTCCGTTAAGATCTGCGTTGTTTCCGCAATCGCAAATGCTTCTAAATAGTCCTCCTCTAGAAGGGTCCTCTGTTGGAGCATACAAAGAAAACAATTTGAGTACGCAGGAGAGTGCTCCTACCACAAGCGCTTTGTAACATCCTAGGGCTTAACACGTTTTTTCTGAGTCGATGGCTTGAATAATTCATCCAATTTTTTTCCTGGTTGGGAGGTGAACGCCATTTACGCACAGAATGTGATGCTACTATGCTCAAGAGCGGCTGGAATATCCACTAAACACACCTTGCCTATCAACCTGAGATCAACCGTCCGGCACATTACTTCGGGCCAGAACTCTTTTCACTATGTAGTGAGGTACCTTCATGCTGGAGGTATGGTATATAAACTTTATTTTGCCATAGAGTTAGCCAATTCACTGCTTCTAAGCTATTGTGACTCAACATCCTGATAAACGTAGCCTTATCTTATATTGAAGGCCCAATTTTTTTTGGTTGGGTGATGAAGACTATTTATGCCCTCAAATAGGGACTTCCAGATGTGACTGATATCTGGACTGCCCACTAAACGTCTCTCCTATCAATCTGAGAACTGAGCCTGAAAAAATTTGATGCGTTACTTTGGGCAAAGCTTCACCTTGCTACGCGATGGGGTGCTTTCAAGTTAAGGCCCCTTACCTAGTAAGAGGGGAGCGAGAAAGAGGCGACAAGTGATCCCTCTCCTGATGTCTTGAGCTGTTGTAGTTCCCTTTTATCTTTCAGGACTACCCGAACGTAATGTGCCACATGGCTCCATTGTCAATCGATCCAAGCATCATCGGGACTATACTATCCGTGGTGAGCTCTCCCGTCCCACTGTAGGGATGGCGTCGCAGCATGTTCCATTTTTTGCATACAAAAATGTGTGATAGGCATCGTATTCCCCCTTCGGCAAAATATACAGTCGGGGGTCTTGGCTTACTCACTGATAACAATCATTCCGTTAAAAAGCTGAGTCAGACAGAAGTAAACCTCGTTATGCCTTCAATTTAGGCACGGTCTAAGATCCGATATGAGCCACGTAATCCACCTTCCCTTCATAAGATTCAAGGCTGCTGCCATTCTTGAGGTGAGCGCTGTCTCCCTCGCATCCACGCTCCAACGCAGGTAAAAAGTGTGGCGCTTTCTAACAAAGAAGTCATCAGTTCCGAGTATCATGCTTGTAATAACTCTCACCACCGAATCAGGAACTTTCGGATATGAAGAAGCACTGACCCTACGACCCTCATCAAGAGCGTCTTCTTGATGGTTAACGTTCCCCTACTTTTGCTTTCGATGTGCTAGAATCAGCCTTCTCAGCCTATGCCCTGATTTTCTCAGGAAAACTCATTTCTGAGTAGATCAGCAGCCCCAGGTACTTCACTGCTGGTTTCATTTCAATTATTTTGTTTTCTGTTACAAAGGAAACCGTTGAATGTGCTGAGCAGTACGTCAGGATAATGGTGATCGATAAGTTGCCGCACCTTAGCTGAAACACCATCTGGGCCTGGAGCCTTCCTTGCTTTCAATGATAAGACTGTCTCCTGCATGTCTTGCGCTGTGAATAGTGGGCGCTCGATTGCTGTTTCACCGTGAACAGCATCAACATGGATGAGATGGGTGGGGAAAAGTGGCCACACTATCTAGTCCATCTTTTCTGTCTCATGTCTGCAAGGCATCCGTATGGCGCAAAGCTTCCACATATCCAGCATGTAGCTAAGGCCTCACGGATTCTCGTTCAGATTTTCCAACTAGATCTTTCTAGGAGCGATCTTTGCTGTTGATCAGTTCGCAAAAGCGTTTCCTGGCTCCGTACCCATTGACACACACGCTGAATATTGTGACATTCCCTTCGCTTTTCAGCGATTTCAGTCTTTTACGTGCTGGGGTTATTGACGGGATATGGAAGCGCTGCAAGCAGTCGTAATGATATTGATAGTTGAGTTCATCCAAATGGCGTCTGTGGCCAAACATTTCACGGAAACCTTCGACAATTAGCTGACTCCCATCTTATTAGACGCATCGTTAAAGACGAGCAACGAGCTCTGGATGGAAGTGAAAGCAGCTATCAGGACCGTGGCAGAACAGACGATTGGACATCAAGCCCGGTGCAAAAGAAATGATTGGTTCAATGATGAGTGCCAGAATGCGTTAGATAAAAAGAATCAGGCGTACAAAGAATATGTAGGTAGGAAAACCAGAACGAAGAAAGAAGAAGAACATCTCAGAAGAGTACCGAATAAGATAATTAGGATTAATAAAAGAAAATACTATGACGACCAATTGAGAAGTATAGATGTAAGTCTAGCGAGCAACAACACCAGGCAAGCATACGAAGTAGTCAAAAGCCTGAAACATGGTTATCAGCCCAAAACCACGCTCTGTCGTGATTACATCGGCAATATCATCGCAGATGAAACCAAGATTAAGGAAAGATGGGCATCATATTTCAAGAACCACCTTAACCTTCCGCTCAGCTCCAGAACATTGGAGCCTATAGATGCCTGCGGAAAACTTCCATTGGCCCACCAACCCTGGATGAAGTTTGTTCCATCATGAAAGCCCAAAAGAATAAAGCGCCAGGCATCGATGAGATTCCAGTGGAGCTCATCAAATATGGTGGCAGTAGTGTTCATCAAGCTATTCAAAAAGTCATCCAGTACATTTGGCAACAAGAACATATGCCAAAAGAGTGGAGCCAATCAATTATATTCCCTATCCATAAAAAAGGTAACAAGCTACAGTGCGAAAGCTATAGAGTCACTACTTTGTACGGCGTATAAAATATTTTCTAAAATCTTAGAAAATCAAATCGGATCATACGAGAATAGTATAATTGGGGAGTATCAAGGTGGTTTTAGGACAGGTAGATCAACAACAGACCAATTGTTCACAGTCAAGCAGGTACTTGAAAAATGCTGGGAGTTCAACATAGACGTACACCAAATTTTCGTTGACTTCAAACAAGCATACAACAGTATTGATCGTAGTGTACTGCACCAAATAACGCTTTGCTTTGGCATCCCAGCCAAATTAGTCCGTCTTCCCGAAATGACAATGACGTCGACAACCTTCCAAGTCCGCATCAATAACCAACTCACCGATGCCTTTGACACAAATATCGAACTAAAGCAGGGAGATGGGCTGGCCCCATTGCTATTAAATTTGGCTCTGGAGTACGTCATACGGAAGCTACCTGTCGATAGGCGAGGTACATTACTATACAAGTCGAGCCAAGTAGTGGCCTATGCGGACGATATCAATATTCTGTCACAGTCATTAACAACTGCCAAAGAACTTTTCCTTAAGTTCGACACCAAAGCAAAACTCTAAGGGTTACAAGTCAATGAAAATAAAACAAAACGCATGACGCAGTCGAGGACTTGTGTATTCAAGCGCCAAAATAACGAAAACGGGCAATGAAAGAGACGAAATATGCCGAAGAATACAGCTTGGAAATAAAATATTATATTCAGCATTGACAATCTTGAAGACCAGCTGCATACCCAGGAAAACAAAGCTCCAAGTATAAAAATCTATGATAAGACCTGTGCTTTGCTATGGGTGTGAAACATGGACCCTAACCCAAGCATCCGCAAATATATTGTGCGCCTTTGAGCGACGGGTCCTGAGGAGAATAGTCGGAGCGAAGCTAGACGGGGACCAATGGCGAATTCGATACAACGATGCATTGTATGAAATTTTTGACGAACTAGAGGTCTCAAGGGTTGTAAGACTGCGGAAGCTGCAATGGGCTGGACACATGAAGCGTATGGACGAGCAACGGATACCCAAGAATATTCATTGGGAGAACTGAAGGCTGGAGGCCAGTGGGAAACCGAGGAAACGCTGGTCTGACTCGGTCGACGAAGACAGTTCGTCGCTGCTCGGACTTCGAAACTGAAGGACGTGGTCAACGGACCGAAACAGGTGGAGGCGCTGTTTGCAGGAAGCGAAGGCCCAAAAGGGGCTGTAGTGCTAAGAAGAAGAAGAAGAAGTTGAGTTCATCACATCTTGAGCTGCCAACTCTTCTGTCTTCAGTGAATCACCCTGCAGTGGAGCACCTGCCATGAACACCTTGATGAATCTACGACGTCTATCATTCCTATGTTTCACCCAATCGTAGAAGGTCGAGAGCATGGTCAACATCACCGATCTCAAACAGAATGCATTGATAATTACTGGCTGAGTAGTCTGCTAATATTCTCCAATTGTGTACCCTCCGTACTAAGAACTCCAAGGCACACGTCCGGTATGGTTCCTTCATAGCAAGTGTGGCAGGAAGTCAGCTTATATTCCGTTTTTAGTACGACGACCACCGTCCTGCCCACCATTTTTAGGATCTGTTAAAAGCATGCCCTACTCAATTGCTTTAGCGTTGAAGTCTCCTCCAGTGAGAACGTTGCTATTCGTGATCAAGACAGTGCCCTCCAAAGCATTAAGCTTGGCTTCGGAAGATGATATCGGCTCATTTGGTGTCAGGTACACACTAAAGAAGGTGATCCCTGAGCAATAAATCCCCAGGAATTAGCTCCCCGTCCACAGCCCTCCAGCCCAGATGGTGGCAGCGTACCATGGTGCAGAACTTTTATCGAAGTGTTGCTCAATTAGCAGCAAAAAGTTGGCTTGCATGTTCCTCGCAAGCTGCTCAAGCAGGATGGGGTATATGAAAACGCTTTGGCACAGTTACAGGAAGAGGAGAACTGACGACTGCATCTTCATATCCGCCAGTCTCTCATTCGGTGTTGCCCTCCTTGCTAGAGAACGCCGCGCTATTTATCTGCGCCAAAACTTAGCCACGAGGGAGATGGCTGTCAGTGAGGAGTAACAACGCTCACTCAACGATTGGAAGCCGTCTTGGGCAAACTGCAGGAAGGGAAGGGGGACTGTTCGCCTCATTCCTCATGTGAGACCGTGGCTAAACCTTAGGCATGGTGAGACTGACTTCTATTTGACCAAGCCTTTGAGCGGGTATGGATGTTTTCAGTCTTACCTGCACAAAATTGGTAAGTCACGGCCCCCCGACTGCACATTTTGCCCAGGAGATGGAGACGACGCCTGTAACACAGTTCTGTATGCACAAAATAGAACAAGCTACGGCGGGGCCTCTACATGGAGACAGAAAAGCTCATCCTGGATAGTATAGTTTTGGTGATCCTTGAATCGGTTGACAAATAGAACAAGGTGGCATATTGTGTTCGGGCAATCTTAAAAGATAAAAGTGACCTACAGCAGCCGAGGGCGTTGGGGCTGGGGGATCGCTAGTCTAGCAATTCTTCTTCCCTTCTCCCTTCCCGCTATAGGAGGGATCCCCCAGCTGGAAGGTGCCTTACGGCGTCACAAAACGAGACCTGGCCCAAAGAAATGTATCAAACGGTTCCAGGCTGAGTTCTTGAGTTGACAGGGGAGGTATTGATTCGGAAGTCCAGTCGTTTGCAAGCATAGGAGTCCTACACTCCGTGCGTAAATTACATTCACCTCCCGATCACAAGAAACAATGCTGCTGAAGCAAGTTTTGGGCAGTTGAACTGCGGTGTAGGCTTACCTGCAGGATACGGGTCATCGAAGTTATGATTTTGCCTTGGCTAGGGCTTTGTGAAAAACCCGACATTTACCCGATCCCAACGCCCAAGGTCCGGTCTTTGATCAACATCCTTGCCCCCTTTTCCATGCTCTTTTCGTTTAGGTTCCATTTCATTGCATCTGTAGCATCGGGAACTCCTATCCAGTCCTTTGCATACTTGTGCGATGTGACCATAGCCAATGCATTTGAAGTATTAAAGATGCACTGTTCTTCGCCGTACAAACTAACTCTTTCCTTACTTTGTCCTAATACAGAAATTATTCGGCATTCATTTCGGTTAAGGATGGCCATGTGTTGTTGCCTACGGTTTTCTGGTGTCGGCCTTGCTTTGATCCCGCTTACCCTAGGGAGATCCCTTTTAATATCTTCTTCTGTTTGGTATTTTGATCATTGCCATCGACTCATGGGACGCTAAAGTTTGCTGAGGACTTTCTTGATTGGATCCCAAAATTCTTCTTAATATTCGAACTCAGCTGGGCTGAGTTTACTGCTATAAAAGCAGTGTTGGTGTCTGCGGGTTTACATTTTTCCTGATATTTTGCAACAATTCTGCATATGTTTGACCATCTCGGGGTCGTGCCTTTTTTCTCTCCTGTTTCTCATTTCGTCCTTTTTCTTGTTTTGCGCCCATGCAAACTTTATTCTCTGGCACTTTTTGTAAGAGTTTTTGTGTGACTTTCTCGCTTCTTTTGCCAACACGGTCTGCAACCCCTGGGCCAGCATTTCGTACCGATCCTTCCTTCTCTCATCCAAGTCTGTTTTGATTGGGCTAGACGCTATTCTTTTGTTGATGTTCGATGGTGAGGCTATCTGCGTATGCCATTTAGGACTAGTGTTCAGAACTTCTATAGTCTTCTGCTCTTTTTTGGCCTTCTGGTTCTTTCCGGCCTTTAGCCGGCTCCTTTGGTAATGCCCTGTGAGGTCGAGGAACTTCTCTAGTTCAAGGGGTCAATTCTTTACTTCTTTGCTAATTTTTGGTGAGTCTTCAGTGTTTGGATTTTTCAGTGATGCAATAATAAGCAAGATTTCTTCTATATGAATCCACTTTATCTCACTGATTTCGTATATAATGTACACACGGTGACATGTTTTAAGCAACTGAACTGATTCCTTGTTTTGTTCTGAAAGTACAAGAACAGGCAATCACACATACAATCATGAAATTTACTTCAATAGTTAGCCGGTTATATATATATATATATATATATATATATATATATATATATATATATATATATATATATATATATATAAGTAAATATAAATATATATATATATATATATATATATATATATATATATATATATATGTATATATATATATATATATATATATATATATATATATATATGTATATATATACATATATATATATATATATATATATATATATATATATATCTACATCTATATATATATATATATATATATTATATATATATATATATATATATATATATTATATATATATCTATATATCTATCTATATATATTATATATATATATATATAATATATATATATATATATATATATATATATATATATATATATATATATATATATATATATATATATATATATATGTGCGTGTAAATGTCAGTTTACAAGTTATTTACTACTGAACATTTCAGAAAGATCGAATAGTATTTAACAGAGTTATGGGAACTTAAATTTTCCTGTATTACAACAGCAACTATACATGATGTGAATCTCCAATCACCTTAGACACTACGGGTTTGCTAAGATTTGCATGAAAGTTTTAGGAATTATATTCATGATGAATATCAATTAGAATTTGTTCAACGGGTGATATCCATAATCGCAAAACAAAATGGCGGCCATTTTAAATGAGAATATTGCATAAAATTGTGTTATTTTTCGCGAACTTTAACATCTAAGGTACATGCTATTAACAGTAGATTGAATCTATTTATGAATATCTGAAGATAAGCAGCTTTAAAATAATAGGTGAAAAAATTATGTAGGTAGATCCAATGACAAATAACTTAATGGTTGAAGCTCTTTCAACTTTGCTGATCATAGAAGGATCCGTAAATTAAATATTTTTGCCAGTACAGCTTTAAAATAATAGGTGAAAAAATTATGTAGGTAGATCCAATGACAAATAACTTAATGGTTGAAGCTCTTTCAACTTTGCTGATAATAGAAGGATCCGTAAATTAAATATTTTTGCCAGTACAACTATGATTAAATTGCATGAAAGTAGATATTTAGGTGTCCTTTAAAAGGTCCTTATACTCTATGAATTTTAATAGAATGTACAGAAGTTATTGCCGTTTGAATTTTCTCCCATTACAGCAAGCAAATACGGTTACTATATGGGCTTTCCATCAAACCAGACACTACACTTTTGATTGTTTTGTTGTCACGGGAGCCTTCCACACACACAAGAAAACAAACAAACGAAAAAAAAGAAACAAAAAAAAAATATAATAAGTTCTCCGCGAGTATAACTTCCCGACCGGTTACAACTTTAGCCGGGCTGACGAGCTTATCAGATTTACTAAGCGAGCTTCCTGTATACAGATTCCATTTCGAGTGTAACGTCCCTAAATAAATCGTTACTGTTCCATACATTGGTAGCTGATGAATCCAAAAACCTATTATCGGTTCGTGATGATAATCTAGTAAGGCAACTAGTTAATGTGATAGAACAAACAAGCTCAGATCATATAGAATTAAAGCCACAATACGCTTAGAATCAACTTGGCACAAATATAAATGAGACGCCGAATTATTGCAAGGCACTTATACGTTTAGGCCTATCGTATTTAATACTCCTCCTAGCCAACGGATACAAATGAACAATTCAGTAAATACAAATTCTCCTGTATCAACTCAACAACAGCAACCGAGAAGCTATACGACACATCCACAGCAAATTCAAAATGAATTTCAACCTCCTTCCGGTCAGAAGAGTATGGTTACCACAAGACACAAAGCGCAATTGAACGCTCAACATCCAGTTATCACCGCGACTCCAAACAGTAGCAATATGCAGTTTGCTGCAAGTATGGACATTAAAGCGGAACCCGATATGAGACATGGATCAACAGGTGTAGGACATGTTTCGAATGCGATATCCCATAGAAATGTTGTAAACATAAATAATTATCAGCCTGTGGATGCATCTACTCAACAAAATGCACTACGCGCCAGCAACAAGCTGCAATGCAACGGCAGCAATATTACCATCAACCGCATATTCAAGTGCAGAAGCAAGCCTGTGGATGCATCTACTCAACAAAATGCACTACGCGCCAACAACAAGCTGCAATGCAACGGCAGCAATATTACCATCAATCGCATATTCAAGTGCAGAAGCAAGCCCAAGGTAACCAGCCACACATTCAGCAGCATCCGCCAACACATAGCATATTTGGAGACGATCGCGAACACAATATAGGACGGAAAAATTGTCCAGCAGATATCAGGACGGCAGTAGAAATGTAGGCGGAAGTGGGGGAGCAGGTATACCATATGTTGAGCAACATGAATTGAATCTGTCATCTGCATCGAAGCAGCAGCAGCAACAACAACAACATCAACCATCATCGCGTCATAGCTCATCAAATGTTCCATCGTTCCATCACCATATTATGGCATTTAAAGCTCGCAAGATGCCAGCTGACACGACACGCGGGTAATGCTGTGAATGCGATGAACTGGTGGAACATCGAAAAGCTCCCTGATATGAAAGCGTGGCCACCAGAGGGGATATAAGACCCCAGATGGAGCTTGGAAACCTTTTTCGACTTCGCATTTTACCTGCAGGGAGCTCGAATTTTTTGTGGCGGAATTCTTTGGAGGTTAGAACGAGTTCAAGGATTGAGCGGGGGAATCAAGGAGGCTTTCGGATCAGCGAGGAGAGCGTTCTTCTACGACCGAGGTGGATCGACAGCAGAAGTTGGCGGCAGCAAGATTGGGGCCCCCCCGAGTCGAACAAGCCGGTTGAAGGGTGCAAGTTGGGTATAATTTTTCATATACTTGTTATTAAACTGTGTAATTAAATTATTTTTTTGTGATTTAGAAAAAGAAAGAAAAACATTTGAGTGAAGTAGTGAAGTGGAAATTGTGAAGTTGGCTCGGGAAGCGAGGTGCCATTCCCGTACGAGCGACGCCCCGTGTGTGGAAGGCTCGAGGGTGCTTCGCCGCCACGTGGTGTGACCCCGAAATTGTTCAGGGCTCATCCCTTGTTTTAGGTTCCCCCGCCCTAGTCGTGGTCGCGGTTAGGGAGGATAGGCGGTGCATGATTGCATTGCGCGTCGTGTCGCGGACAGTGTCAGTGCGAGCCTTTTGGCGAGTCGCGATTCTCGCTTGGCGACTCCTGTGGGGCCCATTGGCAAAACGAGTGGCGCACGGCCCCTCTCCATTGGGCTAACCGGGTCCGAGGGCCCCTGTCGGGAGCTCCACCGGAGGGCACGGAAGCGATATTCAGTCGCGTAATTGTTACATTCAGTCTCGAAATTGTTACATTGTCTCCAAATATATGATATAACAAAAAGACATTCAAGGTTCGGGTTAGTCAATGATTTTAACAATATTACAACAAAATGTTGGCTAGTTAAAATTAAGTAACACTGGTTTTTCTTTTAAAGCAAAAATATAATTGTTGTACATGTCATTAAAGTTTTTCTTGTATTAAACCATTCAGCGAGTCCGGGGGTGCTAATGTCAAGACCGTTTATTGATTTTCCGCCCAAGAGGTATTTGAATGGTGATGGCTTGGTCGCACCTAGAAGGATCACAAACATCCGTCAGTTTTGCGTGCAAATCGATTTAATTGCTCTCAATACCGTGGTACAGCAGCCACCGCCTTATTCACTGCAGATGCTGATGCGTTCATCGACTGTCCAGGCTCGCGGGTCATTTGCTCTCACTGGTTCCAAACGCCATTGCCCGCTCTTTCACGTGAGACTCGGAGGGATTTCGGGTTTTAGTGAGAGTGTGACCGGTATGCCCGCAAATTCACGGCTCCATTTGCGCACGTCATATTCAATGAGCATTGGAACAATTCCCCCGGCCCTCACATGAACGGTTCGCAAATTTTCGTTGCCACCGTGGAAATGTCTTGGGTGGATGATTGCCAAGTGTATTCTTCACCGTCGTAGAGAGTAGTGCATTTTAGGAACTTTGTACCCAAAGTCGGACCAGAAACTTTGAAATAACATTCTTATCCACCTATAGCAATTTAATAATTTTCAAATGCCCAAAACTGGAAATAACCGAAAGTTGTTACGAGTCATTAAATTAAAATAAGCTGAGGTTCTAATGTTGAAATGACAAAAAAGAAAATCTAGTGACCGGTTTGGAATGGGAGGAAGGTTAAAACAATTGAAGGTCACGTATAAAAACAAATATTCCATTAAAATGACAACACAAATTGCTAGTTCTTAATAAATAGCTTTCAGTTCGTAATTTTGTACATCAGTTCCGTTTCATTTCTTACACATGTGTTATTCTCCCAACGGTTTACCATACTTTTGCTCTATAAAAATTGCGTTCCCCTCATTTACTCTCTCTGAGTACAATAGTTACATTATGCATGATTTTAAATTGAATTGCATGTTATTCGTTTGTATATTTATATGTTGAAGGCTGTTGGAAATTAGAATCTAGGAAAACGGTGAGGAAGAAAAGAATAACATAAAAGCAATTTCAGAAATGAAACAATTTAAACTGATTATTTTTTTCTTTCAACTATTCAACTTTGTTGTTGGTCGCATTAAAAAAATAATCGGAGTAATTGACATTATTCCAATTATCCATAACTCTATATCGCGAGAATTGGATTACTTACTTCGAGTTTTGATTTATGTTGCATCGTAAATAATACAGGACGTGGCCTTTCGTCAACTTCATTAGCTATTGCTTTTCATTTTTTTTTAAATTAAAAACTTCATAGTTTCGGCTTTTTATACTCACTTTCTCATTTCTTTTGCTGAATCAATATTCATAACACAAAGCTGCTTTATACATAGTGGTATTAAAATTGATTGAATGATTTTTATTAAGATTACACAAATCAGACACTAAGATACATATTGATCTTTTTCTCCAAAAATTATGTGTGAAAATTGTATGCTTCCAAAAAACAGATTCATTAGAATCATTGTCTTTTTAGGGTTTTGTACTAAAATACAAAACGCTATTAAAATCGGTACCTGTGTACATCCGTCCGTCCGCCTGTATATCACAGCAATTTTTCTCCAAAACTGTTAAAACTACAGCCATAAAACTTTGTGGAAAATTTTTCAAAGAGTTTTAAGAAGATTCCCCATATAGAGGAGTGACCCTTAAAAAAATTTTCGTCAAAGGTAGTCAAGTTGAGTATCATATGAAACGTCTTAATGAGATCTTTTCAAAACAGGTCCTAAAATTACGTTAGCAGCATCTAGGGAGGTAGTAGAAGGAGAAATGTACGAAATTAGGCGTATCCCCCTCGCAATTGGAAACCTTTCATCCGAAAAATCTGAAAAAAAATTATGAGTATAGGGCTTTATAGGCACTACAACAATAAATACGTCTGAAGTCAAAATTCACTCAACTTTGTTAGTAATAGTATGACTTATCAATTTTACATTTTCTTGAATGGAATCGTAAGGGCCCTCTCAAATTCAATAAAATTCATCATAATCATAATCATCATAATCACTGCTGCAAATTTCAGAAAGATCGAGCCGTATTTAACAGAGTTAGGGGGTTTAAATTTTCCTGTATTACAAAAGCAACTATACATGGCTGTGGGACCATATGCACTTCCAATCAATTCAGACACTTTGCTGGGATATGCATAAAAGTTTCATGAATTATATTCATGATGAATATCTATGAGAATTTGTTCAACGGGTGGCATCCGTAATTGTAAAACAAAATGGCGGTATTTTCAGATGAGAATATTGCATGAAATTGTGTTATTTTTCGCGAACTTCAACATTTAAGGTACATGCTTTTAACTCTTGGTTGAATTTATTTATGAATAGCAAAAGATGAGCAGCTAAAAATAATATGGGGAAAACTTATGAAGGTAGATACAATGACAAATAACTTAATGGTTGAAATTCGTTCAACTTTGCTAATACTCGTAATAGTAGAATCTGTAAATTAAAAATTTTCGCCAGTAAAACTGTATTAGTATGATTAAATTGCATTAAAGTAAAAATTGAGGTATCTTTTAAAAGGTCCTTATAATCTATAAGTTTTAATATGTTAGAATGTACAAAAGTTATTGCCGTTGAATTTTCTCCTATTACAACAATCAAATACGGATATTACGTGGGCTTCCCATGAAGCCAGATACTACACTTTTGATTGTATTGTCTACAAATTTATAATTTAACAAAAAGTTAAAATAGAGTAACACTAGTTTTTTTTTAAAGCAAATATATAAATGTTGTACATGTCAGTAATGTTTTTCTTGAATTAAATCATTCTATGCTCGTATGTCTGCATACCGTATGTTAAGACAAAACCCTTCAGACACGAGCGTAGGTCTGTCTACCCACCTTTTTTTGGATATAAAAATATTTTCAACCCAGGATTCGTTATCTTTTTCATTCAAACTAATTATACATAAATCATATTTCATTACACATCATTAAGTCACTTGTGCACTGAAATGCTATAAATGAAAAACGTTGCTATTTCTTCTCTAGAATACAACAAGTTGAGTAGACAGAAGTACGCTCGTATCAGAAAGGTTTTTTACTGAACCAATGTAATAGAGACATTTACGTTGCGTAACTAATGTACAAACTCAAGAAACACTTCTGTGATATACAGGTCAGATCATAGGCTTGAAAGAAATTACCCTTTATTCTAATTTAATTGACCGCTATTTTTGTTGCAATATAAAAAATATTATTCAGTGTCCAGAGTTTCAAAGATATTTAAAATACTTATTTTTCCCGAAGTTTTCAGGAAGACCCGAAAAATAATATAACATAGCATCTGGTTTGGTTGTTGTGATAGAACTGGCCAATTGAAAAGTCCCTGGTCTGATACACAGATGGCGGTGCCAGTATTCAATCCATATAATTTTTAAGTTAGTAACAACCTTTAAACGATACGTGTCCAAATTTGACAGCAGTCCGACCATTAGTTTGTGAGATATTGCGTTGTGAGTGTAGCTACTTTTGTTATTTGAAAAAAGATGGACAAAAAAGAATTTCGTGTGCTGATAAAATATTGCTTTTTGAAGGGAAAAATACAGTTGAAGCAAAATCTTGGCTTGATGAAGAGTTTCCGGGGTCTGCACCAGGAAAATCAACCATCATTGTTTGGTATGCTAAGTTTAAACGTGGTGAAATGAGCACCGAAGATGGCGAACACAGTGGACGCCCAAAAGAGGCTGTCACCGACGAAAACATCAAAAAAGCTCACAAAATCATTTTGAATGACCACAAATTGAAATTGATTGAGATAGCAGACATTGTAAAGATATAATCTGAACGTGTACATCATATCATTCACGAATATTTGTACATGAGAAAGCTGTGTGCAAAATGGGTTCCGCACGAGCTCACAATCGATCAAAAGCAACAACGTGTTAATGATTCTGAGCAGTGCTTAAGCTAGATAAACCTGAATTTTGCGTCGATATGTGACAATGGATGAAACATGGCTCCATCATTTCACTTCGGAGTCCAATCGACAGTCAGTTGAGTGGACTGCATACGACGAACCGAATCTAATGCGAGAAAAAACACAACAGTCAGCTGGCAAGGTTATGGCATCAGTATTCTGGGATGCGCAAGGTATGATATTCATTGATTACCTCCAAAATGGCCAAACGATCAACAGCGATTATTATATAGCATTATTGTATCGTTTAAAGGATGAAGTCGTTAAAAACGGCCCCATTTGACCGGGGAGTTTCCAATTCAATTGGCCTGTTATATATATATATATATATATATATATATATATATATATATATATATATATATAAAGATATATATATATATATATATATATATATATATATATATATATATATATATATATATACACATATATATATATATATATATATATATATATATATATATATATATATATATATATATATATATATATATATATATACATATATATATATATGTATATATATAACACGCGAATATATATATATATATATATATATATATATATATATATATATATATATATATATATATATATATATATATATATATATATATTGTCGCGTGTTATGGTTCGCGGTCAATAATTTAATGTTCCGGGAAAGTGAAAACACAATGTCTTTTAAATTAAATTAAAAGAGTTTATTAAATTACTTAAAAATGCACAATAATCAATGTAACACTTTCACTAATTTTAATTTTCACTATTAAAAGTCTAACACTTGTCCATAAATTTCTTATCGCAATTGTCTTCTAAATAACTTCACTATTACGAAAATCACTTTTCTATTACTCGAACAATATCGCTTCCCACACGATCGCAGTTCTTATCGCGGCCGAATGAATGATGCCCCCATTCATTCAGCTCGCCTTTATATAGGGTCTCTAATCATTCAACTCAGTTCTCGTACATTGGTGAATTAGCGGGAACTTTCCAGCAGTGGATGAATGGAGCAGTGACTCACTTTCAGATGTTGATCATGCTTGGTAGGTTCTCGTGGTTTCGAGTATATTCGTTTTGTTGATGTTCTTAATTGTTGTGAAAACAATTGCGACAGTAGCTCGCAGAATTATTTGTACATGTAACACTGCTCCACCTCACTTCTTTTCGCCCCGAAAAGATGTGTCGCTATTTGTAGTTAATTCTCCCTGGGTGTAATATGGGGCAAGACAGTCCAGGTGCACGATTTTCATTTTGGCTCTTGGCTTACGATGTTCCTGTTTTCGGTATAAGACGTCGTTGATTCGCTTTGTAACTCGGTATGGTCCCTCCCAATTATGTTGCAACTTTGGAGACCTACCCTTCTGCCGCTGTGGGTTATATAGCCACACTAAGTCATCTTGCTTGAAGCCAGTAGAATTAGCCTTTAGATCATATCTGGTCTTCATACGGCCAGTAGCCGATTCGAGGTGTTTTCGCACTGTCCGATGTATCTGGTTCAACCGTTGTCTTAGATCACTTGCGTACTCCGAGATGGTTTGGGGTTTCTCGGGGGGTGTTCCGAACCTTACATCGGCTGGCAGACGAATAGTCTTTCCAAAAATGACTTTGGCTGGGGCTTGGCGCGTCGATGCATGTTCGGCAGCTCTGTACGCCATCAAAAATAGTGGAATGTGTCGGTCCCAGTCCCTTTGGTTCTCGTCAACCATCTTGGCCAGGTGTTTATTGAGAGTGCCGTTGAAACGTTCGACCATTCCATCGGATTGGGGATGCAGTGGTGTTGTCCTTGTTTTCCGTATTCCCAGCAGCTCGCACATTTTGCTAAAAACTAGTGATTCGAAGTTTTGACCTTGATCTGAATGTAGTTCACAAGGTACGCCGTACCTACTGACCCAATTTAACACTAGCTGTTTGGCTACAGTAGTTGCTTCCTGGTTGGGAATGGGGTAGACCTCGGGCCACTTGCTGAAATAATCGGCTACAACCAGCGTGTATCGATTTCCCCATTCAGATTCAGGAAAGGGTCCTGCGATGTCAACAGCAATCCTTTCAAACGGTACCCCCACGTTATAGGTTTGCATTTGGACCTTTGACGGAAGCGCAAATTGTGCATCTGCGACACCAGTCCTCTACGTCTTTTCGAGCGTGGAGCCAGTAGAATCTTTCCCGCAATTTCGCTAAGGTTTTGTTAACACCAAGGTGGCCTCCCGAGGATCCTTCATGCATTTCCTTAATCACATCGTGGCTTCGGCTTTTGGGTAGTATAGTTTGCATCCTATAGGAGCTGCCATCCGCCGTTTCCCATTTCCGCTTGAGTACGCCACCCTCCACCTGAAGGGAGTTCCATTGTGCCCAATAGCTTTTCAGGGTTGCGCCATGCATCGAAACGTCTTTCCACTCAGGTCGCCCAGTCGTCCCCTTCCATACAAGCAATGGTCCGATATCTTCATTGGCTAACTGGGATTTTCGAATCTCCTTCGCTGACCAACCTTCATCTAATTCGGCCGTTATCAGTGGCAGATCAACGGTCGGCTCCTTTTCCTCCATCCGCCGGCAATGCTTGCAGTTAGCTGGACATGGATGACGAGATACAGCGTCAACATTACCATGAACTCTGCCCTTGTGAAGTAGTTGGGGCCTCACTACGTCTGGTCGGATCGTCGATCGGGTTGCGCTAGTGTCGTTTGTTATGGTGCAATGTTCTTCATCAACTTGACCAGAGAGGCATAAGTCTGCTTCTCCACGATGTTGCCTTGCCACGGTGATGGGGGTGCTGCGGATGTCGATCCTCATAGCCGACGTCCGTCGCAAGAAGTTGGCCCTTTCAGGTTGATGGGGTTCTATTCTAAGCTCCTGACACGGTTTGGTTCTCCACCATTCTGGACAATAGCTCCATTTTCTTCGCTTCTTGTAGTCTCTTTGCAGGTGCCCCTTCTCTCCACCATCCCAGCATCTAGGCGCACCATTCACCTGCGGCTCTCGCTCATTTTCCACGCGCTTATGCCTACACTCGTCTGCCACTACTTCACGGACCCGGGCAGTGGTACGAGTCGCATTTTTTGCTGCCTCAAAGTTCAGACTTAACCGTTTGCTTTTGAGCTAACCGCACGGCTTGTTGCAATTCCTTGTCCTTTAAGGCGCTAGTGAATGCTTCTGTTGCCACGTCATCTCGATGTTCTGGGTCGTACGCTGGGTAAGCCAAAAGTGCTAGTCGCTCAATGTCTTGGGCTAGCTGCTGTAGGGTTTCACCAGACTTCTGTGACCGATGCCTTAGCTGTGACCGATAAATCTGCTTTAGATGATCGTCTCCGTAACGCATGTTGAGCGCATTTATTATAGCATTCGGGTTTGAGTGCAATTCAACGGGGATCGTCTGCAAAAGCTCGGCAGCTGGGCCTCTTAGAGCAAGAATCAGTGCAGTTGCTCGTTCCTGCTAATTCCAGTGATTTGCCCTTGTGGCAGCTTCAAACTGGGTCTCGTAAATACTCCAGACCGTTTGCCCATCGAATATTGGTGCTTGCACATTTCTGGATGTGCTTTGCGCTGCGGTTATAAGTGGGGCTGGTGAGGTGGTTACTACTGCCTTCGCTGCTTCCAATTCTTTTTTCATGATTTCCATCTCATGGTTGATTCTCTCCTCGACCTGGCTGATCTCATGGTTGACTCTCTCCTCGACCTGGTATACCTTTTTCTCGACGCATTTAATTTGGTTGTTGAGACTACTGAGCTCTGCTTTTATTTCGGTAGACTGTTTTTCCAAATCTGCCTTCAAATCAGTTGACTGTTTCTCCTGCTTCTGTGCGATGTCTGCCTTGATGTCTGCCTTGATTTCGAACGTTTGTTGGTCTAGCTTCGCTGATTGTTCATTTGGCTTCGCTGATTGTTCAGTTAGCTTCGTGGATTGTTCATCTAGCTTCGCAGTTAGACTGGATGACATCACCATTAACATTTGCATTAGCGCATTTTCTGGCTCCTTTGATTATGGTGTTTCTACTTCTCCACCATCTGCACTTTTTCCGCATCAGAGAGCTCACCCGAATCCAGATTCACGCCTTCCGACTCGATTGCATCACGCAAGCGTGCAATCAGTATGGCCTTTGTACCTTGTGTGGCCAGATTTCGCTGTTCCAACTCCTCCTTGAGCTCCGATATCGTCAATTGATCGATTTTTAGATGAAAATGGCCTGGCATTTTTAGTTATTTTTTTGGCTACTATTCCACCAGTTTCCACGTTAATTTACGCTATTGTGCACCTCAAAAATGTTTAATCGTTTTCACTTCCAAATTTCCTTTCTTACTTCTTGACACCATCGTCGCGTGTTATGGTTCGCGGCCAATAATTTAATGTTCCGGGAAAGTGAAAACGCAATGTCTTTTAAATTAAATTAAAAGAGTTTATTAAATTACTTAAAAATGCACAAAAATCAATTTAACACTTTCAATAATTTTAATTTTCACTATTAAAAGTCTAACACTTGTCCATAAATTTCTTATCGCAATTGTCTTCTAAATAACTTCACTATTAAGAAAATCACTTTTCTATTACTCGAACAATATCGCTTCCCACACACTATCGCAGTTCTTATCTTGGTCGAATGAATGATGCCCCCATTCATTCAGCTCGCCTTTATATAGTGTCTCTAATCATTCAACTCAGTTCTCGTACATTGCTAAATTAGCGGGAGCATTCCAGCAGGAGCAGTGACTCACTTTCAGATGTTGTTAATGCTTGGTAGGTTCTCGTGGTTTCGAGTAAATTCGTTTTGTTGATGTTCTTAATTGTTGTGAAAACAATTGCGACAGTAGCTCGCAGAATTATTTGTACATGTAACAATATATACATATATATATTTATATAAATATATATATATATATATATATATATATATATATATATATATATATATATATATATATATATATATATAGATATATATATATATATATATATATATATATATATATATATATATGTATATATATATATATATATATATATATATATATATATATATATATATATATATATATATATGTATATATGTATATATGTATATATCTGTATGTGTA
The DNA here is from genome assembly GCA_963969285.1 of Odontomyia ornata. Lineage (NCBI taxonomy): Eukaryota > Metazoa > Arthropoda > Insecta > Diptera > Stratiomyidae > Odontomyia > Odontomyia ornata. The sequence goes on from OZ017738.1 coordinate 329,334,556, forward strand.
GATATATGTTTTCATATATAGAGAAACACAAATGAACCCCGTAATTAATCTCTCCTTTTTAGTTAACTATGGGCCATGATTTTCATGAACATTATACCCTATAGTTCAATGAAAACTCGACCATGCATTTACGAGTACATGTTCATCTTTAAAGTTATGATCAGTTATAGAAAGAAAAGTATCGTCTTTTTATGTTGCGACTTCCCCCGGTCTTTAGTATGGAAATCACCAATTTAGATTCGGTACAATATTAATTGGAAATTAACGAATCAACTTTATAATTTGCAATCACTTAATCCTTATTATTTCTTCGGGGAATTTTATAAATCCTATGTATGACGTTTGTGTCTAAGTGTGTCTACTAAGTTCATCAGTAAGAAAAGAATGAATGCGGAAAAGAAAAGCATCCTGAAATTTTTCCTCTAAATATTGTTGAATTGTATTTATGCTGCGTTTAGAATTAATTTATTGGTTATTTCCGGTAGAAAGGGTTGACTAAAATGAACCATTTATGCAGAAAATAAAGGATACTGATCATTTTTATCATCCGTCACCAGAGGATTCGGTATCTCCAACAAAACCTTGAAGAGTGCCAAATAATTGGCACTTTCCCTACGAAAGATCATTTAAATTTAATTTCTCGACATCATTGTATCATATTGAATTGTTCATATCTACAGAGTCTTGAAAGTATTACAATTCTGTACTGATACATTTTAGATTAATATGTTGCCTTTCATTTGAAACTTTTACAATCAAAATTTTTACACTAATTGATCAGTTATGCTGAAAAATCCGGATCAAAGTCGAAAATTTTTTAGTTTCAACGGTAAAAGTCTTATATCGTTACTTGAATTTCTTATCCTTTCAATGGGACCTAACAGAAAGATGTATCATTGGCCAAAACAGGACTCTTCTATCAGTCACACAAAATTTTCGTACATTTCCCCTTCCCCTACACCCCTCAAAGCAAAACTAATCATTTTAAGACCAGTTTCGAAAGGTCCTCATCAAGACCTTTCATTTGATACCCATATTGGCTACATGCAATGAAATTTTTTTTTTCAGGGGCCCATCCCCTGTATGGGAGGACCCCCCTGAAACACCTTCGAAAATTCTCTTTGTGGTGGAATTTCGAAGTGGGCATCACTTTGCATTTACCTATAGAATCTTATGTTTCTAGCTTACGAGGTGTGACAATTAAGTAATGAGACTAATACCATGAAAACCGTATATTTAAAAATTATTCTACAACTCTACCAGCTACGCAATAATTCCAGCGCATTTTCCATGCTTCGTAACATTTCAGGAACGTTTCGACTGGGATGTCCACGAGTACCCTCGTCACGGCCGCCTGGATGTCCGTAATCGACTCAAAATGGGGTTCCTTTGACCACCGATTTTGTTCTAGGGAACAAAAAAAGTCACAGGGTGACATATCGCGCAAATAAGGCGGCTGTTGCCACACGGCGATCCCTTTAGAGGCCAAATACTGGGACACGCTGAGGGCTCCTCAGAAAGGTTCTTTGGAACTATCTTCGTGCCCAACTTATTCATCCCAAAATCTGCCTGACTGTTTCACGGTTCATACCCAGTTTTGACGCCAACATTCGAACTGTTAAGCGCCGATCTTGACGGATTAGGGCACGCACACGCTGTGCATTTTCGTCAGCCCGTATCTCGACTGGTCTCCCGCTCCGCGCCTCATCTTTCACCTTTTCACGCCTCTCCTTAAACACGTTATGCCATCGAAACACCTGGGCATGGCTAAGAGCACTGTCAGCATACACTTTAAAATTTTAGCGTACATTTCTGAAGCTGTTTCGCCCAATCTGGCGCAACATTTTATCGCGACGCGTTGCTCTTGATTTCGTTTCTTTATTTTCGTGACGAGCTCCACCAACACACGTCTACTCAACACGAACTAAACAAGCCAGAGCAATGGTAAATGTATCAGTAAAGGGAAGAAGAATGCCGGGGAAGTAAAAGGAAATTTCAAGGTCGTAGGTTTACCACAAGTGCGGCAATAAAATAAGTCTCATTACTTAACTATCACACCTCGTATGTAGTTCGCGGGAAAAAGTGGACACACGGACGGACGGACAGACAGGACACGATTTTAGTGGGGTCTTGCAAAATGATTTTATAAAACCTAAAAAAGCAAAAAAAATACTTGATGAATTGATAACCTTCTTTCCTTTGAAAGTCGGTTAAAAACATGAAAAAAAACATTAATTATCGAACAACCCAATATTTGATCATTTTCAGATTCGTCTAGAAATCTTCAGTTTGAATAAAGTCCATTTTCTATTTTTTCATCAAATTGGTACTGGACTTACCAAATACAATATAAACTTTATCATACTTAATGAATTATGATTACTTTAATTGAAATTTATTTCTTATTCCAGGTACGAAAGGCCTTATCATCTAGTAAGTATAACAGCGATCTTCATTTGTTCCTGCTTTCTATGAGCATTATGTTCCTTGAAATAGATTTCAGTCAACACCCATATTTTCGTAAATAATTAATTATTTAATATGACCTTCCATGATATTATCACACAAAATTTATATTGTTCCAGCAAAGCAAAAGTTAACGAACGTTTAATGAATCTTAATCATATAATTTTACGTCTCACTTAAATGCATACAAAACGTTTCAATCAACGAGCAAATATTGTGTATTCGTTGTATAGAGGGAAATGTTCCGATCAAATTAAACACATTATTGACATGTATCCCCACAAATAAAATGACAACTCGAACTAATATAGAGACAAATAGAACAAACGTAGGCTAAAAGTTATGTTTGATTTTCATTAAGGTTTAATTGTAACGTTTCCATAGAACCAACCTCAATGAAAACAAAGTTTTATTATTATACATTTACAGCGACGCTATTATCGAGCTGGGCCCGGAATAATATGAGGATGAAAACTGTCAAGGTTGGCAATTATAATGAACAAGGGAAATATGAACTTTATTTGAACTATGAATTATATTAGGCTTTTCGCATTTCGAATGGAATGGAGACCGGAACTTGTTAGGTTAGTTTTAAATAGTTCATAAATGTATTTATAATTTGTTATGCATTTTAGAAAGGATTCATTTGCTATTTGTATCGAGAAAATTAATTTTGAATCATAGGACCTAATACAGAATGCCATGCAATTTAAATCTTATCTTTTGCAATATATGCAATATATGTTCCAATCTCAAAGATCCAGTTTCTATCATTTTTGGCCAGCTTGTACAATACTTTACCGTGACAAAGCCGTAAAATTCGTTGAATAAACCAAACTGTCTCTATTTTCTTATGTATGTCATTTCTAAGGATTTCATGATCAAGACCATCCACTTCGTTGCAATGCCTGCATAGCTGAATAGTTTTAAGTTATTGCAACCTTGGTTGACAAGGACTCCGTTAATAGACTTGATTGCGAGACTGCTAATTGCTAGTGTGTCGAACCATGATTTGTCGCCTGTAAAATTGTTGGCTTTTTTCCAGACACAATCCGTGAGCCCTTAACTTTTGTTTTGGCAACGATTACTCCAGTCACTTTTTATAGCGATCATATCCATAATGCCATCTTGCTCCAAATGAGTATGCTCCAAAAGGTCTCTCTCAACCTCTTCTTTAGCATAATGATCCACTTCCGTAGCCACCTCTTTCCCTATATGCCCAGGGATCTAGTGAAAGTTTAACTTGGCGTTCGGTTTGGTGTTTATTTATTTACTTATTTATTTAAATTCCATTTAACAGATAAAACATAATCCAATTACAAAATGGAACAAAACAAACAGAAAAAAAAATTAATGAAAATTAGAATTAAGTGTTAAAGTTATTATAAAAAAGAAATTCAATGGTACTTACAATAATAAATATGCATGTAAAATTGAATTAAAGCACAAAATAAAAATAAAGTCTAATATTTACTTCAGTTGAGTTTTAAGAATCAGACTTCTTAATCTCCATTTAAAAACTAGGTATGAGTCGGAAAAAGGGCCAAGCTCAAGCTTATCATGTCGTATAATGGGAGAGTGAAAATATAAATTTGTACGGGCATACCAAGGCACGAAAAAATTGATTGCCCGAGAAGAACGCGATGATTGACGAAGACGTAAGTCTGGAAACAATGTTAATGAGATTTGATTGTGGCAGAGTTGATATAGAAAACACTGATCTTGATGCATGCGGCGGGACGACAGAGTAGACAACCGTAGGAAGGATAAACGGCAGTCATAGGGTTGATATGGGATTTTGAATTTGTAAAACAAGACACGAGTAAATTTACGCTGGACATTCTCTAACGAGTCAATGAGATAGGAGTGTCGGGGAGACTAAACTACAGAGCAATATTCGAGGATAGGACGGGCAAGACAGATAAACAATCGGACGGGGGTAGATATATTGTTAAATTTATGAGCATGCCTGAAAATAAGTCCCAATATTTCCGAGGCCCTAGCAGTCATGATTAGAATGTGTACATCAAAATTGCGCTTAGTATCAAAAGTAACGCCAAGGTCCTTAGCAGAGCTCACAGCAGCGTGTAGGGCTTCATTCAACATATAGGTGAAAGTCAGCGGAGAACGATTTAGATGTAAAGTCATTTTTCATAGAGGTAGTTAGACGAACACCAGTTACTTAGTCCAATCAGGTCCATCTGAAGATATTGACAATCTTGTTGTTGATAACCTGCCAGATGTCGTAGATTTCGTGTTTGCTATTTATGTTGTTTTCAATGTTCTACGGAATGGGTCTGAAATCTGAGAAGAAAATAATAACAGTAAAAGAGATTACAGCAAGATTCTTCAGGGCTGCAAAAATGGCGTGCAATGCAGCATTAAGCGCCGAGGTATGCTCGTCGAGACTAAAAAAGGAAGCCTCGTTATTAGTGAGAATGATAAAAGCACCACAGACGCTGGCTCTATTCTTGGCTCCGTCCTTAATAAAAATGATGTGAATTTCTCTTTAATTTCTCAACATAACAGATGAATTTTTATTGAGCTCAGTGCTACTAAGGGCGTTGTGTATGCTGCATACCAGATTACCAGCCTCCAAACTTACCTTAAGATTAGGCGGTGTAGTAACCGTGAACGAAGGAATTATTCGGTCAAAGGAGACCTTGAATTTATGATAAACGTGGGCACAGCTGCAAGCTTTATCCTTTAAGTCAGCCAACTCAGAGTCGGGAAAGTTATTAAATATGGATTTGCTTGGCTGTCTTTCAGTAAGCAATTCAGCTCTAACAAGCTCTCCAGTAATTTCGAATGCATGAACATTGACGGTGCTACAAGAAAGTTCAAGAGATAAATTTGGGACTTCCGCTTTGACGGAGTAGTGGATTCAATCGAGAAAATAGTTCGGTGCATAAGCAAAGGTGCTAATTCCATATTCAAGTTTTGGTCTAATTAAGCCTATATAAATTTAAAGCGGTGGATGGTTTGAAATTGTTCATGAGTCTAGACAACATGTTGATTAGTTTATTTTGGTGATAATGATTGTGTCACTCCTTTCTTTAAAGGATCCAGTTCTATTCATTTTTCTACCAAGGTAAAGGATCTCCATTGGGAGTGCCGGCAGCCAAAAATACTCTTGGAGGCTAGCATTCTTTGAGGAGTGTCGCCCCCACGAACCCGAGAAAAAATTCTCAGAGGAAAATCAGGTCGACGGAAGTCCTCTTGGACGCTTGCATTCTTTATGAAGCGTCGCCTCCACGGAGCTAAGGATACGGAGGATGCCGCGAGGTCCCCTCCTGGGATGACAGGTAACGACCCTGACTGAATCTGGACTACGCTTTGGATAATGTTCTAGAATTGGTGCTTTGGACTGGCGGATATGATGGTTTGAAACTATTTGCTTTCAAGGGTAGTGCCAAAGCGACACTCTTGCGTGAATAGCTCCAATTTAACTATCATACCGCCTCCGTTCCGATAAAACCCTTGGCAGACCTCGGAGTACGTTCGAAGCTCGTACCATTGGGTTGGTGGTGTAGGTTCGGTTGAGACGGACTCCCGATTAGCGCTGGTCTCGCTGTGAGCACTTGTCCCCACAAGGGCTTGTACTAAACCTCGCATAGCCTCCCTGCTCTGTAAAGATAACCATGGGACGAAAAGGCGACGGAATAGTGGTTCTGAGAAAATAAAACAAAAATGAAACCAAAAATAACGATCGCGCAACCAGCGGCTGCAGCCACTATGTTCACAGCACATCGAGAGCGGTTCCAAGGATAACAAAATCAACGATAATTACAATGACAGTTAAGACGGATGAAAAACGGAGATTAACAGACAGTCTTGTCCAGACTGAGATTTCTGTGGCGTTCAGGCGCAGCAAAAAATGATGCAGATGCCAGAACGTCCTAAAAAGGAAGAGCGGGAAGCTCCGCAGGACGCGCCAAATATTCGAGTAGCTGGGAAAATACTCGTATAAAGAACATTGAGAATTTGATGGTTACTGCTGCGATCGCTACCAAAGCAACTGAAGCAAGGATGGTAAATCCCAAAACAATTACAAACCATTCTGAAATATGAGCAGATATAACTACCAAAAATTAACAGCTTCGTTAATATTTTTAATTTATATACACAATATCATACGTGAAACTTTCCTAATTGGTTGATTCATTCATTCATATAAATTTGCATATACCATAAACCAAATTTAAGCAATTGCCAGCTGCGAAACATAATGAATTGCAAAACGTTATCATTTATATTAACATTTAATTCATATTATTTGGAAAAACTATTGGTGTGAATGTATTTTAACTCCGCAGGGGATAGCAACTATAAATTAGCCTACTATTGAGTCAGCCAACAGGACTAGATGACGAAAAAATCTTAAACAGAAACTGTCCTGCAGAATCATATACAGCATGGTATAAAGAATAACAAGGTATGCTCGCTCACGAAAGCTGGATCGCCATTTAAAGCTTTTGTGACGTCACATGGATCGAATCCGTTGGATCGGCAAATGTTGATTTCTTTTCCAATAAGAGGTGTTATTTTAATATTAAAAGGAAAATGCTATTTTTTAATACAAATGATTGGATGTTTGTTTCATTATAAAGAAAAAGGTATGCCGCTAATAGTAAACAATAACATCGGGCAAATAACCACCACGACCACGCTTACAGGACCATATCCTTTTCATGAAATTTTCCATAACCAAATCCAATAAGAGGTGTTATTTTGGTATTAAAAGAAAAATGTCGTCATTTGATATAAATGATCAGATGTTTATTTCATTATAAAGAAAAAGGTATGCCGTTAATAGTAAAAAATAACATCAGGCAAATAACTACCACAACCACGCTTGCAGGACCATATCCTTTTCATGAAATTTTCCACAATGAAATCCAATAATAGTTGCTATTTTTAATAGAAAGAAAAATGCCATTTTTTAATATAAATGATCGGATGTTTATTTTATTATAAAGAAGAAGGTATGCCGTTAAAAATAACATCAAGCAAATGAAAAATAACATCAAGCAAATGACCACCACGACCACGCTTACAGTACCATATCCTTTTCATAAAATTTCCCATAACCAAATCGCAAAGTGGCTGCCCTATGTCTTCGATAGCCTCACAAATTCTATCTTTAAGGTCTTGAATCGACGCTGGGCTATTGGCGTAGACCTTTTCTTTCACGTGGCCCCAAAGGAGGAAGTTGCAAGGTGTTAAATCACAAGATCTATTCAAAATAACACCTCTTATTGGAAAACACTATATTCAGAATTTAATAACTTAATCTACCGATATTGATCTTAATAGTAAAGCCAACGGAGTGTTTCATAGATGTAAAACATATTCTCGACTCAAACTGAATTTAGGCATGCGCAAGATTAGATATAAAGGAAAATATAAAAAAGTGAGGGAAACATCTCCATGATAGCAATGTGATATTTATAATATGTAGTAAAACCGAACTACCTGCATAAAATAAAATTGCCTGCGACTAACGCTTGCAATATTTGAATTGATAAAAATTCGATGGGATTTGTCAATGAGAACGTTACGTGTCTCGTTGATTGTTCTTGAATTCGAATTGAATAAAATTTTAAAATTAACGATCCCCTGAAAATCGTTTATGCATGCTGAAAAACGTCACATTGAATGAAATGTTTGTTTCCCAATTCAAGAATTGAAAAAAATTAATTTTTCTTAATTCGTACGCATCACTTACTTTGTTGCCTATAAATAAATTGAAATGTATGGATAATTAAAGATAATGTATTGATATTCCAGAGAAGAAAACTTGTTAATGTATTTAAAATATTTGCTATAAGTGTACCTTAATCTGATCAAATAATAATATATTCAACATACTATTAACTAAAAATGCGCACCTATACCGAAGCAGAGCAATTGCATTCATCATACGAGTATGTATTCCTTGAACTTGAAGATTTATTTATATTAGTATGAACATAAAATTAATTACAAAGGTAAAAATCAAGCGAGAAAATGGATTTTTATGAGAAATCTCTGATTTTATTTCAAACAAGTCCTGAAATCCATATAAAATTCCTTACAAATGCATTCTATCTGAAAGCTCCGATCCATGTGACGTCACATAAAAAGCTTTTTTCATGAGCGAGCATACCTTGTTATTCTTTATACCATGCATATACAGCAAATCGAAAGCCACCTTATTGAACTTGGTGTTGATGAAGGACAACACAGTAGTAAATTTAAATATTTATGAATGATTTCAAAAAGCGGAATCGATTAATTTATAACAATTTCTCTTTATTGATCTAGTTGATAAAAATGTGGCAGCAGGTAGGTATGTTAGGATGCAATGATTTCAGCGCATCAATAGTACTTGCTGGCAGTCCGCGTAGTGCAATGGCTAGAATACTCGTTGCGTATGCCGAAGGTCCCTAGTTTGATTCTCGTTGGTGACAACGAGTTTTGTGTCGAGTAATTCTTTGGGCAAAGGACGAAGAAACGACGGAAACATCCCACAATCACCTGAAAAGGCTTGTCGACTCATTGCCTACAAACGACACTAAAATAATTCTGGGCGATTCCAACGCTAAGGTTGGCAACGGCGATTTCATTGGGGAAAAACTAGAGAATATATTAGCTAAACTTTTTAATTGGATCATTTCACCCTTTTCACATCAACTTAATGTAAATCTATACGACAAATTCGCTCTACATTGAAGCTTATCTAACGTCGCGCGGATATCGATCACTCTTTCGGATGGCTCCGATAGCTTTTTTAAATTACTTTTTATGGAATTGTTTGAGCTACATATAAATGAGTTGCATATTTTGAATAATAATTTTTCAGAAAAATTATTATTCAAAATATGCAACTCATTTACATGCAGCTGCAAACAATTCAATAAAAAGTACTTTAGAGAATATATCCTCCACGAGGAAACAAATGACAACCATCAGCAGCTGATTGACTTTGCATGTAGCGGAAATCTAATCATACGTTCGACTTGCTTCCCACATCGACGATGGTAACACACGCTCATATTCTGATCCAACAACGTTACGCCTCGAGCATACTTGACGTCCGTATTTAACACACATCGTTAAATGATCAAATCAACCTTTTAACCTATGTCGTATATCAAAGGCGTATTCAACGAAGACCAGCCCACTACAAAAATTTGACATCGAAAGGCTCCAAACAGCGTATGTGGCGAAAAAATTCACGGGAACCCTCGATGAGCAGTTGGCTCCCATCTTATTAGATGCAAGCAAAAAGCTCTGGATGGAAGTGAAAGCGGCTAGTAAGACCGTGGCAGAACAGTCGTTTGGACATCAGGCCCGGAACAAAAGAAATGATGAGTGCCAGAATGCTATAGACTAAAAGAAAGAAAACCAGGATGAAAAGAGAACATTATGAATATTTCAGAGTAGTCACGAATAAGATAATTAGGATGAAGAAAAGAAAATACCATGACGACTAGTACTAGTACTGAAAAGCTCGAAACGTAGATATCAGCCCAAGACCACGCTCTGTCGTGATGACATCGGCAATATCATCGCTGATGAAACCAAGATAAAGGAAAGATGGGCATCACATTTCAAGAGCCTTAATCCTTAATCCTCCACACAGCTCCAGAGCATCGGAACCTATAGATGGGTCCTGAGAGCTTCCATTAGCCCCACCAACTCTGGATGAAGTTTGCTTCACCATCAAAGCCGAAAAGAATAATAAAGCGCCGGAAATCGATGAGATTCCAGTGGATATAATCAAATATGGAGGCAGCAGTGTTCATTAAGCTATCGCCTAAGTCATCCAGTATATTTTGAACAAGAACATATGCTAAAAGAATGGAGCCAATCAATTATATTCCCTATGCACAAAAAAGGTGACATGCTACAGTGCGAAAATTATAGAGGCAAGTCATTACTTTGTACGGCGTACAAAACATCTTAAAAAATAAAATCACATAATACGCCAATAATATTATTGGGGAGTATCAAGGTGGTTTAAGAGCAGATAGATCGACGATAGACCAATTGTTCACTGTCAAGCAGGTACTTGAAAAATGCTGGGAGTTAAACATAGATATACAGCAAATTTTCGTAGACTTTAAGCAAGCATACGACAGTATTGATCGTAACGTACGCCTATTTGGTATAACTGGATCGACCTTGTTATGATGCAACAACGTTTTGCGTCAGCATGCTTGACGCCCAAACATACCCAGGAGCAAATTGTGACTCGGATCATTTCTTGGTCAAACTAACATATTGACGTCAAAGGCGTGTTTGGCAAAGACCACCCGCTACAGCAATTTGACAATGAAATGCTCCGAATGGCGTCTGTAGCAAAAAATTTCACGGATACCCTCGACAACCAGCTAACAGACACATCGCTGAAAGCAAACAACTAGCTATGGGTGGAAGTGTAAGCGACGATTAAGACCGTGGTAGAACAGATGATCAGACGTCAAGCCCATCGCAAGAGAAATCATTGGTTCGATGATAAATGCCAGGATACGTTAGATAAGAAGAATCAGGCGTATAGGCAGTATTTAGGTGGGAAAACCAGGACGAAGAGAGAACATTATGCAAAAAAAAATTAAGAAAAGAAAATACTATGACGACTCATTGAGAAATGTCGATGTAACAAGTACAAGATAACCATACAAAGTAGTGAAAAAACCTGAAACGAGGTTATTAGTCCAAGAACACCCTCTACCATGATAGCATCGCCAATATCATCGCTGATGAAAACAGGATTAAAGAAAGATGAGCATCATATTTCAAGGACCTCCTTAATCTTCCACACAGCTTCAGAGCATCAGAGCTTATAGATATTTCCAGAGAGCTTTCATTGGCCTCACCAACTCTGGAAAAAGTATGTTCCATCATCAAAGCCTAAAAGAATAATAACACGCCAGGCATCGATGAGATTTCAGTGGAGCTCATTAAATATGGTGGCAGAGGTGTTCAGAAAGCCATCCAAAAAGTCATTCAGCACATTTGGCAGTAAGGACATATGCCAAACAAGTGGAATGAATCAATTATACTCCCTATCCATAAAAAGGTGACAAGTTACGGTGCGAAAATTATAAGGACTACTACTTTGTACGGCGTACAAAATATATAATAAAACCTTGGAAAATAAAATGAGACCATACGCCAAAAGTATTATTGGGGAGTATCAAGGTGGCTTTAGAGTAAGTAGATCGACAACAGACCAACTGTTGACAGTCAAGCAGGTATTTGAAAAATGCTGGGACTTCAACACAGCCGTACACCAAATTTTCGTTGACTTTAAGCAAGCATACGACAGTATTGATCGTAACGTACTACAGCAAATAATGATTTTCTTTGGTATCCTAGCCAAATTAGTCCGTTGTACGAAAATGACAATGACAGTGACATCCTCCGAAGGCTGCATCAATAACCAACTGATTAATGCCTTTGACACAAATATCGAACTAAAACAGGGAGATGATCTGGCTCCATAACTATTCAGTTTGGCTCTAGAATATGCTATCGGAAACGTACATGTCGATGCAAGGGGGGAGAAATAGTACAAGTCGAGCCAAGTGGTAGCCTAAGCTGATGACATCAGTATTTTGTCCTGGTTGTTAACAGCCACAAAAGGAAAACGATTCATGAACAGAGATTATCAACGAATAAAGTCACCTTGAAGTAACAATTTTCCAGTTACAGCATGTCAGAAACAGACTAGATTGCGCAACAGATAACCAATGTTGAAGAATTAGCACAGGCGCTAGCAAATGTTTTTTTTTTTGTGGTAGGGAGGTGAATGCCCATTTACGCACCGAGTGTGGGACTCCCATGTTTGCAAAAAGGCGACCGGACTACCCACTAAACACCTCCCCTGTCAACCTGAGAACCCAGCCTGGAACCGTTTGACACATTACTTCGGGCCAGGTCTCATTTTGTTATGCCGTGAGGTGCCTTCAAGCTGGTGCATCGCCCCTCTAGCAGGAGGGAAGGGGGGAAAAGGAAGTGCCAGACAAGCGATCCTCAGGCCCCAACACCTCCACCTGCTGTGAGTCCCTTTTATCATTTAGGACTACCCGAACATGTCAACTGATTCGTGCATCACCGCGACTATATTATCTGGGGTGAGCTCTCCCGTCTCCCTGTAGTGAGCTCTTCGCAGCCTGTCCCATTTTATGCTCGCAAAAAATATGTTGCAGGCATTGTCTTCCTCTCCTGGGCAAAACCGACAATCGGGGACCGTGACTTACCAATCTTGTGCAGGAAAGACTGAAAACACCCAGAAGTCAGTCTCACCATGCCTTCGATTTAGCCACGGTCTCACATCTGGGATGAGGCGCGCAGTCCACCTTCCCTTCATGAAAGTCACCCAAGACTGCTGCCAATCGTTGAGTGAGGATCCTCGTTTCGACGCAGATAAATAGAGCGGCGCTCTCTAGCAAGGAAGCCGACAGGTATCACGCCTGCAATAACTTTCACCGCCAAATCAGTGACTGTCGGATACGAAGATGCAATCCTCAGTGCTTCTCTTCTCTGGACCTGTGCCATGCGTTTTCGGTAAACATCCTTACTGAGAGCGTTGCCTCATGCCTCTGCTCAGTACAGTAGCACTGACCCAACAGCACTCATCAAGAGGCGTCTTCTTGATGGGCTGGGTGCTCCTCCGTTGGCCACAAGTCGACTCAGAGCCGATACTCCTGAAGCAGCCTTCTCAGCCGTTGCCCTGATCTGCTCAGAGAAACTCATCTTCCAGTCGATCAGTTGCCCTAGGTGCTTCACCGATGGCTTTCATTCGGTTGGCATACCTCCAATACTGATCATCGTTACTCCAGGGATTCTCTTTTTTGTCAAGATGATCACTTTGATTTTCTTCAGTGCTAAACTCAGCCCGCGAGCAGGCATCCAGCTCTTCACTCGGCGCATTAGCATACCTAGCCTACGTTGCGCCTGTTCAACCGTGCGTCCGACGACCAGAGCCGCAAAATCATCCGCATAGCCTCCAAAGCATGACTCATCTGGCATCTCGAGTCTCAGTAGCTCGTCGTAAGACACGTTCCAAGAGGTCCGGATCAAAGATAGATCCCTGAGCAACACCCGATTTAATTTCGATCCTTCGTTGGCCCTGTGTCGTATCGTAGAGCAGGCTTCGGTCCTTTAGATAGTGCCTCAAAAGTCGCAGTAGATATCCTGGAACTTGAAAGGGGTTTTGCAGCGTATCCAGAATATCCACTCATCTAGCCGAGTTGAAGGCATTCCTGACGTCTATTGTCACCAACAGGACGCTTGGTGCGACTATATGCCTCAGCCTTTTGGACCGCGTTCACCACCTCTGCAATCGCATCAATTGTAGAACGTCCTGCTCTAAAGCCATACTGCCGAGGAGATAGGCCCGCAGCAGCACCATTCGTGTCAGTGAGTCTTCCCTTGATGAGTTTCCTTAGGACTTTTGCAGCCGTGTCAAGCATGCAAAACGGGTGGTATGCAGACGGCAATTCGAGATTTTCCTTCCCCTTGCTGATCAGCTAGCAAATGTTGGTGAATCGGTAAAAGATGTTGACAAGATGGTAAAATGTCTACCAGGATTGTTATATAAATATAGTACATTTGTGACAGCTTGGGATTCATACGATGAATCAAAACAAACTTTTGCAATATAGCTATACGTTTATTGTAAGAAGAAAGGCTAACACAATCTGAAGATATGGCAACGTTTGCAGCTGTGAACATCAAAGGTAAACAAAGAGCATCAGCGTCGTCGGCAACATTAAAGGAGAGCAACAAGAAAAGTGGATCATATAACAAAAATGGTTCAGTTCGCGTTCAAGCATTAGTGAAGGAAAAATGGGAACCAAGAACTCTCGAAAATGTACTGTTTGTTGCGGAATTGAAGAAGAACTTGATTTCAATTGGTGCATTAAATAGTAAAAATTTTAAAGCAATTTTTGATGATGATAAATTTGAAATTCACGGTTCACAAGTGATTGCTGTTGGTGTTAGAAAGAAAAATCAGTGTTATCAAATTATATTTAAACCTGAAATAAACCAAAAGATGGCTAATGGAATAGTGGGAGACTCAGTTATATTGCGGCACAAGAAAATTGGTCACATATGTAAACTTCCATACACTGAAAAAAATGGCGGACAGTGGGCTCATTCCAGGGCTGAAGATAAATAATCTTGTTGGGCTATTCTGTGAAATGTATCAGCTTAGAAAACTCTACCGATGATCATTTCAAATGAACTTACAAGAAAAAGCAGCGAAACCACGTGAATTTTTGCACATGGATTTGTGCGGTAAGACGATACATTCATCGGTAAGTGATGCGAACTATTTTTTTTTTGTTCAAGGACGATTGTTCTTCATATCGGTTAGTGTACTTTATTAAACATAAAAGTGAGGTATACGTGATGTTTGTGGGGTATTGAAAATTTAGTAGCAACTCAAATGTCAAATAAAATTAAACGCGTTTGGAGTGATGACGGACTTGAATTTCGAAATGAACAATTCCAGCGGTTGCTCAAAGACAGTGGTACAATTCATGAGTTGACTGTTCCTCACGTAGCGGAGCGAAACTAGAATTGAAAGAGAAACCCTGACTATCGTAGAAAGAGCCAGAACTATGTTGATTGCAACAAATCTACGACCAGAACTGTGGGCAGAAGTAGTCAATACTGTGTATACATTTTGAGTCGGAAGCCACGCAGTCTTGATAAGAAGATACCATACGAGCTATGGAGCGGGAAAACAGTTAATTTGAAGCACATGCGTAGATTTGGCAGTGAAGGTTATTCCGAACAAAATTTAATACCAAGGCAAAGAAAATGCTTTTAGATGGTTATAAAAACGACAGTGTTAACTATCGTTTGATTGATGTACAATACATACTGGAAAAATAGTAATAACACGTGATGTAAATTTCAATGAAGAAACACAGTGTAGCGAGGTTCACAACAATGATATTGAGGACACATTCGCAATTTATTGCAAGGATGAAGTGTTAAAACCAGAGCAGTAGCAAGATGATGAACATGACAACGTTGAAGTGCTTGAAAATGAAGAAATAAATCCAGTAGTACATGAGCGACACTTACGAAAAAGTAAAACCATCCGTGGACCATCACGGTATACTGGATGTGTTGATGGAGATATTGATATAGCGTACTCAGCAATATTCAACAAGGAATCACAAACTTTTGATGAAGCAATGACAAAAAAAGATGCAAAGCAACGGCAGCAAGCGATGGAAGAAGAAATAGAGTAACTCAAAGCTAACAATACGTAAACTCTACAGCCATTACCAAAAAATCGACGCTTCATCGATTGCAACTGGGTCTACAAAATCAGAAGGCGTATTGACGATTCCGTTGAGCGCTATAATGCAAGGTTGTGTGCTAAAGGCTTCACAGAGAAAAATAGCATCGACTACACAGAGACCTTCTCACCCGTAGTTAGGTGTCGTTCAGTACATCTTCTGTTATCCTTAGCAACAGTCAACGACTGGGAGATACAGCATTTTGATGTCAAAATGGCATTTCTTCATGGTGATCATGAGGAGGACCTGTTCATCAGGCAACCAGAAGGATTTATCAGCACTAATCCAGAGTATGTACGTAAACTAAATAAAAGTTAATACGGTTTAAAACAGTCAGCACAGTGTTGGAATGAGAAATTCAAGAAATTTCTTAGTAATTTCAACTTTATAAAACTCAAATCTAACAGAAGTGTCTGCAAAGCTATTTACGATGAGGTTGTGGTTTATCTTGCTCTATATGTAGACGATGGACTCATTACGTTAGAAAAAGGTAACATTAACATGTGATAATATATGGAAGCAATCCGGAAGTTTTCTTTGGGTTGGAAATAGTTCGAAACAGAAAAGAAAAGAGACACTTTAATGTTTAATTAAACCACTTTCAAGCACACAATTGATTTATTTTACCAGAAAAACTCTCACAATTCGATCATAGCTCAGCCTTCTCATTTTTTGAGTGACAAGTTGCTGGTGAGTTCTAAAAGACGTACACCGCCATCTAGTTTGTGTTGGTTAAAGCGTTATGCATGAAGAGCTCACTACACAGTTTTTGATCGTACATAACCGCCCACCAAGAACTTGTCCTTCATATATACAAAATGATCATAGCTTTTCAATCTTACAAACTCAAATAAATGTCCTATTGTAAGAACCACGATTAAAAGATTAGTATTTTAAAATAGTTATTTAATAAGCACACAAATTTTGCTGACTGGTCCTTTCAGAACTCCATTCTTACATTTGATTGTTACGACTCACGTAATATCATCAGGACCTGGATGTTTTTGTATAATTTTACCGATTACCCATTTAGCCGGTGGAACCATATCTTCACTAATAACTACAACGTCATTTACATTAGGTTCAGAAATTTTACTATTCCATTTATAGCGTTGATTTAAGTTTACCAAATATTCTTTTGACCATCTTTTCCAAAAATCGCAAATCATACGTAATTTCCATCTATCTAAAATGTTACGAGGTTGATGACAATAATTCTCATCAAATCCATTTATGAATGGCTCACCCACCAAAAAATGACCTGGTATCAATGGAAGAGGGTCATCAGGATCGTCACTCAAAACTGAAATCGGACGCAATGGAAACACGCTTCTATCTTTGTCAAAACCGTTGTCAACTCATCAAACGTATGCGTACTATCCCCTATGACCTTTTTTAGATGATTCTTCACATTGCGCACTCCTGCCTCGCACGAACCACCAAAGTTTGGCGAATGGGAAGGGTTAAAGAGCCAGCTGGTTGATTCGAGTGTCAAAAGTTGCACCATTTTATCGGGCCATCTAGGATTAGCAAGTTTTAACATCTCGAATAACTGTTTATTGGACCCAACAAAATTTGTCCTATTGTCACTATACTCGTATAAGTCTTGGTAGTGTCCGCGACGTGAAGTAAACCTTCGAAATGTTGAAATAAACTCCTTGGCTGAGAGATCAGATATAGTCTCTAAATGCACCGCGTGTGTCATCATACATACAAAAAGGCAAATATACCCTTTGTATGATTTGGAACCTCTACCATGAGGAAATCTAACATAGATTAGTCCAGCATAATCTACGCCAGTTGATTTAAAAGGTTTGCTGGGCTTTAATCTGACTTCTGGGATCTGTCCCATTAGTTATGACCTGTTCGCTGACGAGTTTCTTCAGCAAGAAACGCATGCTCTATACAGGAATATTTATTTAACCTGGATCCTTGCTCTTAATATAAAGTATGTTTGGCGGAAATGATTCAACATAATTTGTGGCCCTCCATGTAGAGTTTTGTTATGTACATGCAATATTCTTAAGCAAGTGAGATTATCCTTATTGGGCAATATTATTGGATGCTTCTGTTCGTAGTTCAGTTCTGATATTTGGATGCGTCCGCCTACTCTCGATATCCGCATGAAGCAATGAAAGCTCACTGTAGAGCAAAAAATTATCGTAAAGATTTACATTAAATTGATGTAAAAAGGGTAAAATGATCAATTAAAAGTTTAGCAAAGACAAGTATTTACAGGAGGAAATTTAATCTGAACATAATTCGTAGTTACAAAAACGTATTGAGTTGACATAAGTAGGAAAATTAAAAATAGCTCTCTCACCTCTAAGCATGGTGGATGCTATCACCGGTGTGTATCTAATAAAAGTGATGGCCTGATGAGAATTAGTACACACGTAGAAACCACCTTCTTCTAACATTTTTCTTCTCTAATAATTTTTCAGAAAAATTATTAAAATAAGCAACTCAATCATGTAGCTACGAAAGAATTTCATAACATAAGTTATTCATTAGTTTGTTTAATTATCCTGTTTTATTAGCTTCACGCTCATAGAGAATAGTGTCTTCTCAGTCTCTGCTAGCTTGTGTAGTGACTTTACCATAAATACGGGGCAGAAGCCGTGCCAAAGGTTAAAGTCAATAGCTGATGATGTTCCAGTGGTTCATTTGCGTTAGCTCTCCACACGATGCGTCGATAATTAACGTCTTCCTGACGAACAAGTACTTGTCGGTACATTGTAATAAAGTCTGCAATAATAAAGATTTTGTGATCCCGCCATCTTAATACGAGGTGATGTATATCTTGCTGCAATTTTGGTTCGACTAGTAAGTCGTCATTAAGGGACACGTTATTTAAACCTTTACAGGAAGCGTCAAATACGACACGAACCTTATTCGTATCTACCTAATGAAGTAGGTACACTGCTCTAGGATCTGATCTAATCTCTACTCCATAGACATGAGCCGTCTTGATGCTATTCACCGATTGCCCGTATTGACACTCTGGATCTTCTGATTTGAATGGCAACCATGCAATAAATCGACATCATCATCTCTTACAGTAGTTGATTCAAAAAGTTCTTCACATCTTATCTCTTCTTCGCTTAGTATCTTCTGCTGTACTTCTGGCTCTTTCTCTAACTCCAAAAATTTTCTCAACAACTCATTTTCTTTGATTTGTGTGTGCGTATTAATAATTCTCTTGCCAACGTAGGAGCACCCAGCCCATCAAGAAGACGTCTCTTTATGAGTGCTGTAGGGTCAATGCTACTGTACAGAGCAGAGTTATGGAGCGACGCTCTCAGCAAGGAGGTTTACTGAAAACGCCTGGCACAGGTACAGAGAAGAGTAGCGCTGAGGATTGCATCTTCATACCCGACAGTCTCTGATTCGGTGGTGAAAGTTATTGTAGGCATGATACCTGCCGACCTCCTTGCTAGAGAGCGCCGCTCTATTTATCTGCGTCGAAATGAGGATGCGAGGGAGATGCTTATTCACGAGGAGAGACAGCGCTCACTCAAGGTCTTGGGTGAATTGCACGAAGGGAACGTGGACTGCGTGCCTCATCCCGGATGTGAGACCGTGACTTAATCGAAGGTATGGTGAGACTGACTTCTACCCGACCCAGCTTTTGAAAGGGAATGGGTGTGTTCAGTCTTATCTGCACAAGATTGGTAAGTCACTGTCCCCCGATTGTCGGTACTGCCCAGGAAAGGAAGACAATGCCTGCCACACATTTTTTGCGTGCATAAAAGGGGGCAGGTTGCAAAGGGCCCTCTACAGGAAGACGGGAGAGCTCACCCCGGATAATAAAGTCGACATGATGCTCGAATCGGT
This sequence comes from Odontomyia ornata, assembly GCA_963969285.1. Taxonomy (NCBI): domain Eukaryota; kingdom Metazoa; phylum Arthropoda; class Insecta; order Diptera; family Stratiomyidae; genus Odontomyia; species Odontomyia ornata. The sequence continues at coordinate 329,354,172 of OZ017738.1, forward strand.
TTACAAATGGAACCAGGTGGCACATTATGCTTGGGCAGTCCTAAAAGATAAAAGGGACTTACGGCAGCCAAGGGTGTTGTGGCTGGAGGATCGCTTGTCTGGCACTTCCTCTTCCCCCTCTCCCCTCCCGCTTGAAGGCACCTCACTGCGTATTAAAACGAGACCACCCCCGAAGTTATGTTTCAAAAGGTCCCAGGATAGGTTCTCAGGTTTAGTGGGTAGTCCAGTCGTCTTCTTGCAAGCACGGGGGTCCCACGCTCGGTGCGTAAATGGCATTCACCTCCCTACCACAAACAAATAAAAAAAAATATTCGCTTAAGTTGAATCTGGCGACAACTGACCTGATACAATCCAGCCTAGACTGGTGTCCTGAGCAATTAAATTTCTAAATGGATTTTTGATTACGCCCCTCTTCAGTATTTCTCCGTATACTTCATCTCCGAGTAAGTTAACAATTTTAACTCAGTGCTATGAATTCTGGTTCTATTAGTGGTAACTTCTCTAACTCGAGCCAATCAGGTGAATGAATTATCCTAGATGGAACCATCGATGTAAGGGTTTTTAACACAAATGCATTTCTTCTTCTTAGCACTACAGCCCCTTTCGGGCCTTCGCTTCCTGTAAACAGTGCCTCCAACTGTCTCGGTCCGTTGACCGCGTCTCCCAGTTCCGAAATCCGAGCAGCGATGGACTGTCTTCGTCGACCGAGTCAGACCAGCGTTTCCTCGGTTTCCCCACTGGCCTCCGACCTTCAGTTCTCAAAACGAATACCTTCTTGAGTTTCCGTTGTTCATCCATACGATTCATGTGTCCAGCCCATTGCAGCTTCCGCAGTCTTACAATCCTTGAGACCTCCGGTTCGTCAAAAATTTTATACAGCTCATGGATTTATCGAATACGCCATTGGTCCCCGTCAAGCTTCACTCCGATAATTCGCCTCAGGGCCTGTCGCTCAAAGGCGTTCAATATGTTTGCGGATGCTTGGGTTAGGGTCCAGGTTTCACACCCATAGCATAACACAGGTCTTATCATAGATTTGTATACTTGGAGCTTTGTTCTCCTGTGTATGCAGCTGGTCTTCAAGATCGTCAACTTGCATCTACTGAGATTGATTTACCTGAATGATGGCGTGATTTAATACGTAAAGATACGCAATACTAACTCGGGTGTGACCATCTCCCACTCCAGACACCAAGCCATTGATTGGTGTACGCTTAAGTCCCAGTAATTGTACAGTAGCCCTTGTAATAAAAGAAGCCTGTAACCCCTGATCAACTAATGTCCTGATTACATAAAAAGATCCGCAAGCTGATTGTGCCCTAACCACTGCAGTTGCTAATATAAGCTCGCAGGATGATAATGTTTTAGAAAAGTTTGATAATATCGTCGTCGTATCTTGTGTGTGTGGTTGTGAGGTTTTTTTATCTCCTTTAGATGTCCCTTGTGTTTCTTCCTTTTCTCTCTAGATGCAGTAATGAATGGTGGCGACGTTCACAACGTCGGCAACTCGTCGACTGATGGCATCTCCTTACCGTATGTATCGGTGCAAGACAATTAAAGCATAATTTATTGCTGTGTGCATAATCTACGTGTTCTTTGGGAGTATATTTCGAAAATTGTTTGCACTGGTAAAGAGCATTATAGCCTTCTTTTACAACTACCAAATCGATAGAATTTTTCCTAGTTGACAGAAGAGTTCACAATGTTTCACAAGTCTACAGTTCACTTTTATTAAACACTTAACTCCTGGTTTCGGCACAATATTCATTTTTGTTGAATCACTTACTAACATAAGGAACTTTGATCTTTAATTAAACCCCGTTTAAGCACACGATTGATTTATTTTACCAGAAAAACTCTCACAATTCGATCATCGCTTAGCCTCATTATTTTTTTTGAGTGACAAGTTGCTGGCGAGTTCTTAAAGATGCACACTGCCATGTAGCATGTGATGGCTAAAGAATTATGCGTAAACAGCTCACTACACAGTTTCCGATCGTACAGTGCCCAAATTAAAAGCTGTTTTAATTTCAATATGATAGTCTGTGTGGCCTTGTAGTTAGAGCATGAACCCATAAGCCGAAGGTCCCACGTTCAAATCTCGTTGGGAGCAACGTGATTTAGTTCAGGGAATTTTTCGGACAGACTACGAGTGTTCACTCAGTGGTGATATGTGCTGATTTAATCAGATCGTATCATAGCTGAGCAAGCACACGGGAGCATGCTACTGACGAAACCAAGTTCCGAAAAAATCAATACGGTCATGAAAATGAGATACTCTAACTATCTCTAAGCATTCGTCCGAGAGGGCTGTAGTGCTACAAAGAAGAAAGAAGAAAAATTTCAATATGATTGTTTTGCCATGGTTGCCAATATTGTGAGAGGTAGGTGTCACCAGCTATTTCTTGATCAATTATCAATCAAGGGTGTGTTCTAAGTTCTTGTAAAACCAACATTGTGGGTAGTTCAAGTAAAATTCCTAGCTAGGTTGAAATAAAATCTATCTGTATTTTCTTTAAAATAACTTCACTTCACTTCACTCCACGGAACAATCACAATCTTTCAACAGCATTTACGTCAAATTGTAGGCAGCGTACCATTAACGTATGAAGTACTTTGCATGGTTTTATTCAAAATAGAAGCTTGCCCTAAGTCTCGCCCCTTATGCTCCCTCAGTGACAACCCCACCAATATCACCGCGTTGAATCCAGCCCACTTTCTCATCGGTGATATAATGGGAGTTCCACCAGAAACGGAATTTGAAACGTTCAACATTAATCATCTCGACAGATAGCAACTGAGCCAGAAACTTACTCAAGACTTTTGGAGGCGATCGCCGGAGGAATAGCTGAGTCGCCTGCCACGTAGATCGAAATGGACGAAAAGATACTGTCCTGATGCAATAGTACGAGTTGTAACGGTTTAGGTAAATGGCAAAACATATAAACGTTCGACAATGAAAATAGCGCCACTGTCTATATGAAAGACGATACCATAAACTCATATAAAATGTTGTGATGCACGTACAGAGGAACGTTTCCACGGTAGCTCAACCGGAGGAGAGATACAAGGACCGATAAATCGAAAACTAATGGAGTATCGTAAAAAAAAATTTTACAAAACATTGAGACTGCCGACATTTGCGAAAAGTTCAAACAATGAAATAAAAGTCAGTAGTCTGCCTTAGCCACAAGTTAGCTAATATCCGTCATTCACCATCCACAATCTGCCAACTGCCATCCGAGATCTACTAACCACCATCCACCACCCAAAATCCCCCATCGGTCATCGAACATTAAAATCCATCAAACTAAATTTTGCCTTTTCAATATCATACGAGTACCTCGGAGACAAGTATTTATAATAGGCGTGGCCACTTCAGTTATATTTAGATTTTAACAAAATATCTGGAATTTGCAGTGCTGATATGTCGTTGAGATTGCTTAAATCATGGGGTCAATAACACGCAGACGAAATGCCGCACAATTTTTTTTTCTAAGTCAATTGACCTGAACTTATATGTGAATGAAGTAGCTATTTGAAAGACATTACATGGTTTACTACAATCGTTTATTCACAAAACCCTGCCGATAAGAGGACTCTCCTGTTACTTTGATTTTTAATAACATTATTTGTCTCTTAAACCGTACACGTCTTCTATCGTTTTGATAAAAAGTGGTTTGGAGATTCTATAACTTTACCCTCATAATATCCCCTCAATATCTTCCACAACTTAAATCCTACTCTTTTTAAACAAAGCAATCACCTCCCGCAGCAGAAATCCTCTTGAAAACTTTTTTTCTGATAAGTTGATTTGACTTTAAAACAATCTACGGAACTTCTTATCGTCTATGAATTGTCAGGATTAAACTTTTCAATAAATCCATGCTTTTTGCATGTTTAATTATCTTTTGAATATGATTGGCGTTCTAATGAAATAACTTTCATCCATCATGAATCCAGAATGTTTGATGAATAGAAACTTTAGTCAAGTTGTTTTTGTTTGTGTTGTTGGTTTTCTCGTTTATTATGATTTCAAAACAATTTTAGTGGTTTAACTGGGGAATTTCTTCTGCGATGATAGATTTTGAATAAAACGTTGATTGTGGTTTTACTTGGAAATTGGTGTGAGTCAGGAGTTTTTTCATGAAATGATTTATATTATATGCTATGATGATTTCTTTTGATGAATTATGTGCTATTATTCAGTTTCAAATTTTTTTAAATAATACCACAACACATTGTTCTTCATAATTATACGTTTGAATCTTTACAGAAAAGCTCATAAAAATTAATACATAAAAAATTCTGGTAGGATAAAGCTTCTACCGAAATGGCTTTAATTCCAACCTATGAAATGAAGAAGCCTAATGTATTTAGTTTTAGGTTTGTTTGCCTTGTAATTATTGATGAATCCTTCAGTTCGGATCTCTTCATACTCTTCTCGGTTCTGATTTTGTTTTGCCAGCATGTTTTCTTTTGACTTACCGAAGTTTTTCTGAACCGTCCAAAGTCTGCTTTATGGTTTAGGACATCGCTTGGAGTCAAAACTGACGTAAGATAGGAAGCCATATGGTAGCAATTTGCATATGTATTAGTCGGCCTACTATGGACAAGCTTCCATGAACTGTCAGCCAACTGCGGCATTCGCAAATGCCTATATTGCGTAATATATACTATTTTCGAATGAAAATGTACGAAACTCAATTCGTGCATGCTTTAAATTCATCTTGAACTGTCCACTGTACTCCTAAACTTTTCAAGACGAGCAAATGAAGCACATGTTTTGCACCTTCGACTGATAGCTCAGCGTTGAGAAGTAAACAGACTCCTATACATTCAATTTGGAAGGCGATAAAAATTAAACGAGTATAAAAACTGAAATAATTTACACTTACCAGGAGTGCTATTGTGTTCTCCGCGGGCCATCTGGATTTCACCGTACAAATCGTCTTTGACCTTAATCGGCTCGTAAAGCCCTAAATGTTGATACAGCAGAATCACCGTTTTTATAATAAAATTTAAAACTTTTAATGCGTTCTTCGACTGTTAAATGATTCATATTTCTAAATGGCAAACCTTCAAAAAAAAAAACAGACTTTGGATGACATTTAATTCTGACACCACGAAATGGATAGTTTCGAATGGCTTGTTGCAGTGCTCGTTTTGCTGAAAACTTAGATTTTTCGTTTATTAGGGTTCCAAATTTTTCAGCGACAGTGCTGTAAAACCTTTCGATAACCTTAAGACCCGTGTGGCTTTTTGGTCAGCTGTAATGTGACGCCTTCTTATTGTAAAAATTCTTTACCACGGAGTCTGCTAAATTAATTTCCAGCGACTATTTTCTTTGGTTTACCAAATTTCGTGAAATGTTGTTCTAATTTCTCAAATATAGTGAATGATTTTTATCAAGCAAGTAATATGCTGAGCTGAATTTCAAAAACTTATGCATAGTGGTTAAAAAATTCTACTTCATAATAATAAAAATGTCAATATGTATTATTTGGTTCAGGTCTGATGCTGTTTCTGTTTCTTGAAATTTTGGGTGGATAGGTTTGGAGTCATATTTGACAGCTTGGGAGACATCGCATTGGCTTATGACAATTTGGATGAGTTCCTGTAGTTTTAGAAAATATATTTCATTTTTAATGGCATTGAATGTTTCCTGAATACCCGAATGCATAATTTCTTGGACATGATATTGTGATATCTGTTTAACGGCTTCTATTTCTGTGGGAATATCACGAGCTCTGAAAGAACAGTTTACAAATTTGACTTGAGAATCATTTGAATATATTTCTCGAAGTCAATAATTTTGTTTATTTGATATCCGCAGGCCGATTCTCTTCTTTCTTTAAAAGCCGTCGGGCCTTGCTTTGTAATGATATATTGAACCAGAAATACAATGTACAGAACAATAGGGTTAACTCTTTGATTAGATCAGCTAAAAAATGTATTAAACAATCAGATAAATGCTGCTGAGGGAAATTCTAGAAAAATATGGCAGATTCTAAATAAAGAATTATTCTCCTCTGACAGGACTAAGAATCGAATTTCGCATATTTCAGTTGATTCACTTGGACCCCACTTCGGATCTGTTGGAAAAAAATTAGCGGAAGAACTTGACCAAAGATACAATCTTTTAAATTTTGAAAGAAAGTAAATTCCTTATAACTCTAAGTCTATATTCCTTGAGCCTACCAATACTAAAGAAGTGGTGTTATGCATTAACTCTTTAAAGAACTCTTCGGCTGGTAGTGATGGTATTTTGGCAAAACATCTAAAACTCGTCAGTGTGGTATCCGACTTTAATAATTTCATATCTAATGGGATCTTTCCTACGGACTTTAAGGATGCTATAGTTGTGCCAGTTTTCAAATCAGGCAATGTAAATGACCCTAATAACTATAGTCCTATTAGTTTAACTAGTACTTTGAGTAAGGTATTTGAAAAAATAATTAATAAACGTCTGATTCGCTTTATTGAAGATTCTTTGGGATTTGGTGTAAACCAATATGGCTTTATTGAGAAAGGTAGCACAACATTTGCTATTACTGATGCCTTACAGTTCATCAACAACGAACTAGATGTAGGTAAATACGTTGCAGCAATATTTGTTGACCTAGCGACGGCCTTCGACACTGTTGATCACTCGATTCTGCTTCAATGCTTAAGTGAACTAGGAATAAGAGGCACTCCTTTGAAATTGTTTGAAAGCTTCCTGAAGGACAGAACAATTGCTGTTTGCTTGAATCAGAAAATGAGTGATAAATATAAAATCAACATAGGTGTTCCGCAGGGTTCCATATTGGGTCCAACTTAATTTATTTTATACATTTATAATATTTATTTTCCTAATTTGAAGGGCAAAGATATTGTCTATGCGGATGATACATTGCTCTTATATTCGGATTTCTCTCCTAGTGCATTAGAACGAAAAGTAAATGACGATTTAAAGGAGTACGGGTCATGGTTGTTAGGGAATAAGTTAACTATAAACATTAAAAAGTCCAAGTTTATGCTATTTAAACAACTAAACAAAGCAGATATTGTGTTGGACATTCAAATGGTCAATGAAAGTATTGAGCGTGTAGCATCGTGGAAATACCTAAGTCTTATCATAGATGATAGATTATCATGGACTCAACAGATTAGTAGTCTGAAATCGAAATTGGTTTTATGGATTAGGGTGTTTAGGTGTAAAAATTACTTAGATATTGGTCTCAAAAACTTAATTTATAATGCTCATGTGCTGCCTTTGATTACTTATGGCATTTTGAATTGTTATCATACTTCGGAATCGAACATTGATTCAATTCATAGAATGCTGAATAAGATTGTCAAGGCTATGCATGGCTTGGATAGACTGACCCCTAGTATTACCCTTTATCCACTGACGAAGAAATTTAGTATCAGGCAGATGATATATATGGAAAAGGCTAAATTTATTTTCAGAATACTTAATTCTGAAATGAAATCGGGTGTCCAGCTAATCAAACACTGTGACATTCATTCTTATAATACCAGATATAATGATTATCTTAAGTTGTCGTTTGCTCGAACTAAAAGAAAACATAGCGACCCTGTTAGATTAGCAATGTAAGTATATAACTCAATACCAACTGAGTTAAAAAAGGTTAAAGTCTTTCCAATATTTAAGAAGCTACTTAGGGAACACACTGTTGAGGTTTGGAGAATCTGAGAAATCATGTTTTGCGATCCTGATTAAATTTAATTTATGTTGTTTTTTTTTTGTTTTTTCTTTGTTTTTTTTTTTTTTTATTTAAAAAAATTTAAGATTTTGAACATTAAATACCTTCCCTTACACCAGCAGCCTTTAGTTGCTGACTGGGAAGTTGCAAAATTTGATAGAAGAGTAAAATTGTTGGAAAATTTTGAAATTATTACGAAAAGAGCTTCTTCTTCTTCTTTTTTTGTTCTTGTTTTTAGTTACTAACGTCACATATCCTCTAATTGGTTATATGTGTGTGCTATCCTGCAATCCAACAGTTAGATTATGTGTCTTGATCATTGTTAATAATAATATTACTAACAAAATTAAAAATATATAAAAATGAAAAAAAAAATTTGACAATTAATTTGAATATTTGTGTTGTGAGTGTGGTTATGGTACCAATCCATATCCTTTCTCCTTTCGGAATATGATGAAAGAGGATATGAAAAAGATGAAATGAATAAGTGTATCACTGGTTCTTTCTGAAGAAGCTCAGTATCCAATCTGATTCCGCATTTCGACTACTTCGAGTCATCTTCAGTGTCTAAAGGATGTGTTGAAGGGAAGGACTTTATACAGTCGTAGGATGGGTTAACCGGGTGGGTAATTAGCGGATGGGTAATTAGCGGATGGGTAATTAGCGGATGGGTAATTCGGTCAAGTAGAAAATTACGTCAAGCACTAAATTATGCCAGGGATATTAAGTTTTTGTTTTTTTGCTTGTTGGATGTTTGTTTGTTCTGTTTCATTTCGTTTCCGTTTTTGCCTAAGAGTGTGGTCTAGTACTGAGAAAATTGCGTCGGAATTGGAAACAAGTCGTTAGTTGATAATGTTACCATCTGTCTTTCTATGTTTATCAATTTCAAGCCTTTCTAGGATGTCAAGTCTCGGTCCTTTGCTTTGTTTATGTAGCAATTTCATAAAGTTTGTCATAGCGTCACGCTCATGTGCGTGGTCTCGTATGTGCGTTGCATAATTAGAGTCTGCCTTGTTGTGTGAGAAAGATCGTAAGTGCTCTTTGTATCTTTTCGTTAGTTTTCGTGTTGTCCCTCCTATATATACCATGTCGCAGTCCTTGCATGGCAGTTTGTATATGCCGCTATTTTCGTGTATTGATGTGCCATTCAGTTTTGGTTTCAGTTTGTTTCCAAGGTAGTTGTTCGTTTTGAATGCAGTTTGCAATTTGTATTTCCTAAGGAAGTTTGATAGTTTGTATGCCAGTTTGCCTACGCATGTTAACGAAACCCACTGTTGATCGTTCTTATGAGTTTCAGTCGGTTGGCATTCCTGTTTTTGTTTGTACTGTGTGACAAGTTTGTCGATGTTGCATTGTTTGTATCCGTTGTTATTAGCTATTCTGTAAATGTTGTTTAGTTTGTTGAAGCAGTTAGTAGGAGTCATGGGCATGGAGTGAAGTCTCTGCACCATTGATCTGTACGCTGCTAGCTTACGTTGTGCGGGGTGGTTAGATGTTTCATGTATGGTATGATCAGTTGTGGTTAGTTTTCTGTATATGTTGTAGTCCAATCGTGTTTGCTCACGTGTCACAGTTAGGTCCATATAGTTGAGTTGTCCGTTTGTTTCTTTTCCATAGTGAAATTTATATTCGGGTGAATTTCATTCATATAGGTAAGTAGTTCGTCTTGTTTATTTTCTTGTGAGTCAATAACAATGAAACAGTCATCCACATATCGTCTGTAAAATATTCCATTGAATCTTTTGACAACTTTGGGTATAAAGACTTCATCCAAAGATTGTAAGAATATTTCTGACATTATTGAGGGCATTGGATGTCCCATACCCAGACCGTCCTTGGCAATGTTTGTGTTGCTATTGAACTTAAAATAGTTCTGCTTGATTGTAGTCTTTATGAGATTGAACAGTTGATCTGTGAATCGTCGGCTGTTGTTGAATGAAAGTTTTCATTTTAGTAGTGTGTTTCATTGACGGGTATAGACGTATAGAGGCTGGTGATGTCTAGTGATCAAAGTCGACAAGTTTCAGTCAATTTTAAAGAAGTGGTAGAGTTCGCTAGCTCACGGCTGTTCTTCAATGCGTATTTGTCATCAAGGTGTATGACATCCGCCATTATCGTTGCCAAGCACCGTGCTAATTGGTATTTATTTATTTATTTATTTACACTACTTCACAGATCCGTGAACCCAATTACAAAATAGGTAATGAAATATAATATAATATATGCGAATAAACAAAGTTATATTAAGAAAACAAAATAACAAAAATATAAAATATGGATAAACTATTGGAAGCTAAGCAGAATATTATGTAATATGCTTTTAAAAGCGTTTAAGGAATGTGGCAGAGGACCCAGCTGGAGCTCATTGTAATGACGTGATACGCGTACTAAAAATGAATAAAAATAAATATCGGTACGAGCAAAAGGCACAAAGAATATGTCAGTTGAATGCGTTCTTGAGGTGGGACGTATATAAAGCCTTTCACGAAGGTTGGATGAAAGAATACCGTGATATAATTTAAATAAGCAGCACAGGTCAAGAAATTCTCTCATATTTGGATGGATGTTAAATTTCAAACCTGGGTCGAATACTACTCCCAAATCTTTAAATTTGTCCTCAAGTGCGAGCACCGATCCATCAATCTGGTATTCATATAAAACCGGATGAAATTTGTTGATGAATCTCATGTGACAACATTTAGAAATGTTAAGAGGAAGTAAATGACTTTGACACCAATTTTGGAGATTATCAAGATCATTTTGGAGGTATAAGCAGTCTTTGCTGGAGTTAATGGGGCGATAAATTTTTAAATCATCAGTGTAAAGAAGACAATTAGAGGACAGGCACTGGGGAAGATCGTTAATGGAAATGTTGAAAAGCAAAGGGCCTAAAATTGATCTTTGAAGAACACCAGATTTTGGGCTAAATGAGTTCGATGAAAAAACAATTATTCCATGTAACGGTGCAGGAGCGATGGGATAAGAAGGATAAGATCCAAGAGTGGACAGAGTCGGAGATGCGGAAAGATCGGAGTTTGTTAGCCAAAAGGCCATGATCAACACTGTCAAAGGCTTTAGCAAAATCGGTGTATATGACGTCAACTTGTTGACTCTTGTCGAAAGCAAGACACATTAGTTACTGTCGAACGACCTTTAATGAAGCCATGTTGTTCATTTGCAAACAGGATACTGATATCATCGTACATTCTGTTATGCACAATTCTCTCAAGGAGCTTGCCAAAACAAGACAGCAAAGAAATCGGACGATAGTTAGAGATTTCACTTCAATCTCCCGACTTATGGATCGGAAAGATGTTAGCATGCTCCCAGACGTCAGGGAAGCAGGGGGAAGAAAGGCTAATATTGAAAATAATTGATATGTAGGAGCTGGGCGGTAGTTGACGACAGGACGGATAGGAATATTAGGTTTATGGTGCTTAGGTTGTGCTTTAGGGGGCGGCGAGCATGGATTTGAGTCTATGTAGCGGTGCTTAGTATTAGGAGGAAGAATTAGTGGGGATTGTATAATGGTAGTACGTAAGTCCGCTTGGCACTTATTGGTAGGGTCTGTTTACCAGTTTGTATCCGTTGGCATTAATGAAGTTTATTGTTTTTTGTACGTAGTCTGTTGTTTTTAAGATCACCGTTGTATGTCCTTTGTCAGCCTTTGTCAGTGTTAGTAGGTTATCCGTGAGCTTTTTCTGAATGTGTCTTAATATCTTATGGTCTTCGTGGAAATCCGTTTTGTTTATGCTAGTGCGTATTTTTTGTACTATGTCCACTGCAGTATGTCTTGCATGTGTCTGTTGTTCCTGCGGCAGTTTGTTAATGGCTTGTTCAATGTCGATTACTAATAGAGGTACCGGTTAATTCGTGCATTTTTTTCGAAAATTGAAGCTTTATTGTGAATAATTGCTTTAAGACGACCAGAAATGGTTTGTTGAGCGACGCCAAGTGACTTTGCAAGTTTGGGATGGATCTTGGTCGAGCAATGTCTATAATTTGTGGTCTTCAAATTTTTTTGGCTGTCCGGGCCGTTCATCGTCACGCACGCTCAGCTAAAACATGCACACCATACACTTCCATTAAAAAACGATGACTTTCGGCAGCCTTTGTCTTCAATGAAGAAGTACTCTCTCTCTCAAAAACACTTTATTTGCACAAAATTCGACATTTTCAGAGTAAAGAAAAAGGTATTCTGGTTTACGCTTCGGCTAAATGACACATACTGATTCTAAAACTATATGACAGTAGCTTTCCAACACATATTTGGAAAGGTGAATAACTGGAATATAAATCAAGTTACGCCATCTTTTAGAAAACCGCACGAATTATCCGGTACCTCTATTAGTTGTTCTAGGTCTTTGTTGCGGTTTGTGCTTTATAAGTTGTGTTTCAGTCCCTTTTTTAACAGCTCCATTTTTTGTGTCGTAAAAGGCGAATCTGATAGGTTTACAGTCCGTGGATAGAAAGCTCTGCACGCTGGTGTGGTCATTTTGTTTTGTTTTTTCATCAATTTTTCAAGTTTCTTTGTCATGGTCTAATATTCAGTTTTGAGCTGAATATCAATGTTTTGTCTCTCATTATTTAAAACTGTAGAAAGTTTTCTGTTTATATAATGTTAGTTAATTGCAAAAGTGAATCTAATAGTTGTCACTACATCCCCATGACTCCTACTAACTACTCCAATGAACTAAACAATATTTACAGAATAGCTAATAATAACGGATACAAACAATGCGACATTGACAAACTTGTCACAAACAAAAACAGGAACGAAAACCGACTGAAAATCATAAGGGGGCCAACAGTGGGTTTCGTTAACATACGTAGCTAAACTGACATAAAACTATCAAACTTCCTTAGGAAATACAAATTGCAAACTGCATTCAAAATGAACAACTACATTGTAAACAAACTGAAACCAAAACTGAATGACGCATCAATACACGAAAATAGTGGCATATACAAACTGCCATGCAAGGACTGCGGCATGGTATATATAGGAAGGACAACACAAACACTAACGAAAAGATACAAAGAGCACTTACGATATTTCTCACACAATAAGGCAGACTCCGCTATGACAAACTCTATGAAATTGCTACATAAACAAAGCAAAGGACCGACACTTGACATCCTAGAAAGGCTTGAAATTGATAAACATAGAGAGACAGATGGTAACATTATCAACGAACAACTTGTTACCAATTCCGACGCAATTTTCTCAGTACTAGACCAGACTCTTAGATGAAAGCGGAAACGAAATGAAACAAAACAAACGAACATCTAACAAGCAAAAAAACAAAAATTTAATATCCCTCTACCTGGCATAATTTAGTACTTGACGTAATTTACTACTTGACCTAATTACCCATCCGGTTCACCCATCCTACAACTGTATAAAGTCTTTCCCTTCAACACATCCTTTAGACACTGAAGATGACTCGAAGTAGTCGAAACGCGTCTGCTCACACAACAAAGCAAGGCCCGACGGCCTTTAAAGAAAAAATATTTCTCGAGGTTTTTCTTGAATAACATTTTATTGGTGGTCTGATAATTTGGAATAAATACCTGTTATTACTTTCTATATATAGGTTATTGCCATGTTTAAGTTCAATTTCCTGTGTATTGTTGTTGGTCAAAACTATCTGTGTGCGGAATTTGTTTACTATTTCTTCTTTTATTGGCATATGGTCAAACAATTCTTCTTCCGCTGAATGAATTGTAGCAAATGTCTCATTATCATCACCTTTGATGTGCTCGAGGATTCCTAGGCCTAAATAGGAATGAATGAAAAAAATTTTGGGCTGATCCATTCCTTTTAAAATATTCAATTTCATATTGGTACTCTTCAGATTTGAGCAACCATCGCTGGTGCCTGGGTGAGAGATATTTTCCCTTATATTTTGCTTGAAGATACTTTATTGGTTGCTTGAAGGTACTTTATTTTAAATTTGTTGCCATACAAGTATGGTCGGAAATAATTTTTTGATCACATAATGGCGAGAAACCGTTTATCGTTAGCTAAGTAATTTCGCTCATGGCAATTTAGGATTCGTGATGTAAAGCAAATACGGTGGCTATTTTGGGACAAATTGGTGCCTATTGCAAAATCTGAGGCATCACTTGTTAACTGGAAAGGTTTATTAAAGTCGGGAAAACGAAGAATTGGATGTGTGCTAATCAGAGTTTTTAATTTTTCGAACGTATCTAAATTATTTGGGTCGTTAATATTGATTTTGGTATTCTTTTTAAGATACTTAGTTATGGGCTGAGCCCCTTTGGCATAACTTTTGATAAATTTCGGATAATATTGTTGGTAACCATTGGTAAGGTTAATGGTTGAGAAATATTGTGCCCTGCCTAGTTTATCTAATATCGAATCTATATTAGGGAGAGGAAATTTGTTGTCTACGGTTACCTCATTTAGACGACGATAATCTATAACTATTCGTAATTTTTTTTCCTGAATTGTCAGTTTTCTTAGGGACGACTTTAAGTGGGCTTGAATATTTTGAATTACTCTTCCTAATTATTTCTTGATCTTTCATCTTCAAAATTGGTTTTCTAACTTCTTCCTCGTGTTTCAGAGGATATCTGTACAATTTTGAATTTATTTGCTGATCGGTTGGTGTTTTAGTTTCGTCTTGGATAGTAGGTGTACTTGTTAATTTATCTCCGTCCTTGAAAAAAATAGTTTCGAATCTTCCAACTATTGGGACTCAAATGCTCTAACGTTTAAAAAATTACTTTCTACCATCTCTAATGAACAAATCTGTCTGATTACATAAGGATTTTTTAAGAATTTGAGTGTTTGACCATTGAAAATAATTGTTCTTTCCGTTAGGTTGATAAGTGTGTCCTCATTATTAAGTACATCCGTTTCAATAATGAATTGATATTTTCTACCACTTAATTTTTTAACTATCCACCTAACGTGAGCTCCTGACGGCACTTTAAGCTCCGCTGGAGCTAATGTGTGTACTTTGTAATTAAAGGCATCTTTGCCCGTAACTGTATCGAAATAGATTGGTTTTATGAAAATTTTTAAGAATTGTTTTATTTTATCGTCTATTAAACTAAATGACGATCCTGTATCAATAAGTGCAAAGTATTCAGTTTTATTAATAGTTATTTGGATTAATGGTAGTTCTTCCGAGGCCTAACCTAACCTGACCAGAGTTATTACTGACGCGTCTGAATTGATGGGAATTATTATTTTGGTTATTTTGATTGGTACTATATTGCCCGTTTTTAGGGTTTTGTAAAATAATTTTACAAAACCCTACTAGTTTCGCGACCAGTCTGTCCGTTTGTCCGTCTGTCCGTCCGTCCGTTCGTGTGTCACAGCAGTTTTTCTCGGAAACTACTTAAGCTAGAAACATCAAATTTTGTGTGTAGGTGTAAAGTGGTGATCTCTTCAAAGTTCAACTACAAAAAATTTTATAAGGTATTTAAGGGGGGTCTCCCCATATAGGAGAGTGACCCCAAAAAAAAAAAATTCATTGAAGGTAGATGATATGGGTATCAAATGAAAGGTCTTGATGAGAACTTTTCAAAACAGGTCTTAGTTTGGCAAAATTTGCTTCGAGGGGCGCACAGGGAGGGGAAATACACGAAAAATTTGTGTCCCCCCCCCTCGCGATTGGACACCTGTGATCCGAAAAATATGAAAAAAATTAGGAATGTAGGCCTTGGTGAGTACAACAACAACAAATACGTTAGAAGTCGAAATTCACTCAACTTTGTTAGTAATAGTATGACTTATCGATTTTATGTTTTCTTAAATAAAATCTTAAAGGTACCCTTGAATTCAATGCAATTCAGTACGTAGATGTCTATTTATAAGATTGATCTATCCTGAAAGTTTCATAAGTATTGAATCATATTTAGCGATTTTATAGCGGTTTGAATTTTCCTGTATTACTATGGAACAATATGCGCTGCATTCATTACTATGGCAACATATGGCTATGGAACAACATGCGCTTTTTACCGACTAAGACGCTACAGTTTTGCTGGAATTTACATGAAAATTTCAGGAATAATAGGTGTCATGAATATCTTTGAGATTCGGTTCAGCTAGTGGTATCAGTAATCGTAAATCAAAATAGTGGCTGTTTTAAATGCGAAGATTGAATAATTTTGAGTTATTTTTTCCCAACTTCAACGTTTAAGGTGCATGCTTTGAACACTTGATTCAATTTAATGAATGACTGAAGATGAGTACCTACAATTAATGCTCATAAGTGAAACAAGTCAAGGAGGTGGGAGAGAGCTCCTAGCAAAAGGGTTTTGTAACCATTCTAAGATTCGAAAAAATTGGCCATTAATCGATGATGACAGTACAGGAGAGTGGCCCCTGAAAATAAAAATTCATCAAACGTAGCTGATGTGAGTATGAAATGAAAGTTTTCATGGGAGCTTTTCAAAACAGTTGTTAAACTGTCAGTTTTTGCTTCAGTGGGGGCACAGGGGGGAAATACATGAAAAATGTGTTTCCTCCGTCGCGGATGGACATCTGAAATAATTATCAAGTGAGTTATACTAAAAACCTCAGAAGTCGAAATTCGTTCAATTTTGTTAATAATAGTATGATCTTCGTATTTCATATTTTCTCCAATAAAATCGTTTTTGACATGTTTCTTGATTTGGTTCGATCTGGTTACTGCATTTTGTAAATTGAATACAAAACCCTTCTGACATGAGCGTAGGTCTGTTTACCCAACTTGTTCGCACTAACATTTGGTCTCCAATAATTTCCTGAATTTTCACTGTTGTCAGTTCGCTGTTCTGTTGTATGTTTGTATTGTCAAGGATTGTCTTTGGTGTAATTTTTGTGGCAAGATTGAGCAGTTTGATTGAAATTTAGTTTGATTGGTTTTAGTTTCTGAAATTCTGCCCTTATACAGAAGTCTTTGAACATTCTACTTTTCAAATTGAAAAAAATCTTTGATATTACTTTCTTCATAAATTTTATCAAGAAGCACACCCTGCGTCATTCCTTTAATTGTGTTTACGAATAGGGAGTCTACTGTACTTAGATCCTTATATGGACTTTGCAATACAATATCAGCTTGTCTAAATTTACATTAGTTTTTTATATTTCAAATGCAAGATCACTTAATGTGTTAACTTTTGAATTGCTAATTTTTCTGTATATTTCCGATACTTTTGTGTCCGGCCTATAATGTTGTTTTAGCTCTGCCTTGATAGCATCCCAATAAGGGGTTTGTTGAAAATTGATAATAACCTCTTTGAAATTTTCTCACGATATATTGTTCTGGTCACTGCTTTCTTGACATCTTCTCCTTCGATCTCACTTAAGTGGTGTTCAATGTTGCTCATTAGTTACAACTGGTAGGATCTCTCTTTCATGAGAAGCAGTTATTCATCGTCTCGAATAATCCGATTCCAATGAGCAACGAATTGTATTATGTATTATTCAGTTTTAATTGCTGTTTATTTGCATACATGGTCGATTGGTTAAAATATCTTCGTGGCTTTTAATAATTAACCCTAGAACTTTTGCCGACTGCGCCAATTATTGAGGTAAGCGGTGAATGTTGCAGAAAAAAAAAGAAACACAGTAAATTAAGAACACGGTGACTAAATCTTGTAAATTAACTTTATTTGACTTAAACTTTAAACAATCTCGCGGCTAAGTCTAGTAGCTTAAGTAAAATAACCCAACAAGTATTTCGAAGCAACTGGGGCGGCGCGCCGTGCATGCGTCTGCTTTTTAAATGAATCTGGAAAATTGAAATATGCTGACACTATGTCTGTATCGGGGCATGTGTCCGCGAATTCGGAAAAATAGTGTGCTGACGCTATGCCTGCACCTGGGCAGGTGTTTTTATGGCCGATTGCAGTTGACGCATACATAACTAGCTTGCTTTCGATAAGCCATGAACGATATTTTTTTGGATCCTCGTTGAAGATATTTTCCATGAGAGCTTTATCTTGTATGTCTAAGTGTGGAGCTTTGGGAACACTCAATTTCATTGGTGCTAGATCACTCAAGATATTATTAACTGGTATTCTTCGGGATCTTCCAATCAATTAATTTTCAGAAAGTTGTTTTGGTAATAGATCATCTTCAACCGTATCAAAAGCCTTTTTAAGGTCAAAGAAAATTGCAAAACATAATACGTGAGACAGAAAGTAAAGTACGCTTGTTCTTTTGAGAATTAAACTGCTCAAGATTTATGATAGAATTATCGATTACGAAAGATTTGAAATGATTGTTTACAAGTTTCAGTACAAACCCCTAACTTTTTACTAAATTTTATAACGTTTCTCAACCAAAAATCAAACTAAAAACTTTTCCTCAAATAATACACTCCATTGTGTCCAGAGTATAAAATAATCATAAACACATTAAGTTTATCGTTTACACACAAACTGGGCTTTTTTACATGCAGCGCGAAAAGTAAGCGTTAAACGGGTTATATGGGCAAGAAGAGAGAGAGAGAGGCATCTAGGAAGTTTGATGGTAAAAAGACTCCAAAATTTTTTTGGGTGAACCGGCGTAACGCCCACATACAAACGCATGTTGCTTATATTTTGGTCAAGAAATTTTTTTTGGGCAGGACATATAATCATTTCATATTGAACATTAGAGGAACATCAATTGGGTCTCTAACACAACGGCGCAGAGTGCAGTAGTACGTGCGCAAAAGATGAAACTTTGCCAAGTAGCTACTATGCCTTTCTCTCCTTTATTGCTTGAGTTTGCTCAAGAATAGGTAGAAATATAGGATAAGTGAGTTCATGAGTGCAATATACGATGCCCGGGCAAGCATGCATGGCATTATAAGGGATGGAAGCGACTACGACCAGCCAGTGGCACGGCTATCGTAATTTACACCTGTTTAAATGGAAGCGTGCGCACTACAAGTTTGCAACATCTCTCACGAGTTAATTGTCGTAAGGACCTACGATTATTCCTAAAACCAGTTTAAGGGATCGACCAAACTACGACTATTGAGTCGCACTACTATCGCACACAGCAATTTTCGACAATTTTGGCCAGCTCGACAGTCGCGGAAATTTGTCATTTTTCCTAAAACCAGTTTAGTAGGAAGTTTTTGTGGTACTCTCGCAGGCGCACATCATTTGGACATTTGACGCTGTCTGCATGGACGTTTCAAGTACAGTGCACAAATGAGTTAGCGCATGTATTTCAAGCAAAGACATACGAGTACCTTCCAATAAGCATATTAGTTCTGCGCATGTCCGAAGTTCCTATGCAGATCTTGTCACAGTGTGATCATATTTGTATCTAGAAATCACTGTCTACGTGATTTGCTGGCATACATAGAAGTGAATAGCTTTTAATCTTTCGCCTCTTTTTCTTCTTTGGTAGGGAGGTGAATGTCATTTACGCACAGTGTGGGACTCCCATGTCCGCAAGAAGGCGATTGGACTACTCACTAAAAACCTCCCCTGTCAACCTGAGAACCTAGCGTGGAACCGTTTGACACATTACTTTGGGCCGGGTCTCGTTTTGTTATGCCGTGAGACGCCTTCAAGCTGAGGGATCCCTCTTCTAGCGGGAAGGAAGAGGGGGTGAGGGAGTGCCAAACAAGCGATCTCCCGGCCCCAGCGCCTCCGTCTCCCTTTTTTCTTTTCGCACTGCCCGACCATAATGTGCCACCTGGTTCCATTTGTCAACCGATTCGAGCATTACCGCGACTATATTATCCGGAATCAGCTCTCCCGTCTTCCTGTAGAGGGTCCTTCACAGCTTGTCCCATTTTATGCTCGTAGGAAATGTGCGGCAGGCATTGTCTTCCTCTTCTAGGCAATACCCAACAATCGAGGGACCTGGCTTACCAATCTTGTGCAGGTAAGACTGAAAACACCCATGCCCACTCAAAAGCTGGGTCAGATAGAAGTCAGTCTCACCATGCTTTCGATTCAGCCACCGTCTCATATCCGGGATGAGGCGCGCAGTCCACCTTGCCTTCGTGCAATTCACTGAAGACTGCTGCCAATCGTTGAGTGAGCGCTGTCTCTTCGCAGACAACCATCTCCCTCTTATCCTCGTTTCGACCCAGGAGCGGCGCTATCTAGCAAGGAAGCCGACAGATATCACGCCTGCAATGACTTTCACGGTCGAATCAGGGACCGTTAGACCCGAAAACACAATCCTCAGCGCTCCTCTTCTTTGTACCTGTGCCAAGCGTTTTCGGTAAACCTCGAAACTGAGAGCGTCGCCCCATACCTCTGCTCCATACAGTAGCACTGACCCTGCAGAACTCATCAAGAGACATCTTCTTGACGGTATGGGTCCCCGTACGTTGACCATAACTCGACTCAGAGCTGATACTCTTGAAGCAGCCTTCTCAGCCATTGCCCTGATTTGCTCAGAGAAACTCATCTTTGAGTCGATCAGTAGCCTCAGGCACTTCACTGATGGCTTTGATTCGATTCGTTTATCTCCAATACTGATCATCGTTACTCCAGGGATTGAGCCCGCGAGCAGTCGTTCAGCCTCTTACTCAGTGCGTTAGCATACATAGCCTAAATTGCGCTCGTTTAACGGTGCGCCCAGTGACCAGAGCCACAACATCATTCGCAAAGCCGATCAAGCGTGACTCATCTGGCATCTCCAGTCTCAGTAGCCCATCGTAAGACACGTTCAACAGGTCTGGACGAAGGTTAGATCCCTGGGTAACACCCAATGTAACTGCCATCTTTCGTTGGCCCTTTTTCGTATCGTAGACCAGGCTTCGGTCATTTAGGTAGTTCCCCAAAAGCTGCATTAGATGTTCTGGAACTTGAAAAGGGTTTTCCAGCGTTTCCAGAACATCAATGCATCTAGCGGAGTTGAAGACAAACAAGACGATTCGTCGCTTGGTGCGACTATATGCCTCTGCCTTTTGGACCAAGCTCACCACCTCTGCAATCGCATCGATAGTAGAACGTCCTGCTCTAAAGCCGTACTGCCTAGGAGATAGGTCCCCAGCAGCACCATCGGCGTCAGTGAGTCTTTCCTTGATGAGTTTCTCTAGCACTTTCCCGGCTGTATCTAGCATGCATAACGGGCGGTATGCAGACGAAAATTCGGGATTTCCCTTCCACTTGCTGATCAGCACGAGTCTCGCCACCTTCTATCATACCGAGAAAACCCCGTTCCATAGGCAAGCGTTGAATGTGCTGAGTCAGGCCAATGGTGATATACAAGCCGCAACACCACAGCTGGAACACCATCTGGGCCTGGAACCTTTCTCGCTTTCAATGAAAGAACGGCCTCCTCCAGTTCCGGCTGGGCGAAGAGTGGACACTCGACTGCTGTTTCACCATGGAGAGTGTCAACACGGACGGAAAGGGCGGGGAAGAGTCCCTACACTAGCTCATCCATGTTTTCCGCATCATGTATACAAGGCTTCCGTAGGGCGCCAAGCTTCCGCATAACTAGGCATAACTAGCTTGTAGCCAAGGCCCCACGGATTCCTGTTTACATTGTCCACTAGGTCTTGCCAGCAGCGAGTCTTGCTATTTTTAATCAATTCGCAAAGGCATTTCCTGAGTCTCACGTCGCAGCTTATGACACTCCTTCGGTTTTCAGCGATTTCAGCAGACCACCAGTACACTGGGGGCTTGCCGTGCCGGTGTTTTCGATGGGGCATAGAAGTGCAGCAAGTAGTCGTAGTGATGCTTATAGTTGAGTTCACCACGTCTTGAGCTACCAATTCTTCCATCCCTTCTGAAGCTCCCTGCAGTAGCTCCTCTGCTGTGAGCATCTCGACAAACCTCTCGACGTCCATCCTTCCGATGTTCCATCCAGTTGGAGAAAGCCGAGAGCATGGATGTTGGGATACAGCATCACTGATCTCAAGCGGAATGCACTGATGATCACTGGCTGAGTAGTCCTCTAATACTTTCCAATTGTGTATAATCCGTACTAAGGACTCCGAGGCGAATGTCACTTCCGGTATGGTTACCTCACAGCCAATACGGCGAAAAGTCGGCGTATTTCTGGTGTTTAGTATGACGAGCGCCATCCTGGCCACCATTTCCAGGATTCGTTTTCCCCGCGGATCTGTTTGTGACATGCCCTATTCGATTGCTTTAGCGTTAAACTCCCTCTCAACGAGAACTTTGCCCGTTGCGTTCGAGACAGCGCCCTACAGAGCATTAAGCTCGGCTTGGAAAGATGATATCGATTCGTTCGGTGTTAGGTATATACTAAAGAAGGTAGTCCCTAAGCACTGAAGCCACACGAAACCATCCCCCCATCCACAACTCTCCACTTGAAATCACTGTTCCGAACCCAGATGGTGGCAGGACCAGTTTCGTCAGGATATCATAATGCAGAACTTTTATCATGGTGTTGTTCACTCAGCAGCTTAAAGTCGGCTTTCATGTCCCTTGCAAACTGCACAAGCAGATTTTGGGCGGTTGAACTGCGGTGTGGTCTTAGCTGCATGATGCGGGTCGTAGAAGTTTCGATTTTGCCTTGGCTTCCTGAAAAACCCCTGATCCCAAGACGTGTCGAAAATCAGATCTCGGGTCAGCATCCTTGCAAAGAATACAGTGTGCCACTTTCGTACACTGTTTTCTTTTATGTCCCATCTCACCGCATTTGTAGCATATGGAACTCCTATCGGGTGGTTTTTATACTTGTGTGGTGTGACTATAGCCAAGGCATTTGAAACATTGAAGAGGCGTTGCTCTTCGCCGTATCCTACAGACAACCTACCCAGCTATGGCCATGCGTTATCCCCTATTGTTCTCTGGTGTCAGTCTCGCTTTGATCCTTCCCACGCTCAGGAAATCCCTTTTGATGGCCTGTTCTACCTCAGCAAGATCCATAACGCAGTCAATGCCTCTTATTTCGATCATTGCCATCACCTCGAGCGAGTCTATTGTTCACAAAATGCTTCCATATTGTCGGCCTCTGCTCCGAATTCGACCAGGATGTGGCCCGACCGTGTTGGTAATACTGTTTTGATGGCAGTGTTGGTGTAGCACCTCCGCGTAGGATCGGCCATCTTGGGGTTTTACGAGCAGTGCCTGCTACCGGGGTCTTTGTCGGGGCTTCTGTCTCTCCTGTTTTGCATCAGGCATTTTTCTTGTTGGGCGTCCGTGCGAACTTTACTTCCTGGTGCTTTTTGAAGCAGTTTCTTTGCAGCTTTCTTCGCTCCTTTTGTTAGCACTGTCTGGAACCCGTGATCTGGTGCTCCACGCCCACCAAGTGCCTCTTCCTTCCTTCTTTTATCCCGATCTCCTTCGATTGGGCTAGACGCCATTCTTTTATTGATTTTTGATCGTGGAGCTATCTGCATATAAGTTCTGCGCATGCCCGAAGCTCGTTTGCAAATCTTGCCACAGTGTGATCATATTTGCATCTAAAAAGCACTGGTTACGACAGTAAAATTGCAATGTGGCCAAACCCTTAGAGGCATAATAATTTTTGGGTCGTATGTTTTTGAGGCACTCGCGCAGACGCACGTCATTGGCTGGCATATATAGAAGTGACAAGTTTTTATTTTTTGCCTTACTAACAATAATGCCACCACTCTTTGTGTATTTGCCATATCTAAATTCCTACTGAATGCCTAAAATAAAACTGAGCGATGGGTACAATGTGTAGCGTTTACAAAAATTGGCTTAGTGAGCTATGGGAGCGAGTAAAATCCAGAACATCGGTGAAAAACTGGTTTTACGTCCCTATTTTTAATGCCGCGTGTAAAAAAGCTCATTGAATGTCTAGATTGGCACGGAGATGGTATCACTTAACTCAAAAAAAAAGATCGGAAAAAGATATAGATCCAATGAATGATCAAAAACAAGCACCGAGGTTACCACCCGTGATGTAAATATTGAAATAATAAGTGATTCATAATTTAGCGAAATTAATTAAGAGCCTAGACAGGCATGCGGGATACAACGCAATCTGCCAACAATATACTAGGTAACCATGAGAAATATGCAAATCTAGTATAAACCTGTTATAAACTGACAATTTATCTGATCTCTATCTATATTTTTCAAATATTTGCATTACAACACGGTTCTATCAGTACCAATAATTGGTGAACTTCCATCAAAATATACAAATATTGTCAAGAACTCAATTCAATTTATTTGATGCAGGGAAATTTCATTAATATTGGGAATTTAACTTGGTAATGATACTACGTTTATACAAGGTTTCAAAATGTGGTATACTAGGTTTTATGTAGTATACTAGGTTTGTATAGCGCAAGTCTGTCTAGCATTTAAGAAACCAAGGCACTTCGAAAGACAGATTCAACGTTCAACGATGACTTGTGAATGATTGTCCAAATTTTGTTCAAAAATGAACATCAAATTTAAAACACTAGATATGAAGTTTTATGCATAAAAAAACACTTGTTAGATTTAAAAAATACAAAAATATTTAATCGCTTAGCTCTTAAAGCCTTCTCTAGTTAAAAAATGGCCGCAGCCTCAAGGCAAAAAAAACCAAGTTGGGTAGACAGACCTACGCTCATGTCAGAAGGGTTTTGTACTCAACTTACAAAATGCAGTAACCACTAACGAATAAAATCAAGAAACATGTAAAAATAATTTTTTCAGATTTTTTAGATCACAGGTATCCATTCGTGAGGGAGGAAACACATTTTTCATGTATTTACCCCCCCACCCTGTGCTTCCACTGAAGCAAAAGCTGTCCGTTTAAGAACTGTTTTGAAAATCTCTCATAAAGACCTTTCATTTGATACTCATATCGGCTACCCTTGCCGAAATTTTTTTTTCAGGGGCCACTCCCCTGTACTGTAATCATCAATTCATGGCCTATTTCTTTGAATCCTAGAATGGTTGCAAAGCCCTTTTGCTAGGAGGTCTAGTGAGGACTTGTTTCACCTATGAGTATAATTTGAAGGTACTCATCTTCAGTCATTCTTTAAAATGAATCATTCACCTTAAACGTTTAAGCATACACCTCAAACGTTTACGTTGGGGAAAAATAACTCAAAATTATTGAATCTTTGCATTTAAAACGGCCACCATTTTGTTTTACGATTACAGATAGCACTAACTGAACCGATTCTCAAAGATATTCCTGATACCTATCATTTCTGAAAT
This sequence comes from Odontomyia ornata, assembly GCA_963969285.1. Classification (NCBI taxonomy): domain Eukaryota; kingdom Metazoa; phylum Arthropoda; class Insecta; order Diptera; family Stratiomyidae; genus Odontomyia; species Odontomyia ornata. Next base: position 329,378,969 of record OZ017738.1, read on the forward strand.
TTCCATGCAAATCCCAACAAAGCTGCAGTGTCTAAGTCGGCAAAAAGCGCATATTGTTCCATAGGCATATGTTTCCATAGTAATACAGCGCGTATTGTTCCATAGTAATACAGGAAAATTCAAATCGCTATAATTTCGTTAAATACCATTCGATCTTTATATAACTTTCAGGGCAGATCAATCTTATGAATAGTCATCTGCGTTCTGAATTTTATTGAATTTTAGGGTACCGTTAAGATTTTGTTCCAGAAAACATAAAATCGATAAATCATACTATTACTATCAAAGTTGAGTGAATTTTGACTTTCCAAGTATTTGTTGTTATTGTATTCATAAGGGCCTGCATTCATGATTTTTCCAGATTTTTCGGATGAAAGGTGTCCAATCGCGAGGGGGGGGGGTACGTGAAAAGTTCGTACACTTCCCCTCCCCCTGCCCCCCTTGGTACCCATAAGGCATTTTAAGACTTGTTTTGAAAAGATCTCATTGAGACCTCGACTACCAATGGTGAAAAAAATTTTTTTGAGGGGTCACTTCCCTATATGGGGAGACCCCCTTAAACCCCTTTGAAAAACTTTTTTGCCCTTGAACTTTCAAGAAGTCACACTTCTGAAGTTTCACGGCTGTAGCCTCTATAGTTTCGGAGAAAAAGTACTGTGACATACAGACGGACGCCTTTTCTTTGGACGCTCAACGGCAGGCATTTACACAAGAATTGTCTCTATTATCTTGTACCTCTACGGATTCAGACTTCTGAAAGAACAATACGAGTACATGTTTGTCGTGTCATTGGTGCCCTTCTTGAACTTGTTTTGGTTTTATTTTTAAATTGAACATACTTGTTAAAAGGACTATTTACCTTTAGTAAAGTCTGGTTTTCGAGTAGTGTTTGGTGATAGTCTTATCCAAACTCCCGAATGAATCTTTTAGTATGGTTTCTAAATTTTCTTTTTTGGTCAACATTTTATTCGAAAATTTGTTTTTCCTTCGAATTCCATCAGAGAGTAAACTTTCAAGTAGCTCTCGTTATTGAATGAAATTTCAACAATGTGAACAAGTCGAAGTTGTATTAGACTCTAAGATAAATATCTTCATGTTTAATTCAAAGCTTCCTTAATTCTCGATTCTATTTAAATACCCCATTTTAAGAGTGTATAATTCCTATAAAACAACAATTCTTTATCGAACTCAAAATTTATTAAAATGAATCCATGAAATTACAATAATCTGCTGAAATGCTACCCGGGCATACACATAAATTACAGGAGGATTATCCCTAACCTGATGAATGTCAATTTCAATTCAGGAATCCATTCAATCCTTCTAAACCACTTGACGTTTATTAAAGCTGAAACTATTGTTATTCAAATACGTAACGCTTGGAGCTTAAGTTTAATCTCAGGTATTTGCCACTGGAAAGCTTATTGAAATCCTTCGTGACATTTTTGGTTAGCCAGTTTAAAAATGTAAAATGTGTTGATGTCTGGTTATCAGGTAACCTTTTGTATCTTTGGCTATTTATTTAATGCGAAGTTTATTTTCTGCAAGAGGATTTTCGAATGAACCTTTTTATACAGAGTAAGGATGACTTTTATTGCAAAATTTGATCCGACCGTATTGAATAAATTATTTTAGCTTTCTGACGTAGTTATCAGTACTTCTTTGTAAGTCGATTAAAAGTTATACTTTTCAAAATATTTTTAGTAGAAATAAGAAAAAATGTTTGATCTTGTACAGGTTGTGATTTTTAGGAGTTTGTTTCTTTTGTGGTTGTTTTACTGAGAAGGTGAGCTTCTGGCTTGAAAAGTTAATAATTACAATCACAATATCTATTGCATTTTAAATGGCAAAATTCATGTGAGTTTATACAGGATGCGCAGGATAACTTCTTTTTTTCAAAACTTAATGAAGTCCATTCTATAAATCTGAAAATATTTTTTTTTTTTTGTAATGTGAGCGCATACCTAAAGATCTCCCATTCACAATGCACTGAGTAAACCGATTTCTCGTATTCTCTTGGCAGCATAGCAGGCGTAATGTTGGCAATTTCTTACTTGATGTTGGTTTTCAAACCTTGTAGCGTCCATAAATTTTTCACATAAATACAGGATTTCAAAAAAACTTCTTAGAAGAAAATCACAAGTGCCCGGATCCGAAAAGCGGCCTGACCACTTCAAATCGCCTCTAATTGAGATGCAGCGCTCTGGGAAGTGTTCTCTCAAAGAAGCCATCGATGCTGTGACACCGTCTTGTTGGAGCCAAATGTTCCCTAAGTCCACCTCATCAAGCCGTGGGAAAAAATTCCTGCAACATGTTCACACACCGATCCCAATACACTGTCACTGCGACTTCCTTTTCCTCAAACAACCAGGGACTAATGATTCCAGTTGAGGAAATTGCACACCACACTGTGACTTAAGGTGAATACAATACTTGAAGATTGATGTCAGTCTAGTGGCACGTGTTTTGTTTGCTGACGGACCTACGAAAATGAAAATAGACTTGATCACTAAAAAAATAATAGCGACCTCAGGAACAACTTTGAGAAGAAACTTACACGCATTCCTCCGAGAATTGAAGCCACGCACAATCGCCACCTTGTAAGGATGGAAATGAAGATCATCATGAAGTCCAAGGACATACCCATGTTTGCGCGTAGAACGCCGTGGTGATTGCAATATTGAAGCACTCACTGCTTGAATGTTCTCAGTTGACCCAATGGGCCGAGGAAGTCCAGCTGCTTGTCGTACATGAGCGTAGTGACCCACGTAACAATTGATTTCCGGTCCATCCACTCAAAGAGCCTCAATGAAAAATACATGCTCCTCACTATTCCAACACATGATCGCGACTTAACTATGTCCGCACATAACTTTATAGTCTCACCTCTTGAATGAGACCACTAATGCTTCCGTACGACATCAACTGACTAAATAGCACGCATTTTGAAAAAAAAAGTTGTTTCGCTGCACGCTGGATATATACGAGTAATAAGCTGTAATTTCACATATTTACGGCCATATTTTTACTTTCAGGTGGATATTCTCAACTTCTTGCATGTTTTGAATAACATCACTACAGTGCGTACTGATTTTTTTATGCAATGTCACTTTTTCACTAATTTTGCTATACTGATTGGCCAAAGGTGCTGTTTGAAGGCATTACGAATAAAAGGTGGCGAGAAGACGTTACAGTATCCTTTTTGTTATACGCTTGCTACAACAATCATGTGAATGCTTACGAATTAAAATGCGCACATACAGTTTGCCAAGAATGAGTTTTGACGCAGAAAATATTTTCAGCTTTTCGTCTTACAATGTAAAAACCAAATCATTTTCATTTCTGTACGATAACCATTTCCGTCAATTCTACTCATTCAAAAAGTCTGTAGGATAAGTAAGAAAAAAACAAAATTTTTACAAAACTCGATTTATTATTTAACATAGTTCTCTTCGAGGGCAATACAATGAGTGTAGTGATTTTCCAACTTTTCGATACCACTTTTATAGTATGATTTTTCTTTTTCACCAAAATAGGCCACAGTTTCAAACGTGACGTGGGTTGTTCCATTCAATTATATTTACGGTAATAACCCTTACTTCACCAACACCAGTCCCGATGGGTTCTCGAATAAAGAGGAACGCTCGGTAAGTACTGCAAACACGTGGCTACTGCTCTATAAACAGATGACAGGATATTGTCGCTTCATTATGACACTAAGAATTGGGACCATCTAATAAAACAACTCCATAACGAGCAGCTAGCATTCTCGTGAGATCTGAAAACAGGAAAAGTCGTTGGGAGCTAAATCTGGAGAATACGGTGGGTGGGTAAGCAATTTGAAGCCCTATTCATTCAATTTTGTCATTGTTTTCATCTGTTTGTCACACGGTGCATTGTCTTGGTGAAACAACACTTTTTTATTTTCCAATCGCAGCCGTTTCTTTGCGATCTCGGCGTTCAATCTATACAACAGTGAACAGTAATAGTCGCTGTTGATGGTGGTTCCTTTTTGGAGGTAGCCGATGAATATCATTCCGTTCGCATTACAAAATACAGACGCCTTCACCTTACTGGCCGGCTGTTGCGTTTTTGCTCGCTTTGGATACGGTTCGCCGACTGCTGTCCACTCAGCTGACTGTTTTTTGGATTCTTATGTAGAATAGTGAAGCCATGTTTCATCCATTGTCACATATCGACAATAGAATTCGATTTTATTGCAGTTTAAACTTCTCTCAAACATCATTGCGTTGTTTTTGGTCGACTGTGAGCTCACGCGGCACCCACTTTGCACAGAGCTTTCGCATACCCAATTGTTCGTTTAAAATGGTAAAAACACTGATATCTTTACAATATTAGCTAGCTCGTGCACCTTCAATTTGCGATCGTTCATAACCAATATGTGGATTTTTTCTATGTTTTCTGGAATAACAGCCTCATTTGGTCGTCCACTACCCTCTGAACCATTTGTGCTGGTCGACCACGTTTAAATTTAGCAACTACGTCTCTACCATTTGTCTCGGTGGAGCAGAGTCCGAATAATGTTTATCAAGCCATTGTTTGGTTTCCACTGTATTTTTTCATCAAAAAGCAATGGTTTATCAAAAATCGAAATTCAATTTTTCCATTTTTAGGGTATTGTAAAATCATTTTACAATACCCTACTAAAATCGCGTCCTGTCTGTCCGTCCGTCCGTGGGACACACAACTTTTTCTCGCAAACAACATATGCTAGAAACATAAGATTTTGTAATTAGGTGTGAAGTGATGCCCTCTTCAAAGTTTTACCACGAAAAGAAATTTATAAGGTCTTTAAGGGGGGTTTCCCCATATAGCGGAATTGCTTCCGAAAAACAAAATTTCACCACATGTAGGCAATATGGGTTTCAAATGAAAGGTCTTAATAAGAACTTTTCAAAACAGGTTTAAACCAAAAGGTTTTGCTTCGAGGGAAGCAGGGGAAGGGTAAATGTACGAAAATTTTGTGTCCCCCCCCCCCTCGCGATTGGACACCTTTGACAAGAAAAATCTGAAAAAAATCACAGCGGTGTGACTTTAGGAGTACAAGGGCAACAAATACCTCAAAAGTCGAAATTCGAGCAAACTTTGTCAATAATAGTACATTTTATGAATTTTACATTTTTGCCCATAAAATCAAGATGGGGACCTTAAATTTGCCAAAACCTACAATTTAAGTTTTTAAAAAGCAATTGTATGTGTCCTGGAAATTTCATGATAATTGAACAATAAAAAGCTAAGTTACAGCCGATAGAATATTTGGCAATTACAACAACATTAACGCGTGATACAGGGGTTTCGAATAAGGGGTGTTATTTTTATATTAAAAGAAAAATTCCATTTTTTAATATAAATCATCGGATGTTTATTTCATTATTAAGAAAAATGTATGCCGTTGATAGTGGAAAATAACATCAGACAAGTTACCAACACAACCACGCTTACTGGACCATATCCTTTTCATAAAATTTTCCATAACCAAATCCAATAAGAGGTGTTATTTTGATATTAAAAGAAAAATGCCATTTTGCAACAAAAATGATCGTATGTTTATTTTTTTAAGAAGAAGAAGGTATGCGGCTATCACCATGACCACGCTTACAGGACCATATCCTTTTCTTGAAATTTTCCATAACCAAATCCCAAAGTGGCTGCCCTGTGTCCCCGATAGCCCCATGAATTCCATTTTGAGGTCTTGAATCGACGCTGCACTGTTGGTGTAGACCTTCTCTTTCATATGGCCCCAAAGGAAGAAGTCGCAAGGTGTTAAATCACAAGATCTATTCAAAATAACACCTCTTATTGGAAAACCCTATACTAGGGAGATACACGTTTGCAAGAGACCTAGACACTACATATGTATAGGAATTTTGATAAAAATTTTAAAAATGGTTTGTAATATTGATGTGTTATCATGACTACGCAAGCAACGTAGCCAAAACACTTGAAACAAAATGGTGGAGCTTTTAAAAACATAATAACCATAATAATTTTTCGAACTCAATTTATGAAATCTGTTTATTAGTAAAGTTTTGATATGCAGAATACATTGTCTGATTTACTAATTGTTTTACAATACCCTTCTGGCAGGAGTTCTCTCCTGCTACTTCAACCTGTTTTCAATAAAAGTTGCTTCGCAAAAAATGCTATAACTAACAAATTCATATTCCGATTGCTGTCAAATTTACACACCTATTCTTTGAAGGTTAGTACTCATAAAAAATCACATGGGAAAAATTCTAGTAACGCCATCTATGTATCATCATACGGGCTTATTCAATGGACTGTTATATACAGTACTTAGAATCATTTCCTAGAAAAAAGTGGAACTTCAATTCCTGAGAAGTGAGGAACATAACACTATCCAATTCCAACCTATTTTCTTTGTGTCAAGTAACTCTTTTCACATATGGGAAAAACTGAGTGATAAGTTTTGTTTTCCAGTTATTTTCGTTCCACATATTCTTTTTTGTCATGTTTCTAATTACTTAGTTGTTTTTTTTTGCGGTAGGGAGGTGAATGCCCATTTACGCGAAGAGTGAAGGACTCCCATGCTCACAGGAAGGTGACTGGACTACCCACTAAACACCTCTCCTGTCATCCTGAGAACCTAGCCTTGGACCGTTTGACACCTTCCTTCGGGCCAGGTCTCACTTTATTACACCGTGAGGCGCCTTCAAGCTGGGGGATCCTTCTTCTAGCGATAGGAGAGAGGGGAAGGAGAAGTGCCAGACAAGCGATCCCCCAGCACCTCCAGTTGCTGTGAGTCGTTTTTATCTTTTAGGACTGCCCGAGCACAATGTCTCACCTTGTTCCATTTGTCAACCGATTTGAGCATCACCACTACTATACTACCCGGGGTGAGCTCCCTCGTCTCCCTGTCGAGGTCCCTACACAGCCTGTCCCATTTTTTGCACGCAAAACATATGTGGCAGGCATTATCTTCATTCTCTCCTGGATAAAACCAACAATTGGGGGACCGTGACTTACCAATTTTGTGCAGGTAAGACTGAAAACTCCCAGGTCCGCTCCAAAACTGGGTCAGATAGAAGTCAATTTTATCATGCCTTCGATTTAGGCACGGTCTGACATCCGGGATGAGGCGTGCAGTCCACTTTCCCTTCGTGCAATTCACCCAAGACTGCTGCCAATTCCTGAGTGAGCACTGTCTCTTCTCGCGGACAACCATCTCCCTCTCATCCTTGTTTTGACGCTGGTAAATAGCACGGCGCACTTTAGCAAAAAGGCTGACAGGTATCACGCCTGCAATCACTTTCGCCGCCGAATCAGAGACTGTCGGATACGAAGATGTAGCTCTCAGTGCTCCTCTTCTCTGTACCTTTGTCAAGCGTTTTCGGTATACCTCCTTACTGAGAGCGTCGCCTCATATTTCTATTCCGTACAGTAGCACTGAGCCTATAGCACTCATCAAAAGGCATCATCTTGGTGGGCTGGGCCCCCCTACATTGGCCATTAGTCGACTCAGACTCCTAAAACAGCCTTCTCAGACGTTGCCCTGATTTGCTCAGAGAAACTTATCTTCGAGTCGATCAGTAGCCCCAGGTACTTCACCGCTGGCTTCGATTCGGTTAGTATGTCTCCAATGCTGATCACCCTTACTCTAGGGATTCTCTTTTTTGTCAAGATGATCACTTTGGTTTTCTCCAGTTCTAAACGGAACCCTCGAGCTGTTATTAAGTCTCTCACTCCGCGCATGAGCATACCTAGCCTAAGTTGCGCTTGTTCAACGTTGCGTTCAGTGACCAGAGCCGCAACGTCATCCACATAGCCGATCTAGCGGATCGATCACTTCCATCCTTTATTGGCCCTGTGTCGTGTTGTAGAGCAGGCTTCAATCCTTCAGGTAGTCTTTCAAAAGCCGCAGTAGATATTCTGGAACTTGAAAAGGGTTTTCCAGCGCATACAGGATGTCCACCCATCTAGCGGAGTTAAAGGCGTTCCTGAGTTCAAGTGTCTTCAACAGGACGATCCGTCGCTGTGCGCGACTATATGCCTCTGACTTTTGGACCGCGCTGACCTCCTCTGCAATCGCATGAATGATGGAGCGTCCTGCTGTAAAGCCGTACTGCCGAGAAGATAGGCCTCCAGTAGCCCGAATCGCGTCAGTGAGTCTTCCCTTGATGAGTTTCTCTAGTACTTTCCCGGCCATGTCAAGCATACATAACGAGCGGTATGCAGACGGCAATTCGGGATTACCCTTCCCCTTGCTAATCAGCACAAGCCCCACCTTCGATCGTACCGGGAAAACCCCGCCGTGTAGACAAGCGTTGAATGTGCTGAGCAACAAGTCAGGACGATAGCGGTAGACAAGTTGCATTACCTCAGCTAGAACACCATCTGGACCTGGAGCCTTCCTCGTTTTCAGCGAAAGGACTGCCTCTTCCAGTTCCAGCTGTGTAGAGAGTGGATACTCGACTGCTGTTTCATCATGGGCAGCGTCAACATGGACGGGGGAGAGTGCCCGCACTATCTCGTCTATCTTTTCCGCTTCATGTATGCAAGGTTTCCGTAGGGCTTGGGTATAACTAGGTTGTAGCCAAGGCCCCACGGATCCTTGTTCAGATCGTCCACTAGATCTTGACAGCAGCGAGCTTTGCTGTTGTTAATCAATTTGTGATGGCATTTCCTCGCCAACTTATATGCTGCCACTCGTTTACATTCTTTGTCGTGGATTTGTGCCCGTTGAGCCTCACGCCGCAGCTTGTTATAATCCCTTCGTTTTTCAGCGATTTCAGTTGACCACCAGTACACTGGGGTTTGCTATGTCGGGGTTTTTGACAGAAAATAGAACCGTTGGAAGCAGTCGTAATGATGCTCATCCTTAAATTCACCATGTCTTGAGCTGCCAGTTCTTCCATCCCATGCGAATCTCCCAGCAGTGGGTCGTCCTTCCGACGCTCAATCCAATTGTAGAAAGCTGAGAGCACGAACGTCGGAAAACAGCATCGCTTATCTCAAGCGGAATGCACTGATCATCACTGGTTGAGTGGTCCTCTAGTACTCTCTAATCGCGTATCCTCCGTACTAAGGACGCCGAGGCAAATATCACGTCAGCTACGGTTCCTTCACAGTTGACACGGCAAAAAGTCGGCGTTTCTCGTCCTAGCCACCATTTCTAGGATTCTTTTTCCCCGCGGATTTTTTTGAGGTATGCCCCAATCGATTGCTCTTGTGTTGAAGTCCCCCCAAACGAGCACGTTCCGTCTGTATACGAGACAGCACCCTCCAAAGCCTGAAGCTGCGCTTTGAAAGATGATATCAATTCGTTCGGCGTTAGGTACACACTAACGAAGGTGGTCCCTGAGCACCGAACCCACACAAAACTATCCGCAGTTCCCCGGTTGGAAATCACTATTTCCGACCCAGATGGCAGCAGTACCAGTTTCATCAGGATACCATGATGCCGAACTTTTATCATGGTGTTGCTCACTCAGCATCAAGAAGTCTGCTTTCATGTCCCTCGCAAATTGTTCAAGCCGGTTTTGTGCAGTTGAGCTGCGGTGTAAGTTTAGTTGCAGAATGCGGGTCATCAAAGTTCTGATTTTACTTTGGCTAGGATTTCTTGGAAAACTTGGCATTTTGCTGATCCCACGGCGTGTCCAAAATCAGGTCTTGAATCAGCATCCTTGCAAAGAGTACAGTGTGCCTCCTTCGTACACTCTTTCCTTTCATGTCCCATTTCACCGCATTTTACAAATGCGGCGAATAGGACATGGTCATACTGCTTAAATGGCAGTGTTGGTGTCTTCCGGCCTTACGTTTACCCTGATATTCCGCAGCACCTCCGCGTAGGATCGCCCATTTTGGGGTTTTGCCTGCCTGGGTCTCGTTGGGCTTCTTTCTCTCCTGTTTCGCATCAGGTCTTATTTCTTGTTTTCTTCCACTTTTTGAAAAAGTTTATTTGCGGCTTTCTTCGCTCCTTTTGTAAACACTATCTGTGATTCCTGATCTGGCCTTTTACGCCCATCAAGCGCCTCTTCCTCCCAATTGGGCTAGTCGCCATTCTTTTATTGGTTTTTGATGGTGAAGCTATCTGCACGTGCCCTGCAGATTTAGCCCCCAGCGCTTCTCTACCTTGTTGCTCCTCCTTGGCCTCCTGGTCCTCTTCGGCCTTTAACCAGCTCCTCGGATATTGCCCTATGTGGTTCGAGGTGTTAGTTCAAGGTGCCCAGTATTTACTGCTTTGTTGATTTTTGGTGAGTTGCATGCAGATTGTATTCTTTTCAGAACAGCTCACGCTTTTCGGAATACCCCTTCTTCTTCATGTCACTGGGCGGCTATTGTACTTTGCGACCAATGTTCGTGGGAGAGATTATCAGCCATCGTTTCCAAATATGGTGCTTGCGCCACATTTTCGACGTTGCTGATGAAATCACTCAACGTCGCTTTATTTGCCTAGTCAATCCTGTCCTTTCCTGCCATAATCTCTTCGTGGACTTCAGGATGTTTGATGATGAATTTACCACTTGAGCTTCAGTCTCTTTGGTAGCGATCGCAGCAGTGACCATCGAATTCTCGATATTCTTTATATTTTCCTCGACCGCTTTCCTGCGTCCAAACGCCGAAGGAGTCTCAGTCTGGACAAGACTGTCTGTTAATCTCCGTTTCTCGTCCGTTTTCCCTATCATTGTATTAATTGTCGTTTTTGTCATCTATTGTACCGCTTCCGATGTGCTGCTAACATCGTAGCTGCACCATCTGGTTGCATCGTCGTTGTTGCTATTGCTACTCTCATATTTTGGGATTTTGATGATTTGGTTGCTCCAGTTTTATCGGGTCCCACCTCGAAGCCCCTATCTCCGTTCGTGTGTGTAATCGCCTTCCTGGTCCAATTGTTATCTTTGCAGAGCAGGGAGGCCATGAAACGTTTGGCACAAACCCTTATGGGGACAAGTGCTCAAAGCCAGACCGGTGCTAATCAGGAGTCTGTCCCAACTGAACTTACACCACCAACTCAATGCTGTGAACTTCGATCGTTCTTCGTGGCCTGCCAAGGTTTTCCCGGTACGATGGAAGATGGCGAGGCTTGTGCTGATCAGCAAGGGGAAGGGAAATCCCGAATCGCCGTCTACATACCGCCCATTATGCATGCTAGACACGGCTGGGAAAGTGCTAGAGAAACTCATCAAGGGAAGACTCACTGACGCGATTCGTGCTGCTGGGGACCTTTCTCCTCGGCAGTACGGCTTTAGAGCAGGACGTTCTACCATTGATGCGATTGCAGAGGTGGTGATCGCGGTCCAAAAGGCAGAAGCATATAGTCGCACCAAGCGACGGATCGTCCTGTTGGTGACACTCGACGTCATGAATGCCTTCAACTCCGCTAGATTGGTGGATATTCTGGATACGCTGGAAACTCTTTTCAAGTTCCAGAATATCCACTGCGGCTTTTGAGGAACTACCTAAAGGACCGAAGTCTGCTCTACGACACGACACAGGGCCAACGAAGTATGGACATAACATCGGTTGTTGCCCAGGGATCTATCCTTGGTCCGGACCTTCGGAACGTTTCTTACGACGTGCTGCTGAGGCTTGAGATGCCAGATGAGTCGCGCTTGGTTGGCTATGCGGATGATGTTGCGGCTCTGGTCGCTGGACGCACCGTTGAACAGGCGCAACTTATGCTAGGTATGCTAATGCGCCGAGTGAGGGACTGGATGACTGCTCGCGGGCTGAGTTTAGCACTGAAGAAAACCGAAGTGGTCATCTTGACAAAAAAGAGAATCCCTAGAGTAAGGATGATCAGTATTGGCGAAGCCAGCGGTGAAGTACCTGGGGCTACTGATTGACTCGAAAATGAGTTTCTCTGAGCAAATCAGGACAACGGCTGAAAAGGTTGCTTCGGGAATATCGGCTTTGAGTCGACTTATGGCCAACGTAGGGGGACCCAGCCCGTCAAGAAGACGCCTCTTGATGAGTGCTGCAGGGTCAGTGCTACTGAACAGAGCAGAGGTATGGGGCGACGCTCTCAGCAAGGAGGTATACCGAAAACGTTTGGCACAGGTACAGAGAAGAGGAGCACTGAGAATTCCAACAGTCTCTGGTTCGGCGGTGAGAGTTATTGCAGGCGAGATACCTGTCGCCCTCCTTGCTAGAGAGCACCGCGCTATTTACCTGCGCCGAAACGAGGATGCGAGGGAGATGGTTGTCCGCGAGGAGAGACAGCCCTCGCTCAACGATTGGCAGCAGTCTTGGGTCAATTTCCCGAAGTGAAGGTGGACTGCGTGCCTCATCCCGGATGTGAGACCGTGGCTAAATCGAAGGCATGGTGAGACTGACATCTGTTTGACCCAGTTTTGAGCGGGCATGGGTGTTTTCAGTCCTACCTGCACAAGATCGGTAAGTCACGGTCCCCCGATCGTCGGTTTTGCCCAGGAGAGGAGGACAATGCCTGTCACACATTTTGCTCGTACGAAATGGGCCAGGCTACGAAGGGAACTCTGCAGGGAGACAGAAGAGCTCACCCCGGATAATATAGTTGCGGTGATGCTCGAATCAGTTGACAAATGGAACCAGGTGGCACATTATCCTCGGGCAGCCCTAAAATATAAAAGGGACTCACAGCCGCCGGGGGCGCTTGGGATGGAGGATCGGTTTTTTGGCACTAGCTCTTCCACTCTCCCCTCCCGCTAGCACAGGGACTCCCCAGCTTGAAGGTGCCACACGGCATAAAAAAATGAGACCTGGCCCGAAGTAATGTGTCAAACGGTTCTAGGCTGGGTTCTCAGGATGACAGGGGAGGTGTTTAGTGGGTAGTCCAGTCGCGCCTGGGAGTTACACACTCTGTGCATAAATGGCATTCACGACCCTACAAACAAAAAAAAAAGGTTTTACCGCGATGGAGACGGTATGAGGAACTAGGTCCAAACCATCATACCTGCCAGCCCAAAGTATCAATTCCAGTTCGTTGTCCAAAGCGTAGTCCAGATCCAATCAGGGTCATTATTTGTAATACTGGGAGGGCACTTCACGGCGCCCCCCATATCCCCGGGTACATGGGGTCCCAAAGAATGCTAGCCTCTGAGAGTACCCTTGTCGACCGGGAACCCCCTGCTGGGATTTCGTTGGGTACGTGGGGGAGGAACTCCGCAAAGTATAATAGCCTCCAAGAGTATTCCTGTTGACCAGCATTCCCCTTGTGGGGTTTCCTCGTGTACGCGGGGCGAAAATCCCCAAATAATGCTAGCCTCCTAGAGCCTTCCTGTCGGCCTGCATTCCTCTGCTTAGTTAGTGTTGGTTAGTGAACCTAGTTTTAACTTGGTATTGGTTAGTGACTAATAAGTTTAGTAGATATAATAGTTTATTTTAAAAATGCCAAGCAGGGTGCTATCGTTTGAGGTTGTTCAGCTGGTGTACTGCAATTATGAGTTGGGTAAAAATGGACAGGAAATATCTAAAACGTTTTCAGTAATACGTAGGGCAATCTGTAACATAATAAATCGAGCCGAAAACGAGGATAGATTGGAGCCATAGTAAGTAGGTGGCTCCAAATCAAAGATAAACGAAAGTGTAAAGCGCCTTATAAAATTCATCGAAATTCTCAAATTTCATTAAAGACAATTCTTGTTTCGCATGAAACAGTTTGGCAGATCATCCGTGTAAAAGACTTAGGGAGAAGTTAAACGTGAAGAAATTTTCAAGAAGCGAAAACGGCGTTTTTTTCTAGAGTGCCGTGTGATAGTAGTGCTCAGCGATTCGATGAAATATGCGAACTTGTGTGGAATTTTGAAAAACCAACCTTTTGGGATTCAAGCGTATTTTTATACGTGCACGACGGCTAGTGCAAGGTGCAAAAAATTAGAAAAAATGCATTGGGTTGTATTTGAAAAGTAAAAACAAGAATTGTAACTTCCTTCGAACAGACGTTGAGTGGAAAAAAAAAAACGTTCATACAGTCTATAAACATAAGAACAACATAGTGCGCTTATATGGTAAGAATAATAGAGTTGATTTAGCGTGTTTACAGTCAAGACAATGCGGATTAGTGGAAATAATTAGTGGTTGAATACGAAAAACCAAGAACGACTAATTAACTGTGGATGAATATCAATGGAGCTCCCGAAAACAAACGTTAATATGACGCGTTTGTGGTTCAAAGATTGCCGGTTTAATACTGTATTTACGGGATAAGGAAAATCAAAGTCACCTAAGTATTTAATAGCAATTGTAATACGTTGCACTTAAAGTTGATTTATGGATACCCGTTCCCCTTGACGAGTGTTAGCAGGACTTGGAAAAGGGTAAGTTAAGTAAAGTAAAAGGAGGAAGTAGTTTATATATAAAAAAAAATTAATTTCGTGACAAAGATAGTAACATCTGACATGTATAATATAATAATAATTGAAATAACCTGCGCAGGTAAAAGACTAAAAATCGGTACTTACTATAATCCCAATCGTCTTAATGCGCAGGACTTCTGCACAGTTATAGATGCAATATACTCTACTGAAAAAAATCTAATCACAGTTGCTGACACAAACATAGACCTCTCTAGAATCGAGAATGAACAAGGATACCCTGGAAACAAACGGAGCGGTCATTGTCAATAAGGACAAAATTACTCGCCCGACTTCAAGTACCTGCCTAGATCACATAGCAACAAATGATAAAAAAATTGCCGAAAAGATTAAATTCACACTTACAGACTGGCCGGAGTTAGATCATCGTGTCCTAAAAACTGTCGTCCATGGTCAAAGTCTCAATAAGCAAAAACATACTCACAAAATATTCAGATATTTAGACAAGGATTTTTTCAAATCGAAATTTCAACAGTTGCTAATAACCCGAAAACCCGAAAACTTTATGGAGTTCAGAAATATGATGACAGATTCCTAGCATGATTCTACCATTGAGAAAAAAATCAGATGTCGACAACATACATGGATAACAAAGAAAGTTATTGAGGCTAGTATTAACAAAAGGAAGGCTTATAGAAAATACAAAAAGAACGCTGAAGATCAAGCCTTTAAACATCTGTATAACCAAGCCCTAAAAGAATCAAAACGTTTCATAAAAGAAGTTTAATTTTTATATTACTCCAGAAGATTGGAAACAGCGGCGGACAACTCACACGAAATATGGAAAATAATAAATGAATTAAAAGATAATTCGTCAACCTGGATCATGACATCAACTGCTGAATTTTTTGGCATGGACTCTAACAATTCAGCACGCCCATGTGGAACAGCAAACTCGCTAAACCACTTTTTTTCAACAATTTATGAAAAAATTACCAGGGAGCTTGGTGAAAAGTCAACTAGCTATTTCAATATCATAAATAGCCCACCTAAGTCCATCTTTCACATTCGTCAAAGGACTAAAAGATAAGTATTAAATACAATCGTAAATTTGAGAAAAAATGCAGCACCGGGTATTGACAACATCGCCACACATGAAATTATTCTAGTTAAGGAGGAGATAGCTGAACCACTGGCAAATTTTATAAACGAGCATATTAGAAATGGAACATTTCCGGATGAAGAGAAACTGGCGAAAATAATTCCAATATTCAAAGGGGGAGATCATCTGGACCCAAATAATTACCGCCCTGATGCACTTTTGACAGCCTTTAGTAAAATATTCAAAAAACGTATAAATAATCTTTAAAATCTTTCTTAATGGACGATTCTATCATAAATCCGAAGCAGTTTGGCTTTCAAAAGAACAAGAGTACTTTCGATGCGTTTCTTTCTGTCTCATGTTACATCAATGAAAGTCTTGATAAAGGAGATTATGTTATTGCAATTTTTGTGGACCTGAAGAAAGCTTCTGATACGGTTGATCATGACCTGTTACACCAAAAACTTGAATCGTGTGGTATACAAGGAAAACCGAAACAGCTTTTTAAAAGTTATTTGAAAGGAAGATTCCAAAGAACATCAGTTAATAATGTCTTTAGCAATCTTGCACCAATGAAATCGGGGGTTCCTCAAGGATCCATGCATGGACCGACCTTGTTTTTGTTATACACCAATAATTTAAATATATGTAAACTTAAAGCTCACCACACATTATATGCTGATGATACTGTACTTCTTTATTCTGGACATGATAAAGTTGCCATGGAGAATATCGTCAACGAGGATCTAAATAAATATCGTTCATGGCTTAACGAAAACAAGCTAGCAGTGAATAGTACAAAGACAAAATACATGATTTTTAAACAGAAAAATAAGGAAGGCATAGAAGTTGACCTAAAAATTAACGGCGAAAACTGACAAAGAGTGTTTGAAATTAAATATCTCGGTCTTACCATAGATCATCGTTTGACATTATTGCCACACATAAATAATTTGAGGAGATAACTAGCACCAATGGTAGGAGTGTTGAGAATATATGGAGGTTTTCCAATGCATGTAAAGAAACTTGTATTAAATGCATTTGTATCAACAAAGCTACATTATGCAGTGGTCATTTGGAGTCAACTGTCAAAGCAAAAACTTAATATTATATCCAGAATACTAACTAAAGCCTATAAAAATATTCTAAACTTTCCGATTCTCACTCCAACAAGACTAGTATATCAATGAACCAATGCATTCACCTTCAGTCAAATCATTCCTATGGAGAAAGCTAAGTTTGTCTTCAAATGTCTAATTTCCAGTGAATCGAAACGAAGCCCCTTTATAAAAGTATCACAAATAAATCCATATAATTCAAGAAATGCCAACAATTTTGTAATATCTTACGGTAGAACTGATCGAATAACGAACGATGCAACGAGTGATGCTCTGCGTATATACAACAAGAAACAGTGAAAAACGAACTCATTATAGGTTTTTAAGAAAAGACTTAAGGAACATCTCATAAATTCAGATTAATGATAAATCCGGAGGATTGAAAATGCAGTATCTTAAGGCGTTTTAGACCCTAACGTCGAGATACTTAAAGACAGCTAGTTTTTATAAACTCATAGTTTTTTTTACTGTGTCATATTATAATTTTTTTTTTATTTTTGAGAACTGTTTACGAATCGAATTAGACTAGCAAGAAAGGAGTACTTCACAGCATTTTGTGTGCCCCTTATTCCGATGTTTTAGCATTGCCTGGAGGCGCACGTAGGTGTCGACGATGTGTGAAGTACAGATCGCACAAGCGTTGTGCGACGATGAAAGAGTGATGGAGAGAGTGGTAGGGAATGGAGGTATTTAAAAAGAAAAAAAAAAATTATTGATTTCTTTTTGCATGATTTCCTTTTTTTCAATTCGAATTAATAAAATTTACTTGTGAGGTCATTACCAGCACTTATCATTCATTTTCTAGTTTTACTAGGGATTTTCGTTTGGTAGGTATTTTTTTCCTTTTTTCGTTGTTTGATCTGAGATTCTAACAACAGCATATGGCTTTCAGTTTATTTGGTAAAACAGCCATGATGCTCTGAATCGCAAACATCTTTCATTCTCAAGATGACCCCTCCTTTCTCCTCCTTCTCTTCTTTTTAAGTTTTTGTGTCCCAGAAGCCGCACGACAAGAGTAAGCGCTAGCTGGCCTCAGTATGCCACTGCGGGTTAAGCACCCCTCTGCCAGAAACTAATGTTTACAATTGCAGTGACTTCCATGTTTGCAACAAAGCATCAATGGAGGAGAGGAAGATAATGCCTACCACACATTTTTTTCGTGCATGAAATGTGACAGCCTGTGATAGGACCTCTACCGGGAGACGGAAGAGCTTACCCCGGATAATATAGTCATGGTGATGGTCGTATCGGTTGACAAATGGAACCAGGTGGCACATTATGTTCGGGCAGTCCTAAAAGTTAAAAGGAACTCACCGCAATCGAGGGTGTTGGAGCTGGGGGATCGCTTGTCTGGCACTTCCTCTTCTCCTCTTCCCTCCCCATAGAAGAGGGGTCCCCCAACTTGAAGGCAGCTCACGGCGTAACAAAACGAGATCTGGCCCGAAGTAATGTGTCAAACGGTCCCAGGCTAGGTGCTCAGGCTGATAGGGAACGTATTTAGTGGGTAGTCTAGTCGCTTTCTTACGAGCATGAGAGTCCCACGCTCTTTGCGTAAATAGGGATTCACCTCCCTACCACAAAAAAAGCATCAATGTACGTCTAGCGAGCAACAATACAAGACAATCATACAAAGTAGTGAAAAGCCTGAAACCAAGTTATCATTCCAAGACCACGCTCTGTCGTGATGATATCGGTCACATCATTGCTAAGGGAAACAGGACTAAGGAAAGGTGGGGATCATGTTACAAGAACCCCCCTAATCCTCATCCTAGCTGCAGAACATCGGGCGTATATATATTCTCATAGAGTTTCCATTCCGCCCTACCAACCCTGAATGATGTCTGCTCCACCATCGAAGCCCAAAAGAAAAATAAAACACCAGTTATCGATGAGATTCCCTATCAACCCTGAACGATGTCTGGTCCATCATCAAAGTGCAAAAGGAAAAAAAAAAGCACCAGGCATCGATGAGATTCTAGTTGACCTCATTAAATGTTGTGGCAACGGCGTTCAGAAAGCCATTCATGGAATCATCCAGCACATTTGACAACAGGAATATATGCCGAACGAGCGGAGCCAATGAATCACATTAAATTTGTGTATTTAGGTGCCAAAATAACGAAAACGACTAGTGAAAGAGATGAAAAACACTGAAGAATACGGCTCGCAAATATACTTTACTCAGTTTTCACGACTTTGAAGACCAGCTGCATATACAGGAAAACAACGATCTAAGTATACAAATCTGTGATAAGACCTGTGCTATGCTATGGATGTGAAACATGGACCCTAACTCAAGCTTCCGCAAACATATGACATTCAATATCATCATCAGCATCAGGTCCTTAGGCGAATAATTGGGGTGAAGCTAAACGGGAACCAACTGCGAATTTCATACAACCATGAGCTGTATGAAATTTTTGACGAGCCGGAGGTCTCAACGATTGTAAGACTACGGAAGCTGCAATGAGCTGGCCATATGAATCGTATGGACCAGCAACAGATACCCAAAAAAGTGGTCGTAGGGGCGGAGATCAGTGGGAAAACCGAGGAAACACTGGATGAAGATAGTTAATCGCTACTCGAATTTTGAAATTGGAAGACGCGGTCAATGGATTGAGACAGTTGGAGGCGCTGTTTGCAGGAAGTGAATGCCCGAGAATGGCTGTAGTGCTACGAGGAAGAAGAAGTAAAATAAAGAGTACTTTGCCGAAAATAGCACTGTTCTCTCTATCTCTGTTCAAAAGTTATGCTTGAACATAAATAGAAAAATATTAAAAAATATGTATGTGCCAAGGTAATAACCCTGTTATTAATAACCTTGTTTTCTTAGATGTTAGCTCAAAAGTTAGTTTCCCATATACAAAGGTGGTTCCAAAATATAATTTTTGGTGGTGCCATCTGTGATTGAGATAATGCGTCGAAAAGTTACATCCCTCCCTGGCTTCTAGTGAAGGTTTGGTGAAATTCGGTTCAGTGGAAGCAAAGTTATTGCATCTAAAGTGACAGTATGTTTGTGTAATCGGTACAAAAATGAGTTTCGAACAAAGAACTAATATCAAATTTTGTTTAATAATGTTTACCGAAACATTTGAATTGATGAAAAAAGTTTATGGCAAGGATTGTCTATCTCGTGCCAGAGTTCGTGAGTGGTTTACACATTTCAGAGATGGTCTTAAGGACATAAATGACAATAAACATATGGGCCGCCCAAAATCAGTGATCACCGAAAACTCCATGCAAATTGTGAGTGATCTACCAAAAATGAGCCGAAATTATCATTGGAATTAATGGAATAGGAGTTGAATATCTCCAAAACATCGATTTATCGCATTTTAACTGATCATTTGGGCTTACGAAAGGTTTGTGACCGTTTGCCAAAATAAATGCGACTTTTGTCATAAAAAATCCACTCTTGTGACTGATTTTTTGGCTAGAAATCGCATTTTAACCATCAATCACTCAACGTATTCGCCTGATGTGGCTCCCTGTGACTTCTACCTTTTCAGAAAATTGCATTTGCCCATGAAAGGAAAGCACTTTGCGTCCATGGAGAGCATCCAAAAGGCTTGTACCGACATCCTTAAGGACATTCCGATCAATGACCTGAAACACTCTTTCGAAAAGCTTTTGGATCGCGCAAAACAGTGTATCGAGGCCGGAAGAGACTATTTTGAATAAATAATCTCGAATTTATCAGAACAAAGCTCCTGTCGTTTCTATTTGAGCTCAATTTTGTTTATTTTGGAACACACCTTGTATGTTTGTGATATTTAATTATCTAAATTAATGGTAGCATTTCAAAATGGAGCTTAAAATGGTATTACCAGTATCGAAGTGTGTAACGAAAGGGAAGTGCGCGAAAAATGTATTCCCTCCCTTGCGATTGAACATTAGTGATCCAAAAAATGCGAAAAAACACGTCTTTTTTTTGCTTCAGGACTACAGCCACTTTCGCGGGCCTTCGCTTAAAGATAGTTAAGAGTATCTCATTATCTTGACCGCGAATGTATTGACATTCGGGAAGATGATATGATCAGTACCACGCTTTGGCCGTGTTGTCATCCACATAGCTATTTCATTTATTTATTTAAATTCCATTTAACAGATAAAACGTAATCCAATTACAAAATGGAACGCAACAAACAGAAAAGAAAACTAATGAAAATTAAAATTAAGTATTAAAGTTAATATAAAAAAGAAATTCAATTGTACTAGCAATAATAAATATGCATGTAAATTTAAATTAAAGCACCAAAGAAAAAATAAAAAAGTCTAATATTTACTCCAGTTGAGTTTTAAGAATCAGGCTTCTTAATCTCAATTTAAAAACTAGGTATGAGTCGGAAAAAGGGCCAAGCTCAAGCTCATCATGATTCCTTACCATTCGCGTAGTGGGAGAATGAAAATATAAATTTGTACGGGCATACGGTGGCACGAAAAAAATTGTTTGCCGGAAAAGTACGCGATGATTAACGAAAACGTAAGTCTACAAACAATGTTAACGAAATTTGATTCTGGCAGAGCTGATACAGAAAACACTGATCTAGATACGTGCGACGGGATGACAGAGTAGGCAATGTAGGAAGGATAAACGACAGTCATAGGGTTGATATGGGATTTTGAATTTGTAAAACAAGACACGAGTAAATTTACGCTGGACATTCTCTAACTAGTCAGTGAGGTAGGAGTGTCGGAGAGACCAAAATACAGAGCAATATTCGAGGATAGGATGGACAAGATAAATAAACAATCGGACGGGGGTAGATATATTGTTAAATTTATGGGCATGCCTGAAAATAAGTCCCAATATTTTCATGATTAGAATGTGTGCATCAAAATTGAGCTTAGGATCAAAAGTAACAACAAGGTCCTTAGCAGAGCTCACAGCAGCAAGTGGGACTTCATTCAACATATAGGTGAAAGTCAGCCGAGAATGATTTAGATTAAAAGTCATTTTATAGCATTTGGCAACATTAAGACAGAGGTAGTTAGATGAACACCAGTTACTTAGTGCAATCAGGTCCATCTGAAGATATTGACAATCTTGTACAGACCTGATAGCTCGAGAGACTTTAAAATCATCGGCATACAGTAGGCAATTGGAAGCGATAACCAAAGGAAGATCATTTATAAACAATGGAATAGGAGGGGACCTAAAATAGAACCTTCAGGATCACCAGAGGTCGGCTAGAATGGAATAGAGGTAGTTCCGAGAAGGTAGGTAGGAATCCATCCATGATAAGAGAGAGACAGCAACCCTAAAAGTTTCCAGTTTGTAACAGTGAAGTTGATAGTTGATCGTGTCAAACGCCTTCGAGAAGTCAGTGAAGATGACATTAACCTGCAATCGATTGTCTAGAGCCTTAGCTATGATACGGTTTGGCTTTTAATGAGCAAGCGCAATGACAAGAAAACTGCGCCATAGACAATCGACAACAAAATCAATGAACGGTTGTGTGCGGTCCGTATAAAAGCGAAATTCTTATAAATCTGGCTGATTATTGTTCACGCCCCGACCGAAGAAACGAAGGAATCGTTTTGCAATCACCTAGAAAGACTGGTTGACTCATTGCCCACAAACGACACAAAAATTATTTTGGATGATTTCAACGCTAAGGATGGCAATGAGCTATCTCATCGGGGAACCACTGGAGGATATACCCTCTACGAGGAAACAAGTGACAACGGCCAGCGCCTGATTAACTTTGCATGTAGCAGAAACCTAGTCATACGTTCGACTTGCTTTCCACATCAACGCATTCATAAAATGACCTGGGTATCACTGGATGGCAACACACAAAACCAGATCGATTATGTTCTGATCCAATAACGTTGGGCCTCGAGCATACTTGATGTCCGTACATACCAAGGAGCCAATAGTAACTCAGATCATTACTTGATCAAATTCACCTATCGAAGTCATATGTCAAAGGCAATTCAGCGAAGACTAGCCCGCTACAAAAATTTGACATCGAAAGGCTCCGAACGGCGTCTGTGGCCAAAAATTTCCCGGAGACCCTCGACAAACAGCTGGCTCCCATTTTATCAGACGCATCGTTAAAGACGAGCAACGAGCTCTGGATGGAAATGAAAGTGGCTATCAGGACGACGACGACGATCGGACATCAAGCCCGGCGCAACAGGAATGATTGATTCGATGATGAGTGCCAGAATGCGTTTGATAAAAAGAATCAGGCGTACAAAGGATACGTAGGTAGGAAAACCAGGACGTAGAAAGAACACTATGAAAATCTCAGAAGAGTAGCGAATAAGATAATTAGGATTACGAAAAGAAAATACTATGACGACCAATTGAGAAGTATAGATGCAAGTTTAGCGAGCAATAACACAAGACAAGCATAGAAAGTAGTGAAAAGCCTGAAACGTGGTTACCAGCCCAAAACCACGCTCTGTCATGATGACAGCGGCAATATAATCGCTGATGAAATCAAGATTAAGGAAAGATGGGCATCATATTTCAAGAACCTCCTTAATCCTCCGCACAGCTCCAGAACATTGGAGCCTATAGATGTCTGCGGAGAGCTTCCATTGGCCCCACCAACTCTGGATGAAGTTAGTTCCATCATCAAAACCCAAAAGAATAATAAAGCGCCGGGCATTGATAAGATTCCAGTGGAGCTCATCAAATTTGGTGGCAGTAGTATTCATCAAGCTATTCACAAAGTCAACCAGTAATTTGAAAACAAAAACATATGCCGAAAGAGTGGAGCCAATCAATTATATTCCCTATCCACAAAAAAGGTGACAAGCTACAGTGCGAAAATTATAGAGGCATATCACTGCTTTGTACGGCGTACAAAACATTTTCTAAAATCTTAGGAAATCAAATCGGACCATACGAGAATATTATTATTGGGGAGTATCAAGGTGGTTTTAGGGGAGGTAGATCAAAAACAGACCAATTATTCACGGTCAAGCAGGTACTTGAAAAATGCTGGGAGTTCAACATAGACGTACACCAAATTTTCGTTGACTTCAAGCAAGCATACGACAGTATTAATCGTAACGTACTGTACCTAATCATGATTGATTTTGGCATTAGTCCGCCTTACCAAAATGGCAATGACATCGAAAACCTCCCAAGCCCGCATCAATAATCAACTTACCGATGCTTTGACACAAATATCGGAATAAAGCAGGGACATGGGTTGGCCCCATTGCTCTGGAGTACGTCATACGGAAGCTACCTGTCGATACGCGACGTACATTACTATACAAATCGAGCCAAGTAGTGGCCTATGCGGACGATATCAATATTCTGTCGCGGTCACTAACAACTGCCAAAGAACTCCACCTGAAACTCGACAGTGAAGCAAAACTAGTAGGGCTACAAGTCAATGAAAATAAAACAAATGGCATGACGCAGTCGAAGAAAAATACTCCAAATACACAAAATATCACACTTGGCGAATGCAGTATCGAGAATGTTAGCGGATTTGTGTATTTAGGCGCCAAAATAACGAAAACGGGCAATGGAAGAGACGAAATACGCCGAAGAATACAGCTCGCAAATAAAATATTCTATTCAGTATTGACGATCTTGAAGACAAGCTGCATACACAGGAAAACAAAGCTCCAAGTATACAAATCTGTGATAAGACCTGTGCTATGCTATGGGTGTGAAGCATGGACCAGCGATGGGTCCTGAGGAGAATAATCGGAGCGAAGCTAGACGGGGACCAATGGCGAATTCGATACAACCATGAGCTGTATGAAAGTTTTGAGGAACCAGAGGTTTCAAGGATTGTAAGACTGCGAGAGCTGCAATGGGCTGGACACATGAATCGTATGGACGAACAATGGATACCCAAGAAGGCATTCGTTGGGAGAACCGAAGGCCGGAGACCAGTGGGGAAACCGAGGAAACGCTGGTCTGACTCGGTCGACGAAGACAGTTCATCGCTGCTCGGATTTCGAAATGGGAGGACGTGGTCAACGGACCGAGACAGTTGGAGGCGCTGTTTGCAGGAAGCGAAGGCCCGAAAGTTGCTGTAGTGCTAAGAAGAAGCAGTAAAAGCAATGACAAAAAGTAGCTTAGAAGATGAAATACACGCAATTTTATCAATAATTTAATAACAAAATCAGATAGGCACTCTAATTTCAATGAAATTAGTCGTCTAGTTGATTTAGATGAAAGCTTGAAAATTAACGGCTGTTCAATTGTTTTATGTGCAGCTACAACCATTTGAATAATGTCTAATTACTGTACAAGGTTTTTTCTTACTACGTTAGCTTTCCGTTTCATTAAACCTATATTTTTGGCCGGAACTTCTTGAAAACTTCAGTTTGATAAGAATAAATTTCTTTGAGTTCCCTCGGTTGAATTATTATTCGTCATAGTGCAACGAAATGGTGGCGCTTGAAAAAGAATAAAAGTAGTTATTCTTTGAGCCAGTAACTCAATTTGCATATCAAAGAGCAATTTTGGAGTGTTTTCTCTCGCTGTACAAGAAAAGAATCTTCATTTATAGATTGAGTACAAAACCTTTTTGACAAGGGCATACTCCTTTCTACTCAACTTTTTTTAAGATTGCGCAAATTCTATTCACGCTGATCTTTACGAAAGTGTTAGACCAACAAACCCCTTGTAATATTACATATTTACAATTTAACACGCATACATCAAAAAGCTCAATATACCTCGACTTCATTGATATTTTATATTCCCTCCATATATTTTATATGTTCATCGCCCGAAATGCACGTGCCTGATAATTATGCATAATTCACACCCAGTACGACCTCGCCAGCAACAAGGTGCTCTTGATTTTGTCTTAAAAACTTCCGAAGCAATTATTTTGAAGTCCTTCTTGACGGATATCATGGTGAAACTAATGTAAACTAAAGTCGCAGGTAGTCCTGGTTACATGAGGACTTTCAATGTTAACAAAATTAGGCTGAAATTTGTGCGATACGCTTGAACCAGAAACAACCTGTAGTCGAGATGACTGTAGCCGAGACTAGTTAAGAATAATCACAAACTCCCACTTCGGTGAGCCACTGTAGTTAATCCCGTTTGTAACTACCTAAGTACGTCGTAATCAATTTAGTCAGCAAGACGTGCGTGCGAAAAGCAATTAGCAAATGACCAAATGCCATTTTAAGCACTTAGCTCCAGTAATAGCTGGAGATATATGGACTCGATATCTCAGACACAATTTTAGTACAACGTAATAACAATTAGGGACTCCCCACATCCTGCCAAGAAGCACGAAATCACGCAGTTTATCACCACTATTATAAACTCGTATTTAAATGAGCGACAATCTCGCATGAGCAGAAATCCTGTGACAGGAACAGTTTGCTCCGCCAATATGAAGTTGAAGCCCCAATTTGTAAAACAGATGAAAACATTTTTTGGTGCTTTGTTTGAATAATAAATGAACCACAAATTTAGAAAGGTCCCTTCTTACGTTCTTGTATGGCGCGTCTACTGCCGTTGACCTTCACCGCAAAACGGAAAAATGAATAACATATGAAAAATGAAATTCTACGTGGGTCGACCATACTCATATTTCCCCTCAAGTAAATTTAGTTTATTTCCGTTTCATTTCAGACAACCCTCGTAGCAGTTGTTAAGGAAGAAATGGTTTTTTTTGTAGAATTTTTGTTTTGCTCACTACTACCACCATTTTGTAAATATTTCATCGCACGTTAACAGCTTGGTAATCGATTTACTTTTTTTCCTATCGTGATTATATCTGTTCGTTGGTTTTATGAGAAATGAAGCATGAAATTTTAAACTCATATATCGATAATTCGGCTTTTGATTGGCGATCGTCCTATTCCGTGTTATTAATGTCCTATTTTTGTAGAATGCAAGGCACATTGTCACAAAAGTCGGCTAAGGACGACACTGGAACACGGTCGATATACGCCACCGTCAAAGGAATGTGAGCAGATGTCAAGTGTAATGATGTCACCGTGATTGTAGATGATAAATTACCGCTGTCTATTTAAGTTCAATTCATGTCGCAGCATTATCGAGGGGTGGAATCATGTTGCTTGTGGCGTCTGGCGTAGGGTTGTAACAACGGAAATCTGATTTGCTTTCATTTGATATATACCAGGCAGTGAGTCCCACAGCTCAAGTCAAAACTTCTGAACAAGTTAATGTTGTTACTGATAACTACTATGAAAATTGATCCGTGGCTTTTGAGGATGGGTAAGTTGCCATTTGTATGGTAATTACTCACTGTAATTATTATTTATTATTATTGACATCGTCTGCTTTTGCGCTGCCATTTTCGAGCACTTCATTGGGTGTACGTTCTAATTATCTACTATGGCTGGTTTAGATGTCATATCATGTTACTGGAAAAGAACTTACTTGAATGACAGAGGAAAATTTCGTATTAAGTAATCTTCATATTTGGGTATATTTGCTAATGACAGCATTATATTTAGCATATAGTCTCATTTTGGTAGTTGTAGTAGCAAGGTAGTGTGAAGCTACAAAAGAAACATCAGTTAAAAATAATGGGATAGTTCACAGAGTACGTGCTGATCCTTGTTGTATTGCTTTTACGTTGAACTCATAGGCAAAAATAATTGAAGTTTTTTGGGCAACCAACTGAAGTCTCTCATCCAATTTACTTGCCTAATATGAGCTTCTAATAAATCTACCATCTCAAAATTTCTGGTATAAAATAAATTTATTCTCAATTACTCCAGGGCTCAAATTTACATATTTGCAAAAATTTCAGCACAAAGAGTCTATTTAATGTCTAAAATATATTTTGCTTAATACCTCCGAAAATTTTCAGACGTGCAGAGTAATCCACATCCAATGGGATTTTTAAGATGTACCCTGAAACAGGCATATTGACTCTTCATAAGTAACAACAATGATATGCAGATAGATAAACGGAAGTAAAGTCACTTTAAACTTTCAAGAGTTACGCAGAGTAGTGCCAATTCAAATAAGCATTATTGATTCAATCGTTATAAATTTTATGAAAAAACAAGTTGAGTAAGCAGGAGAGTGCTCCTACCAGAAGGTCTTTGTAAACATCCTAGGCTTAGAAGCAAGTTTTCTAATGGCGTGAATCGATAACTTGAATTATTCACCCAATTTAGATATGAAATCGTTCAAATTTATACAAAAGATGCACAGTTTCTTTCATAAGCACAGTGCAGCCGCCATTTTAATCTAGCTTAAATGATTTTTCTGAATGCTCGGCCGATTGAACATGTTCAAGTTAAACACTTTTCCTTAAATTTTCATGAAAATTGAAAGAAAATAAAAGTACCTAAGTCAATTTTAAATATATATAGGGTTTTCCAATAAGAGGTGTTATTGTGAATAGATCTTCTCATTTAACACCTTGCGACTTCTCCCTTTGGAGCCACGTGATAGAGAAGGCCTATGCCAATAGCACAGCGTCGATTCAAGATCTCAAAGATGAAATTCGTGAGGCTATTGAGGACATAGGGCAGCCACTTTGCGATTTGGTTATGGAAAATTTCATGAAGAGGATATGGTCCTGTAAGCGTGTCGTAGTGGTTATTTGCCCAATGTTAGTTATTGCTATTAACGGCATATCCTCTTCTTTATAATGAAATAAACATCCAATCATTTGGATTGAAAATGGCATTTTTCTTTTAATATCAAAATAACACCTCTTATTGGAAAACCCTATATCAATCATAAACACGTGTTATTGTTGTTGTAATTCCATACAATTGAAATGGCTATAAATCACTTGACTATGATTCGATCTCAACTAAATTTTGTAAACGTATATATCTTATGTTAGTCTATATAATTGCGAAATCTCAAGAAGTTTAAAGGTACCGTTTTAATTTTATGGGCAAAAATGTAAAATCTACAAATCATACTATTATTAACAAAGTTGAGCGAATTTCGATTTCTAAGGCATTTGTTGCCTTGTACTCATAAAGGTCCACGTTCGTGATAATTTTCAGATTTTTCGGCTGAAAGGTGTCCAATCGCGAGGGGGGGGGGGGGGACACAATTTTGGGTACATTTTGCCTTCCACTGGACCCCCTAATTCATGAAATGATTTTTTTATTTCAGATTCTAAAAGTTTTAATCAAGACCTTACTTTTGATACCCCACTCGACTACCTTTGATGAAAAAAAATTTGAAGAGCCAATTCGTTATTAGGGGGGACCCCCCTTAAACATTTTTTGAATTTTTGTCAAGGCATTAATTTCATCACTTTTGGCCTTTTTACAAAGTTTGAGCATTCTAGCTTCTATAGTTTCTGAGGAAATTAGCTGTGACGTACGGACAGACGGACAGACAGGTCGCGAAACTAGTAGGTCTTTGTAAAAAATTTGTTTACAAAAGCCTAAAAAAGATATATTCAAAAACAATATTCAATCAAGATGTTAGTAAAAAAACACTATCACATGCTATCAAATGGGATTTAGTAAATATTATCAATCAATTGAAAAAGGGGGAAGAACCAACCAACTCTATTCATCATTATCTACGCCACAGCAGCCTTGGCCTCCAGAATTAATTTCCGCTAATCATCACGATTCTGCGACCTTGTCCGCCAGTTGTTTACCGCTAACAAGGATCTGCTGTCAGCTTCCATAGTGTTCCCATAGTGTCCTCGGTCTTTCGCTGGACCTGTACCTTAAGCTCTACCCGTCAATGTTCTTTTGGTTAGCCGGTTTTCTTCCGTTCTCTACATGGCCCGCTCATTGAAATTTACGTAGCTTTACGTAAGAGGAAACAAGTGGATTGTCAAATAGTCCATACCAGGGTTGTTGCGAATATCCGCATCAGCATCAGCGGATTATCAGCATTACTTTGAATATCAGCATTCGCATCAGCATCCGCGTTAATTAATGCTGATTTTTAGGGTATTGTAAAATCATTTTACAATACCCTACTAAAATCGCGCCCTGTCTGTCCGTTCGTCCGTGTGTCACACCACTTTTTCTCGCAAACTACATAAGCTAGAAACACAAGATTTTGTTAGTAGGTGTAAAGTGATTCCCTCTTTAAAGTTTCATCATTAAAAAAAATGCAGATAGTGTCTCCCCATATAGGGGAGTTGGCCCCCAAAAAAGTTTTCATCGCATGTAGGCAATATGGGTATCAAATGAAAGGTATTAATGAGAACTTTTCAAAACAGGTCTTAAACTAGCAAATTTTGCTTTGAGAGGCTCAGGGGAAGGGGAAATGTACGAAAATTATGCGTCCCCCCTTTGACTCGAAA
The DNA here is from genome assembly GCA_963969285.1 of Odontomyia ornata. Classification (NCBI taxonomy): domain Eukaryota; kingdom Metazoa; phylum Arthropoda; class Insecta; order Diptera; family Stratiomyidae; genus Odontomyia; species Odontomyia ornata. The sequence goes on from OZ017738.1 coordinate 329,408,688, forward strand.
AATCTGAAAAAAATCACAAAGGTGTGACTTTAAGAGTACAAGGGCGACAAATACCTCAGAAGTCGAACTTCGATCAATTTTGTTAATAATAGTACATTTTATAAATTTTAAATTTTTGCCTATAAAATCAAGATAAGACCCTTAAATTTCCCAAAACCTACAATTTAAGTTTTTTAACAGTAATTGCATACGTCCCGAAAATTTCACGATAATTGAACAATTAATAGCTAAGTTACAGCCGATTGAATATTTAACAATTGCAACAACATTAACAAGTGATACTAGGGAGATACACGTCTGCAACGGACCTAGACACTACAAATATGTAGGAATTGTGATAAAAATTTTAGAAATGGTTTGTAATATTGACATGTTACCATGACTAATCAAGCTATGGGGTCTAAACATTTGAAACAAAATGGTGGTGAGTTTAAAATTCATGATAACTATAATAATATTTCGAACTCAATTTATGGAATTTGTTAATTAGTCAAGCTTTGATATGCAGAATATATTGCTTGATTTACTAATTGTTTTACAATACCCTTCTGGCAGGAGCACTCTCCTGCTACTTCAACTTGTTATGCTGACATTCAGGTTGTGACATGATCGCATAGAGCAGAGCTTACACAAGTTCAAATTGTTTGTAAGAAACGAAATACTGCATTTGTTAGGTGAAGGGTTTTGCGAGAAAAGTCACAATACACAAAACTCAATGCCTTTGAGAATGGAACACTGGAGTGGAACATCAACTCAAATTTTGTCATCATTTCCCGATGCACCACGAACGTTGCTCTTTCGATTTAGTTTTCGAAGGGTGTAGTTTAAAAAGGGAGCTACAATTTAGAAATATTTGAAAATGTAAAAGTTAACTGCCATTGCATAATTGATCGATAATGTTTCTATATCAGACTTGAATGGATTGCAAAACTTTATTTAGATAAAATGAAACTCACAGCGACTTACAGTTACAGTTAGTATATTGCTATAGCCGAGACTAAATCGAATGGATAAAAAGATAGCTTAATGTCATCTTGATTTATTATATACCAGGGAACAAATTTGAGCATATATTGGTTATAAATATGTCGCCTATTACTGTTGAATTTCTCAAACCAGTGATTAGTCCTAAAAATCCAACGTTTCTCTTTGAATGAATTTTCCTGCACCCGAATAATAAATTTATCTCTTTGATATAGGCTATATAATTGATCGAAAGTTTTAATACAAAATTCGAGTTATTTGTACAAAGCATCTTTTTGAAGAGTTCATATATCCTTCTGCTTGTTAATATAAAGACTAATTATTTCGAAATTACTTTTATTCATTTGAAAGTTCAATAATATAATAAATGGAATTCATTCAATATATGCCTACAGTTAAAAGAATAATACTAACAACTCCGGGATTCTGCTTTCCGCTTTCGAGGATGAAATAGCTTCCACATCCAGAGAGGCTACTGTCGCTAAGCTCCTTGCATTTGCCTGTAAAAATAAAAATATGTATGAGATCCAGATGGGATTTATAAAAGTAAACAGTTTACCGATCGTTGTGCATTAATTATTTTTTCATCTCCATATATTCGTATGTCCAGTTTCATTTAACAGACTCCTGGAAAAAGAAATCAAATTGATTTCATCAATAAAATTATTCAAGCAATATGCTAGCAAAACTTGCCCCCAAAATGCAGGCGCTGCTACGCAAAAGTTAATCGAATAAAATGGTCGCCCCCGAAATGTAAACATAATCATGCATGAATTGGAAGCAGGATTTTGAGTGAAAAAACACTTCTAAATATTGTATTTTCTTTTCTATGTTTAATGTTGATACTAACCTAGGAAATGTTACTCCTGTGGGCTGAGGGTACGTTTTATTATTGCATATTTTCACAATGCACCTTAATTTAGAACTTTCTTTGCATTTTCCTACTTTTCCGTCGAAATATAAAGTTTTCTCACATGCAATCTAACCGATAGATTGTCTCTTATTGTCTTGTTAATGAACAACGCACAAATCACAAATTTTCACTGATTTTAACATAAAAATTACACAGCAAACGAGTTTGTTTACACGTTTTCACAGCCGAATTTGACAGCGAATGCAAAAAAATCATATGATAATATGAAGATTTCTCCTTATCGACAGCGAGAAACTTTGTCAAGTAAAATCAGTCTTCCATTAGCATCGGGCCGTTCCTGTTAGCTACCTGTTCCAATCTCAATGCATTTTAAATAACTCGGGGGCTCCCCGGACCATTCGTCATGATTCGAAAGGGCCAAGTATTGAGTACGAGTATAGGCACACTTTTTAATATATCGAGGGTTCCCCGGACCATTCGTCAGGATTCCAAAGGACCAAGCATTGAGTATATGTATACTTGCTCTCTCGAGTTTTTGCAAACATTCAGGTGACAGAAGTGAACAGAGTGATTTGTGATTTGTGATTTGTTTGCGCGTATTTAGTTTGGGTATAGGTATATTGTTCGCTCAAGTTTTTTGGAAACATTCATGTGATAGAAGTGAACAGAGTGATTTGTTATTGTGTGAAATTTTGAAATTTCTGATAATTAATGCCTCCACAAATGAGAAGAGCAATATTGCAGTATTTTGCCTTGGTGGACAGAGATACTGCAAAATGTAATATTTGTGCGAAAAATTATTCGCGGAAGGGACGTACAAATACGTCGTTAAAAAACCATCTGAGGCTCATCCATACAGAAGAATCTAGTTCTTTCATGAAGCTGGAAATTGAAAAGCAGCAAATAGAAGAAGCTGCTAAAAACGTTTCTGCGATGTTGAAGTGGTTGGACTCGTGGTCCGGAAACGCAGTAGGTGCCGTTTCAAATCTAATTTGATTTGCAACATTTTCTTTCTATTAGGAAAATGCAAAGTGCAAATTTCCTTTTGTTCGGTGGATTCTTCAGTGTTAACAAATTACCGTAATCGTGTTGTCTTCTTCAGGGATTATCTTCGAAGAAGAAAGCACGATCACAGTCGAAAATCCGTTTGGAGAATACATTATTACGCAAAATTAAAAGGAAACGCCATTTTCTTAATTGTTGCTTTTAAATTTAAAAAAAATCTTTCTGCTTTGTTTTTTTTTCAAGTAGAATATTTTGAGAAAATGAAATCATTTACAAATTGTAAATAAAATAATGTTGAATTAATAAAAGGAAATTTGTTTTGATTCTTTTTCTTAGTGTTAGCTTAAGTAAAGAGTTCAAAAATATAAAAAATCAATGTTAAAAAACAGCAATGATTAAAAAGTTTTGAAATTTGTAAAAAAACTGAATATACAAAATTTAAGATCCGGAGTGAATTTCTTTCCCTCTTTAGTGCGCAACACTTGGAAAACAATAAGAAAAAAATATTAAGCACTGAAAAAGAGCAGATTTACTCCCGAAATATATGCTTGTCAGAATAAAACATATCATAGTATTATAGATATTATTTTGTCACATTGAAATAAAACCGCTAAAGGCGGAGGAAAAAAAGGAGTTCAACTATCGTTTCGTTCCATCTTTGATATATTTGGATGGTCCGTCTTTTGATGAACTAAGTTTGATCCATTGTATATTACAGTAGAATCTCTCTCAACTAGGCTCGGATCAACCGGCCCTCGGATTAACCGCCCTACTAAGTGAAACAACTTAAAAAAATTAAATGAAGCATTATTTTAAAACACTTTCTGGAAAACGACGATGACTTTATTATGCCACTTGCGTATCCTCTCCCCAACCCAATGTAGATTGGGTTATAAATTCAACAGTTTTATTCGTCCATATTCTGTATCTGATAAAATATGGTAAGTATATAACATATTTTTCTCTTATTATTTTGCGCCGAGTAATTATTAATTTACGCAGTGTAATATTTTACGCTACATGATAATTATTTTACACTGTATAATTATTATACTACGTTTATGTAGTTTATTTTCCTTTGAAATACCATCATATCAGATTTGGCCAAATAGGTAACCGGCCAGGGTGGCCGGTTAAGAGCGGTCCTACTGTATTCTGCTCTTCTGTGCCGTACTTTATTCTTTCGTGAAAATATCGTACTTTATGCTCTTTCGTGAAACGATGGTTTATAGCTGTATTTTTGGATTTCTGATTTAGATAAAGTACTTACACCAACACAGCAAACAAAAAAACAACTAACCATTGAAGAAACACTTCAAAAAGAAAAACAATACGACTAAAACAACGCAAAGAGTGTAATGTTTCATCAGTGATTCCATTTATTCATCTGCTAACAGCTAACAGCTAGCAGTGTTGAAAAACAAACTCTGCAAAATGAACTTGAACAGTTACTAGATTCAAGTGATGAAGACAATGACAACTTCAATAGTTTAAATCCACATATGAACTCAAAATTGAAAATTGTTTTGACGCAATATTGTAAGGAGACGAAAATTACGACCACTTTCTACGCTGGCACGGAAATTCCTCTCACCACCGCCGGCAAGCGTTCCCAGTGAGCAATTGTTTAGCAGCGCCGGTCTTATTTATGTTCCAAAACGTAATAGGCTGCATGCTGACAAAGCAGCTCAGCTATTGTTCTTAAAATATAATTTACCATTGATTAAATTTCAATATTAATAAAAATAAACAACAAATCATTAATTACATAAAAAAATATGTTCAAATAATGCTTAGCTAAGACTATGTTAGAGAAAAAAAGACTTGCTTGAAAATAAAAACCGATAATTGCAAAAACATGTCTTATCTTTTAATTAGGATGCATTAAAACATGAACTATTTGCAGCGTTAAAAAAGAGCGTTAAACAGGTTATATGGGCAAGAAGAGTGACAGGCATTGAAGGAACCTGATGGTAAAAACACGCCAAAATATTTCAGGGTGAACGAGCGTAACGCACAGACACAAACGCATTTTGTTGATCATTTGGTGGGGGAAATTTTATACAAACGCCGGTAATCATTCCGAATTGAACATTCGGTGAAGAAGGTAGTCGTCATGAAACGATTGCCTTTCTTTAATTTGCATGCAAAAATGGATGCGTGAACGCGAGCAGCTACGCGTTATTTAATAAATTTGTAAAAGCGGACGCCATGTTCAATTTCAGAAAACAACACGACGAATATCACGATTTCAATAAAGTTAAATTGCCTATTTGTAAATCCATAGAAAATTAACAGTACGCATAATCTTCATAGAATCACATTATAATAAGCCAGTTGACAACACATCAAGAAAAATATGCGACTAAAAAAGATATTCACAGTTGGAATATATTTTTTAGAAAGCGGAAAAACACGGAGGATTCAAATAAATCCAATAGAAGTTTTAATCGACAAACTTTAACAATCAATAAATACATTTTTCATTCCAGTTAAACAGCTAAAACATCAATTCTCATTCGCTTATCTCTCTGTCTTCGCTCTCATGTTGTCCGCACGATGTTTAACGATCAAATGATCCTTTAGACACATACACTCACAAGACGTGTATCGTAAACAAAAATAGCTTGGCTGAACTATGCAACGTGTAAACATAAGGGCGTAAGCGCGAAACCTTTTTGGATATGGGTGAGTACTAGTCCCGTGTGAAAAAGCCCATTCTATGCAATTTGATGATTTTAATGGCTACTAAAGGCATCGATCGTAGTTTCGTTTAACATTGTTTTGCGCTGTATTACAATTTAATGCATTAATTCCCAATACTACACTGAACTCACAGACAGCTTTTATGGGAGCTGCTTCCCACACATCACTGGATATATCTGTTTGAGTTTGTACTGCATTCATATTAGCCGCGGGTAGAACATATCTTGCACCACTTATCCTATTGCTATTAATAATATCATCATTGCGTTGTTTTTCCACCGACCCTGTTGATTTGCATTTTTCAGTTGTAATGTACTTTTCCCAATATTTCTTTAGTTTCTTCAGGCGTTTTCGCCAATCTCAAATATTTCAAATCCAAATCGGAGTGCTTTATTAGTATTCAAAGGTTCTGCGCACCATTTTATAGAGACACTATGTTTTGGCATTCCGCTTAGAATCTACTTAGTCTAGTCATTACATGTACCAAGAAAATTACAGTTGAAAATACAATATTTAATTCAAAAAATTACGTTACCAATTCTTCTTCAGTCTGGCTAGCGTGATAAATATTAGCTTTCACTCGCGGGGATCTTGCTTGAAGGATCGCGCGAGAAATTTACTCAATAATTTAAAAAACAATACGACGAAAGAGTATGCTTTAAGCTTGAAACTAATATGTAACAACATACAAGGAGCGTTCCAAAATAAACGAGACTGAGCTAAAACAGAAACGACAGGAGATTTGTTCTGATAAATTCGAGTTTATTTCTTCAAAGTAGTCGATACACTATTTTGCGCGATCCAAAAGCTTTTCGAAAGAGTGGTTCAGGTAATTGACCGGAATGTCTTTCAGAATTTAGGTGCAAGCCTTTTGGATGCCCTTTATGGACGCAAAGCGTTTTCCTTTCATGGCCAAATGCAATTTTCCGAATAGGTAGAAGTCACAGGGAGCAATATCAGGCGAATGTTTGCCATTCTCTGTTCAAGGAAATTCAACAGTGGATCAGTATAAAAATTATAGAAGCCTCGGTACCATCATTTGAAGTAGAATTATCTATGTTTTTCAACTTCACTAGTACATTATTTTCCAAGAGTTTTGAAGCGTCATTTGCGTTAGTTACCTTTCCTTCTTAAAGCGAAGACCTAATATTGTTGCGGTTCTCGGAATTGGTCCACATTTATACGTAAACAACCTACTTTTTATTCCTTGTATAAGTTTTCCTTCAGTAGTTTCCAAATGTTTTTCCAAGTTCGCTAGTTTGTCATAGAGCCCAAAAGTGATGACAACTCTTCAAATGATCTTTCAGTTTTATACTCCTTCCTACAGGTTAAATGTTTGGCAAACTGTTTATTTCCAGATTTTCTTAATAAATTCCATACCTTCGAGAAGTTTCGTTTTGTCATACTTTTTGCAGGCTTGCATGAAAGAGGTGGCCTTGATGAAGAGGATGGATATGACTCAGTGTGTTTCGCAGATTTGACTAATGATTGAGATAACATATTTGGTGCTTCTATTGCAACGAAACTGACAATTTTGCTAAAACTTTAGAACATGCGCTATTTCAATCATTTACGGACGACTTATGGGTTTCCTTTTTTTTAAATGAACTAGTCAATTTTGAGGCTCGTATTTACAGGAAACTGTAACTTGATGCAAGCAACCCTAGTGAATACACAAAGGTATAGGTTTCGTCAGGTTTTATAATTTAATGCTGTTTTATCAAACTCGAAAGTTGGTAAAACTAGCATTTAATTCATGGATTGGAGTGACGTTATATGTAGGCGACAACGAATACGAGTTGGTGCGACAAAAATTAAGTGCAGTTCATTTTTTTATCGTCTAGCGAACAATTTAAGCTCGGAAATGGAGCGCACGACCACCTCTAAGGTACTTGAATCGGTTATTTTGAAAAGGCCCTGTCACTCACCATTTATTTTGAAAAAGTTATGTCCGTGACTTGTTACATAGTTTTTTGTGTCTCCTGAAAACTTTACGAAAGTAGAGTTGAGGCCTTTTCAAAATAATCGATTCAGTTAAAATTGTGATTAAAGTTTCAATAATGCACATTTAAATCTGAGTTGACAATTGTCGGTGATGGCGATGATTGCAGCTAGGTACGGTAGTTCTCGTGGGAGATTCAAACTAGAATTTTCAGACAGATATATTACAAAACTCATTCCAAACATTTTCGCAATATTTTTGCCTGTAAATTCCAATTTAAATCGTCCACGGGAACTACCTTCTCTGCCTGCAATCATCGAACACTGCCAATTTTGGGTTGAATTGAATTATCGACACTTTAATCACAATTTCAATTACTTTAGAGGTGGCCTTGCGCCTCATTTCAGGGCATAAATTGTCCACTAGATGATAAAGAATCGAGCTGCACTCAATTTTTGTTACTCCGACGTATATTTGTCGTCGCCTATAACGCCACTCGAATCAAGTGATGCTTAATAATTTTAGGGTTGAGGTAGTCCTCTTTCTTGAAAGAATTTATACTTACGTCTTTGCATTTGATTTAAATTTTCATCGCGGCGGATATAATCAACCACTTTCACTTCACTTACAATACAAAACAGGTATAATAGAAACAAAATTCGTTCGTTCTAAGAGACAAGAAGTTTTCTCACAAAATATAAAAGTTGCTGGACCATTTCAAGACGACAGAACAAGCTAATGATCATGTTTCTACTCCAACAAATAAATTTGGTTAGTTTATATTTTTAACCCTTAATAGGAAACAAAAGTTTTTCATGCAAAGCGAAACTTTCTCTGACATGTTTTTTCAAAGCAGAAATAATTTTGATTTTTATTGATAAGAGTTGTCATATAAAAGGATAATCAGCCTGTACTTTTCTCAACTATGGCCTTCTCTGCGGTTTCAATAATCTTATTCCAGCTTTACCGTGTTTTCAAAACTGGTTCAGGTTCTAACAAGTAATTAGCCAACTTCATTAAATCAATACTAAGCATGAACAAGTTGAGTAAGCAGGAGAGTGCTCCTACCAGAAAGTCTTTGTAAACTTCCTACGGTTAGAAACAAGTTTTCTAATAGCGTGAATCGATAACTTGAATTATTCATCCAATACTTGGATATGAAATCGTTCAAATATATGCTAAAGATGCACAGTGTCTTTCATAAGCACAGTGCAGCCGCCATTTTGATCGAGCTTCAATGATTGCTCTGAAAGTTCGGCCAATTAAACATATTCAAGTTAAACACTATTCCTTAAATTTTCATGAAAATTGAAAGAAAATAAAAATGCCTAGGTCAATTTGAAATATGTGTCAACCATAAACACGTGTTGTTGCTGTTGTAATTCCATGCAATTGAAATTGTTATAACTCACTTGATGATGATTCAATCTCAATTAAATTTTGTGAATGTACATATTTTATATCAATCTATATAATTGCAAAATTTCAAGAAGTTTAAAGGTACCGTTTTGATTTTATGGGCGAAAATGTGAAATCTACATATCATACTATTATAACCAAGTTGAGTGAATTTTGATTTCTGAGGTATTTGTTGCACTTGTACTCATAAAGGTTCACATTCGTGACAATTTACAGATTTTTTGGCTCAAAGGTGTCCAATCGTGAGGGGGGGACACCAATTTCGGGTACGTTTTGCCTTCCACTGGACCCCCTAATTCATAAAATGATTTTTTTATTTCAGATTCCAAAAGTTCTAATCAAGACCTTTCATTTTATACCCCATTCGACTACCTTTGGCCCAAAAATTTTTTTAAGGGTTTCTTCGTTATTAGGGGGGACCCCCCTTAAAAAAATTTTAAATTTTTGGTAAGACCTTAACTTTTGAGAGACCATCACTTATGACCTTTTCAAAAAGTTCGAGCATTCTAGCTTCTATAGTTTCTGAGGAAACTAGCTGTGACGCACGGATCGACGGACAGACGTACAGGCAGATAGATAGGACGCGAAACTAGTAGGTCTTTGCAAAAAAGTTTTTACAGACCTGAATCATCTAAATCACTCAAAATCTCAAAAGCAAGAGAATGTTGTTTATTATTTATGACTAAATACATTCTAAAAGTAGTAATAGAGTGTAATATTTTACGATGACAATGGTGTGTTAAGGGTTAAGTCGAACAGTAGAAAACGAAAGCAAAATTTATGAACGTGGTAATGAGACATAAACAAGCGTTGTAGTCCCAGGAGATAGAAAACGAATATGAACCCATTTTTGTATTTTCCTTTGTTTTCATTTGGACAAACTGAGGTTAAATTTCAAGGACAGATTAACTTCAGTAGTTGAAAGAGCTGCCGTTATGGTTTTAAAATTTTGCTGTTCATCTAATTTCAGAGCGAATTTCCCTAACAATAAGAGCGCTATCTCTGGCTCTGGGTTAAATAGCATCAATAGAAGTGAATAAGCCCAGTCTCGTAGCAGAATTAAATGTAAATGTTTATTCAGAAAGTGTTTATTCAAAAAACCAATGTTTATTCAGAACATTTTCGAAAATCTATGTAATGTGGCCAAAAAACTATCGATAGTTGAGTTTGACTATAGATAGTGGCCTGATTGTAAACTACTATCGATAGTTATCCTTCACTACCCCCAACGGATACCTTTTTGGGTATCCGTTGTTCATCCATCCATTGCAGCTTCCACAGTCTTACAATCATTGAGACTTCCGGCTCGTCAAAAATGTCACACAGCTCATGGTTGAATCGAATTCACAATTGTTCCCCGCCTAGCTTCGCTCCGATTATTCGCCTCAGGACCCGTCACTCAAAGGTATTCAATATATTTGCGGATGCTTGGATTAAGGTCCATGTTTTAACTCCCATAGCATAACACAGGTCTTATTACAGATTTGTATACTTGGTGCTTTGTTTCCTTTGATTTGCAACATCCCGTCAATGAAACCATATGATTTTATTAACCACTTTGTAAATTAGTGGATTGCCTGACGATGCATTGATCGAACAAAACGCGTCGAGCTTATGTGTAACACAACAGCACACATGAAATAATAAAATAATCAAAAAAAAATTAATTTTACTATTTAATCGGTGTTTTTGTTAGCGTTGAATGTTTTAACTCGAATTTGAGTGGCTTACTTCTGACGCCACGTCGGTATTGAGATCAGTAGCACACAAATCCGTTATTGATTGATCAGTAGCCTCGTAGAGGCAAAATGCACAGCATAGTATACTCACAGAGTATCCACACTCAATATACCCTCCGGGAAAATCCAAAACCAAGCCGAATAGCGACCATAAATCTTCGGTAGCAGGTGGGTATGTATATGCTGACGCGAGGATCGGCGCGCATATAAACACGTGCTTCGATGAGATATTTCAGGATTACCATATCTCAAAGATCAATAACTTTGCAGACAAACAAATTCGTTCCATATAATCCTTTAGTTTTTTATTAGGATCTGGCAGCACTGCCATGTTCTGAAATGCGCAAACACGTGCGTTCGAAATTTTATTTGCTTTTTGGTTTTGTTTTTTTGAATACGACAGCCCTCGGCTCAGCTGACGTGCCCCGGCTCAGCTGACCATCACTTGGGTAAATGGAAGGTGTGGATACTATGTGAATGAACTACGATGCACAGTAATGTCGAAAAGTTTTTCTTCAAGGAATCTTTCAAATGTGTTCTAATCGGGAATTTGAATCGTTGGCTTAAAATTTTAGTCGGACTTAGTCTACTCGCGGAAGACCTGCGACCGAAATCCCTCTCCGATCTAGTTAGTCTGCCAGCTGTCAGCTCGGAGTAGACTAAGGGTATCTGGACTAGTTGAACTGTCGGGTACAGTCCAATGATACACACCAGGCCGCCGATGGGAGGTCGGTTTACATTTCCTTCGAGCAATCTCGAACGGACGGGGAAGAAATATCATCACAACTGGATTATAAATTCAAGGAAAAGTAAAACAAAATCTTTCATCACAAAGAAAAGGCAAATATAACTGTTTCAACTGACAGCAGATATGGCAGCAGCTTTCAACATTCCATACGAAATTTTTACAACATAAAATAAACTTGCAAAAACATGTTACTCACATATTTCTTTCCTATTTTCTCCTATGTTCGCAAAGTTTCGCGATGCGAATCCATTTGAATTGCAACGTATTGCGAAAGTCAACGTTTGTTGCTTAACTTTTTAATAAAAAAGAAAAGTCAAGGCGGCATAAAAGTAAGTCCATTAGACTCAAAGAGCTATGACAAATTAAAAAACTTTAAAAGGACTTTCGTAACCTACGGCAAAACACTTGTTAGAGGAAATTGAAAATGACTGGAAAAGAACATTTCAAGAATGGAAAGTAGAATACAAAAGTTGTAAACTGTTTAGCAAAGAAGCGGAAAGATGTATTTCAATTCGCATTAAGTTTATCAAGTTTAAACTTTGCTATATTTTTTAACTGCAGACGCCGCGTCGTTTCCTTTTATCTAGTTAAACGATAGAATTTAAAGCAAATTCGCCATATTACTTCTGATTGCTCACAGAAGAACATAGTAGGTTAAAAAAATCAAATTTTTGGCGGCTACTTACTTACGATTCATTCGCCAGGAAAATCACAAAAATTTAGTCATCAGTTCAAATCGAGTACATGGTTGGATGCCTTCAATATTCATCAAAGACTGCTGGAATTCAGCCGTTCATAACTTCCCAAGGTGATAGCACTATGAATGGAATGTTCCGTGTCAAATACCTCCTTCGCATACTCGCAGCCCCACTGAAACGGAAAGAAGCTCTCAGTCCACTTGTTCGCACCTTTTCGCAATTCAACATCCTAGAGATTATCCTCTTAAGTTTAAAAGTGAAATCGGGCAGGGAAAAACGTCAACGAGGATGTTGATGCTCGGTTTTGTCGGCAATGAATATTGCATGGGGTTGAGGCTAAGCAAGTCATTTAGTATTCTCATAAGAAATGAAGCGGTTTTGTGTGAGAGACTGTAGAGATGGACCCGAGATTTGTCTGTTCAATGAAAGTTTATTATCAAACACTTTAATCGATGTTGTGAAGTCTTCATGGAAGGAAATATATTAAAGCGAATTTTGAATCTGTGGATTATTTTATTTTAAAAATAGACAAATCAATCCCCATTACATCAACTGTGAAAGGTTACGTAGTACTTGACGTGGGTTGACATGTGCAATGGGAAAAAAATCGAAAGGTTGCGAACTCCTGCCCGACCTTTCAACCGCATCTAAGTTTATATTTTCGCATTCTTAATTTCCTTCGTGCCATTTCTTAGCCCACGAGCATTTTGCGATTCTCGAAAGAATTGGCAAGAGGAGATATACTGATACTTGATGCTCATATATGATTTTCCGGTGAATTTAAAATGCGCAGATTGACGTTAGGGTATACTGTGTATGCCACCTGCTAGCATTATTGCTAGGCGTAAAATAAGTCTTCTATATCTTTTACTACTACTCATTCCGCATATTTTGCGGTTTTCTCTTTGGAAAAGCCAGGAATTCATTCAACTTGACTTTAATGGAAAAAACCGTTCACCAGTATATATAACTAAAAATAAAACTTCCTTAATTTCTGTGTTTATAAGGAAAAGTTAGCCTATATGCGTATCCGATGCAGCTTAAAACTGTTTTCAAGCAATTTTCAATGTTGGCGAGTGCATTGATTAGACAAAGGACCAAACGGTGCTTTCTAAACCCTTCTACTCGTATCTGTCAAGCAATTTAATGTAAAATAAGTTGTGTAATGTGACGCCTACGCCCGGGAATCAGAGTGATTCCGATCCCGAACCCTGGCACCCGGCCAGATATGTATGACTTCGAAATGCAAGCAGACTATATCTTTCGTGCAGCCATCATTGCGCCGAAAATATTTTTCTTCAAATATTTATATTTGTGGAGAAATATTTTCTGTCAATGTGAGCCGCTGAAGTAAAACTCTGATACATTTCGAAGCATATCTATCTGGCAATGCCTCCCACAGTTGCCATCCAAATGTCAGACGAGGATCGAAATAGCCGGATGGTATCAACTCGTGGCGTACGGTATAAGTTTACTGAAGGAGAGCGGGTGTTGTGCTATGAACCGGATCCAACAAAGGCAAAAGTATTGTACGATTCTAAGGTTCTTGGGGTCGTGGAAACAAAAGACAAACGAGGCAAGAAACTAATTCAATATAAAATTCATTTTCAAGGCTGGAATTCATCTTGGGATCGACGAGTTAATTCGGATTTCGTTCTTAAGGATACTGAGGAAAATCGTCAACTACAAAGGGATTTGGCAGAGAAAGCGCAACTTCAGTTAGCTGCCTATCTGTATAGAAGAGAAAAGCGCAAACGAATGCGATGTTGTAATAATGTACGAAATCGTGTATCATCAGAAGATCGTAGTTCATGTAGTACCTTTGATAGGCATGAATCAGACCTTATGAAAGACGAATACGATTCTGAGGCTAGTTCAATAGAAAGTGGCATTGAAGAGGAAAAAGTTTGCCTTCAAGTGGGAGTAAAGTTGATACTGTTGGTTGCGAAGGTGTTCGCGGTTAACTGTCCGTTGAGTGAGAAGTCTCGCGAGGGTAGCGGATTAGCGGTAAGTCCGAAGAAAATTAGCGTGGCGTGAATATATAACGCAAAATAAATTTATCTACAGGAGGAGGTAGTAAATGGGGGACTTGGCGAGCGGCTTGGAGGAACAGATGTCCAATCTACCGCAAGGCCTATGAATACGCGGTCATCACTTTCAAGTGACGGATACAGCAGAGTGAAAGAGGCAGGCGACTTAATTCCAGGTTAGAGTAGACATAGTCAAAATAGTGATGTAGCACGTGTTGGAACTCAAGGTTTTGCTTCTTATTCAGAAATTTGCTGGTTCAAACAAAATAATATTTACGTACAAACGGTATACGATGTAGAAACTTGTTCGCCTTGTGTTTACTCTGGACTTGAGTGGATTTCCTATGAAGACGAACGAAGTTTAGAATGTAAGACACAATTTATCAAAGACAACGGTTATGGCGGTGCAATGATCTTTTCATTGAATACCGACGATTTTGCAGCCCATTGCGTGATTAAAGACGATATGAAAACCGATGTGAATAGTATTAGCTCAACATTTCCACAAAAAGAAAAATATAATTAAAAAAAAACAACGCTATTTATTTGTTTTCTGACAAATATATATATTTCGGGAGCAAATGTTCTCCCTTCTTCAGTGTCTAATTTTTCTGAAGAGAAACCCTCAAGATGTACAATATATATGCTAAAGCTAATTAGTTATTAATGACCGTACTTAACAAAAGGATGCATATCAATGAAATAACAGGTCATAAAAGTATATTTTAAATGTGGGTCAAATGAATTTTGGTGGAACTATTAATTTATTTTAAATTATTTTAAAATTTTTGTAACTTGAACTTAATTATTTAGAAGTAATTTAAAAAGAGGTGAATCTCCATTGCCAACATCATCATTCAATCGCTTTTCCATAGGTTGCCGCATAATCCAAAGTGTCTCGTACGCATCCAGTTTCCTCAAATCTCGTATTTCTTTGATGACTTCCAACTGTTCCCAGTTGACGTTGTGTCCTTCGCAAATGTGACGGGCTACCGATGATCGAACGTCTTTTACTTTGTTTTTCGTTAGTGCCGATTGTGCTTCTCGAACATGCTCGTTGAACCGGACTTTCACGCTGCG
Organism: Odontomyia ornata; assembly: GCA_963969285.1. Classification (NCBI taxonomy): domain Eukaryota; kingdom Metazoa; phylum Arthropoda; class Insecta; order Diptera; family Stratiomyidae; genus Odontomyia; species Odontomyia ornata. The sequence goes on from OZ017738.1 coordinate 329,423,913, forward strand.
TTTTGTCTGCCCAATATATACTTTTTCGCATTGCTGGCAGTTAATCTTGTAGATCCCTCGCTTTTCATGTTTGCTCCTTATGTCTTTGATTTGCGCTACGTTGGTTTTAAGCTGAAACGGTGAGCTTCTGGTCACCATTTGGATACCGTTTTTCCTCATCATTCTATTCAGGGCACCGCTAACCTCTGACATGATCATTACTGCTCTTTGCGTTGGTTCGTCCTTGAGTGTACTCAGTTTTGTGAGCTTGCGTCTTTGCGCTCTTTTTTCCATTTTTTTCCCCATTCGTTTCACTAACATGGGGTCGTATCCATTTTTGACAGCTGTGTCCATGATGTAATCTTCCTCTTTTTTCCGGTTTTCTTTGCTTAAGGGGACGGTAATCATTCGATGTAGCCAAGTCCGGAAAGATGCCATTTTTTACGAAAAGCTGTGATTTGACGTAGCTGGTACCGTTCTTTGTGTGCTAGTGTTTTTTCGGTGTATATCGAATTCAAAACTGCCTGTTGTCCTTGTTATTTTCAGGTCTAGAAATGGGATAGTGCCATTTGTTTCGACTTCCATTGTGAAGGTCAAGTTTTTATGTACGGAGTTGAGTTTTTTTAATATGTTTTGGGCTTCATTCCGTTCTATAACGGCAATCACGTCATCCACATAACGATACCAAATCCTGGGCATCCAACCAGACTCTTCAATTTTGCTCTCCACCCATTCTAAAAATACTTCGCTAAGTAAAGGTGACAACGGGTTGCCCATAGGTGCGCCGGTTTTTGCTTGAAAAACCGACCCCTAATGGTAAAATAATTTTCTGCCATGCAAACTGTTGCTAATTTTGTAATGGCTCTAGCTTTCTTTTTCCCGTTGATTGAAGGGTCTTTTCTTGCCAGCGAGTCTTCTAAAAGGGCCAACGCTTGCTTCACGGGAACACTAGGGAAAAGAGACTTCACGTCAAATGACACCAATTGTTCTCCTTCGTTTATCTTCTGACTGTCTGTTAGTCTTTTCACTAAATCTTCTCTATTCGTAATGGAGTACTTGCTCGAAACTACACCTAGTTTTCCACACTCCTCCAGTACCCATCTGGCAATTTTCGTTGTCGGAGCATCTGTAGATGTTATTATTTCTCGTAGTTCATTGCCTTCTTTATGGACTTTTGGAAGACATTTGATTCTTGACAAAACAGGGTTGGGAACTCGTAGTTTACTGACGTCCTCAATTATTCCTTTGCACTCCTTTAACGTTTTCTCGACCCTTTTTACTGAGTCTGGGAGTGGATCATTCCTTAGTTCGAAGAAGTCCCCACTCGTGAGTTTTTCGAACACTAAATCATCGTAGCGGTCCTTGTCCATAATGACTACTTTATTTCCTTTGTCCGCCTTTAAGAAATATACAGGTTTTTCTTTCAATTCTTTCAGGAGCTTGATTTCGTTTCTGCCGTGGTGGGTGATTTTACTTTCCCTTGATTCGATGATTTTCCTTGTTTCTTCTCTAATGTGGTGTTTTTTCCCGGTGGGCATATATTTTATGGCCGCTTCTACATCCATCACAATATCCTCTGTGGGCAGTTTGTCACATTTGATCGCATAATTTAAGCCCATGTTTAGTAAGTGTAACTGGAATTCGGTGAAGGTTTCGGACGATCTGTTCACGACTAAATCTGGAATTTCCGCAGAGGATATTGTGATGGATGTAGAAGCGGCCATAAAATATATGCCCACCGGGAAAAAACACCACATTAGAGAAGAAACAAGGAAAATCATCGAATCAAGGGAAAGTAAAATCACCCACCACGGCAGAAACGAAATCAAGCTCCTGAAAGAATTGAAAGAAAAACCTGTATATTTCTTAAAGGCGGACAAAGGAAATAAAGTAGTCATTATGGACAAGGACCGCTACGATGATTTAGTGTTCGAAAAACTCACGAGTGGGGACTTCTTCGAACTAAGGAATGATCCACTCCCAGACTCAGTAAAAAGGGTCGAGAAAACGTTAAAGGAGTGCAAAGGAATAATTGAGGACGTCATTAAACTACGAGTTCCCAACCCTGTTTTGTCAAGAATCAAATGTCTTCCAAAAGTCCATAAAGAAGGCAATGAACTACGAGAAGTAATAACATCTACAGATGCTCCGACAACGAAAATTGCCAGATGGGTACTGGAGGAGTGTGGAAAACTAGGTGTAGTTTCGAGCAAGTACTCCATTACGAATAGAGAAGATTTAGTGAAAAGACTAACAGACAGTCAGAAGATAAACGAAGGAGAACAATTGGTGTCATTTGACGTGAAGTCTCTTTTCCCTAGTGTTCCCGTGAAGCAAGCGTTGGCCCTTTTAGAAGACTCGCTGGCAAGAAAAGACCCTTCAATCAACGGGAAAAAGAAAGCTAGAGCCATTACAAAATTAGCAACAGTTTGCATGGCAGAAAATTATTTTACCTTTAGGGGTCGGTTTTTCAAGCAAAAAACCGGCGCACCTATGGGCAACCCGTTGTCACCTTTACTTAGCGAAGTATTTTTAGAATGGGTGGAGAGCAAAATTGAAGAGTCTGGTTGGATGCCCAGGATTTGGTATCGTTATGTGGATGACGTGATTGCCGTTATAGAACGGAATGAAGCCCAAAACATATTAAAAAAACTCAACTCCGTACATAAAAACTTGACCTTCACAATGGAAGTCGAAACAAATGGCACTATCCCATTTCTAGACCTGAAAATAACAAGGACAACAGGCAGTTTTGAATTCGATATACACCGAAAAAACACTAGCACACAAAGAACGGTACCAGCTACGTCAAATCACAGCTTTTCGCAAAAAATGGCATCTTTCCGGACTTGGCTACATCGAATGATTACCGTCCCCTTAAGCAAAGAAAACCGGAAAAAAGAGGAAGATTACATCATGGACACAGCTGTCAAAAATGGATACGACCCCATGTTAGTGAAACGAATGGGGGAAAAAATGGAAAAAAGAGCGCAAAGACGCAAGCTCACAAAACTGAGTACACTCAAGGACGAACCAACGCAAAGAGCAGTAATGATCATGTCAGAGGTTAGCGGTGCCCTGAATAGAATGATGAGGAAAAACGGTATCCAAATGGTGACCAGAAGCTCACCGTTTCAGCTTAAAACCAACGTAGCGCAAATCAAAGACATAAGGAGCAAACATGAAAAGCGAGGGATCTACAAGATTAACTGCCAGCAATGCGAAAAAGTATATATTGGGCAGACAAAACGCAGCGTGAAAGTCCGGTTCAACGAGCATGTTCGAGAAGCACAATCGGCACTAACGAAAAACAAAGTAAAAGACGTTCGATCATCGGTAGCCCGTCACATTTGCGAAGGACACAACGTCAACTGGGAACAGTTGGAAGTCATCAAAGAAATACGAGATTTGAGGAAACTGGATGCGTACGAGACACTTTGGATTATGCGGCAACCTATGGAAAAGCGATTGAATGATGATGTTGGCAATGGAGATTCACCTCTTTTTAAATTACTTCTAAATAATTAAGTTCAAGTTACAAAAATTTTAAAATAATTTAAAATAAATTAATAGTTCCACCAAAATTCATTTGACCCACATTTAAAATATACTTTTATGACCTGTTATTTCATTGATATGCATCCTTTTGTTAAGTACGGTCATTAATAACTAATTAGCTTTAGCATATATATTGTACATCTTGAGGGTTTCTCTTCAGAAAAATTAGACACTGAAGAAGGGAGAACATTTACTCCCGAAATATATATATTTGTCAGAAAACAAATAAATAGCGTTGTTTTTTTAATTATATTTTTCTTTTTGTTTAAATTACAGCGCTAAAATATGGAGATTTTCAATAGATTTCAACATTTCCATTGTTACGCAAAATACATTCGATCCTGTTTGAAAACCTGAATGATTAGTGCTGAAACTGTTAGTATTACGATAGACATTCCAAATAATTAACGCCATAACATGCTAATTGATCTTATGATGTGAATAAGTCAGATTTAAACAGTCCACGAGCATGCGAATATGGTGCAAATTGCTTGACGCATCGTTTTATACGCTAATATTTTGGATTCCAGAACATTCTTATACCCCCCAAGGTACAGGCCGAGCTTATTCCTAAGATTAGATTTAGCAATATTTCGGTAGCTTTAATTAGCTGATATTAGATAAATATTAGTGACTAAAAATGAGGTATGAACACAATAACGTTAAATAATTAGATTTGATATCAAAAACAAAAACAATTTTATTGTGTTTTAAATATATGGTTGAAATCTTAAATTTCGTTAAAGTCTAGATTTTCGGACTAATCGATATTTTACCTTCTGAATTGTAAAATTTTATATCTGAAAAACTATTTCAGTTGCATTATGCAGTTAAGTGGAATACATAATATTGGAATGAATCCGGTGATTCCATATTCCAACATTTTATCACCTTTTCTCCAAATTTTTTTTTTCATTTGACGCATATTATTAAAATATGCATTTAGAAGTTAAGTTACGAAAATTTGTCAATCAACAAAAAATTTCCAGACATAGTTTATAAAATACTTAAAAAAAACTGAGTGGGATTAATGGGTATGTATTTCATGCACTGTACAAATAAATTTATGACTTGCCGCAACGCCACTTCAAACACATATCCTAAGATATGAACTGTAATGAACATGTTAGAAACGCATAAAAATATATTTTTAAATTTCTAATGCATGCCATATATCAATGAAAGTATGAAATTCCTGTTGAAACGTCGCTTTTGAATGTGATACTGCAAATATTTTATATTTTTGCAAGCAAATATAAAATTGATACAAAATAAAAAAAATATTTACGTTTCAACAGAACTTTATTATTCTGTATTCAGACTTATTCAAATTAATTAACAAAATAATTTTTCGATAAAAGCATGACATACATATGTATTAAAGTATTTTTACTAAATTTACTTTCGTTATACTCGTACAATATTATCAAGCATTATTATCTATGCATACATTTTTAACACAAAACGTTTATACGTTCTGTTTATGCTTTTTTGACTTGACAAATTATCGTAGCAATGAAAAAAAATACACACACACATAAAAAATATTTAAGAGTGAGAGAATTCCCATGGGAAATAACACATTTTAATAATTGTCTTTTCTTTTTTTGTTATGCATGAAAACAAAAATAGAAAGAAATGAAATATTCTTGGTATGGTTTATAGGTTTGACACGATCAATAAGTTGTCATTAGTTACTACTATTACTACTTGTATGTCAGATCACTTTCAACCAATGAGATGCAGCTGTTTCTGTATGCATTCTTTGCATGTTTCAGTATCTATAGCTATTAATACCGCATTGATTTAATAGTTCTACAAAACTTGTAAATCATACTAACCTATCTATGAAAAGTATTTACACTGTCATGTAAATTTTGCATGCAATAATTACTTCAATCTCAGATTCACATAAAACGGTGCCTAATTCTAAGAGTTTCACTTACGATAAATAGTCGTATGTTTATTCAATCGAGCTGTTTTCGTTTATATAATTAAGAAGTTCAGCAGAAAAAATGTTTCAAATAGGATAAAGTTAAAAGCATTTCTCAAGCCAGCATATAAATGCACATCAATATAAAGGATTTACTGAATTACAGATAATTTAAAACAGAAAGAAATAATAATTTAGTATAAGAAGTATTCCACTTAAGAGTAGATGATGTATTTTAAAGAAATTTCAACTTCTAGTGTTTGGATGTAATGTAGATTACGCATATATTTTAGAGCTGGCTAATTTAGATCATTTATTTTTTTCCGTTTATGTTATAGGTTTACTCGAAAAATTAGTAAAATATGTTCAAAAAGTTGTCAATTGTACATGAAATATTTGCAAATTAAAAATGAAGTACTAAAGGAGCCATAAGCCTTTCCGTTCCGCATGCTCTTTCTTTTGCAGCGGAAGTGATGACCGAGGGTAAGTATGTCTTGAAGAGGGTTAGGTTTTTATAATCTGCGGATGATTGATTTCGAGTCGGTTACGGTCCGCGGTACCCTTGTTTGCGCTCGTCTATTTCTATTAGAGTAGGTTATTTAGGACTTGAGGTAGTTTAGCTTGTTTTCTGGTCCGCGTCGGTGATTCGGTAACGCGCCTATGGTTTTAGATTTTGTAGGATTATGAATTGAGATCTGTGGAGAGATCACATCCAGAACTACCGTAACGTAGGTTTCCTGTTCTGGATGAGTAGTTGTTGACGCGTTTGTAAATCGGGCATGTGAATCGGTGGCTGAGTTACGTAACTCGGACTTAGTCTGCTCGCGTAAGACCCGCGACCGAAACTCCTCTCCGAACTAGCTAGCCTACAAGCAGCCACCACGGAGTAGACTAAGTGTGACCGGACTTGTTGACCTGAAGGGTACAGTCCGTTGTCACTTCCAAGACTGCACGTCTCGAACCGATGAGAGGTCGGTTCTAATTGCGATCGAACGAGCCGGAGGTAGGAAACCGTTACAGTTGGGTAGACACAACTACGTTCATGTTAGAAGGGTTTTGTACTCAATCTACGATACGGAGACACCAATAATGAATAAACTTGAACATAATTTGCAACGAACACATACTTGCTTTAAAAGAAAAACAGTCGTGACATCATTTTAACCTGCTGCCACTTTGTGGTGATGTCACTAACAACTATTGAATGAGTGAAATCTTAAAGATATTTTTATTAGCGCACTCTTTGTTTTGTAAAATAAAAACTCACAATTATGTTTTCTAATTTAGATGTTATTTGACTTATTCTCGCATGTACGTTCTGATTGCGCACATTATAGTCCAGTCAAATTAGTCCTTAAAATAGAAGTAAGGTTACAAAAATTCCTATAGAGCTAAAAATTGGAATGAATGCTCAGAACACTATTATAAATGAATTATGAAAAGTCCCCATCAATCCCCCTTGTGCAAAAAATTTTATTGATGGTGAAAGTTTGCAAAAATATTTTTTTCGCGTTTTTCAGGTAAACGGTGAGCTTCACAGCAAAAATAGTTCGGACAAAAACTGTAGATCATTCGATTCTCTGCAAAAAATGTCTCCACACTTTTTTTCATAAGTATTGCCATTTCCGTGATATAGCGGTTGAAAGAATTGAAAAAAATATTTTATTCGTAATATGCACATGTTTCCACACCACCTATGAAGTACTGTGCTTGGCGGTTTTTTTTAACGTGGTTTCCCCGGTAGGCCTATTCCACGATCTATTGTGATCCTATTGAATTCAAATTGAGTATTGAAAGTGCAGAAAGCTGTGTAAATTATGTAATATATAAATGAAAAAATAATTTGGGGAAATTATTCGTCGGATTCATAATAATCCAATAGAACTTCTAGTGCACTGTCTTTGTTTTCTTCTTCTTCTTTTGCTTCATCTTCTTTTTCTTCATCCTCCTGCTGGATACAAATATGTTCTAAAAGTGATGCATCATATGTCTCATCACTGATATCTTAATTAACCTCATCTAGTATCGATTCAACATTGGAGCACGACTGTCCTTGATAATTGGTACATGCTAAAGAACAAAACAGTCCAACCTTTTTACAGCCGCATTTAGCATTGCAACCTTTTTTGCAATTGCAAAAGATGGTGTTGCGTTTTTCTGGTGCAGGTGGGAGTAACGTATGAATTGGTTCCAATGCATTGTCAACTAACCTCCAATCCCCGTCTTCTGGATCCATTTTATTAGCAAGCCACACTTGAATTTGATAATATGGAATAGATGTTGTTGAGCAGCATCAGAGAGGAGAAGACAAGCTAATTTTACTTGTTTTTTATTTTAAGTTTTTTTTTTGCAAAAGATAACTAAATAAAAAAAGCAGAATTGCGACCTTTTTTATTTAAAAACAGTAAAATGCACAAACTTTGTTACAAAATACAAGCGATAGCCACGAATTGTCACTACGAAGGAGTACTTACGACTAACAGTATTTTGTTGAGTATGAGACCTTTGAAACGGAGTAGGTATACGAGCCACGCTGACAATTGAATGACAGACAGATGTTACTCAAGGCCAATGCGACTGAATGAAAATAGGGGCGGAGTTTTTGACGTTCATTTATATTCTAAGAATTTTGTAATTTGTGTGTTTAAAACTTAGGGACTCATATGTTTACTCGTATAACGGTTCAAAAATATATGTAAAAGTACATTAACGTGCATATTACGAATACAATATTTTTTTCAATTCTTTCAACCCCTATATCACGGAAATGTGTGAAGACATATTTTGTAAAAAAGTGTGAAGACATATTTTGTAGAGAATCGGATGATCTACGATTTTTGTCAGATTTATTTTCGCTGTAAAACTCACCGTTTAGCTGAAAAACGCGAAAAACCTATTTTTGCAAAATTTCACCATCAATAAAATTTTTTGCACAAAGGAGATTGATGGGGACTTTTCATAATTTACTTATAATAGTATTCTGAAGATTCATACCAATTTTTAGCTCTATGGGAATTTTGGTAACCTTCAAAGTCTTATTTGACTGGACTATTAACTTCTCTTTTTTCACGAAATCATTTTTAGGGTTTTGTACTAAAATACAATACCCTATTGCGTCTGTCCGTCCGTCCGTCCGTCCGTCTGTATGTCACAGCACTTTTTCTCCGAAACCATAAAGGCTACAGCCATGAAACTTTGTGAAAACGTCAGAAGTGGTGACTTCTTGAAAGTTCAGGGGTGGAAAAATTTTTCAAAGGGGCTTAAGAGGGGTCTCCCCATATAGGGAGATGACCCCTCAAAAAATTTTTTTCACCATTGGTAGTCGAGTAGGGTTTCATTGGAAAGGTCTCAACAAGATCTTCTCACAAAAAGTCTTAAAATTGCCTTATGAGTAACGAGGGGGGCAGGGGAAGGGGAAATGTACGAACTTTGTGTTAAATGAATTAAAATGTAAAAAAATGAAATTAATTCGTAGTCGCTACATCACTCCCTGCCCAGTATGATACCTGTTATACGAAATGGGTAGGCTTGGCGATCTCGAAACCTCACAGTTCCTCCGTATCGTGTTTGGTATGGTGATTGGGAATGATTGTTGCGCTGGTTTAGCTGGTCGTCGTCGTTGCGGTGGTGTACTGATTTACTAGATTTCAGTATTTGATCGACCTTATCTTGTATTATAAAGGCGGGTTTCAATCGATCGATAGAAATGTCTTGATGCTTTCCATTAACGATTACTTTAAAAATTTTACAGCCGCGCTAAATGACAATGTTTTGTCCTTTGTACGGTGGCTGAAGTGGAGTACGAGTGAGAACATGCGAACAATCTTTTAAAGCATGGTAGACAAAAACTTAACTACAGCAATGATGCGTGCTCTTTGCAGGCTGAAACATACTCATTCCTCGTCGAAACTTTTTTACAAATTCTTCACCATTGAGGTCCTCCTTTTATATCGTGAAAAATTTTCCTGGAATGCGGAGTGCTTGTCTGAAAGCCATTTCTGCTCTTTTAATATCGTTTTTCCAGACGCTGCGAAGTCCTAGTAAAATGAAGGGCAGTTCATTGTACGAATCATTAGATAATATGGCTCTAAGAGATGATTTTAACGGCGTATGCCATCTTTCGATAATGCCATTTGTAATACTCCTAAGATTCTGTTTAGCTGGCGAAACAATTCCGATTCGAACTATTGTCTTTGATCCGTAGTGATTCTTGCAGGGACGCCGTAACAAGATATCCAGCCAAATATTAGTGCAGATGTGACACTGTCCGCGGTGATACTGCTGATTGGAATTGCCTCTGGTCATCTTAAAAAACGATCAAATACTGTTAAAATGTACTAGTAATCTCTATCACCTTTTTGACGACAGGTAAAAATAAGTGGCTTATAGTCAGTATATATGGCGAACTCTTTTCCCTCCAACATATGCCGGAAATATTTAATTGCTTCATACTCGTAGACTGCTAGCAGCTCTCGATTGTTTGTGCTATATTTTTTCTGAGCATTATTTAATTTCCTCGAAAAAAAGGCCAACGGTTTACATCCTTCATCTTAAATTTGGTCCAGAGCGGCACCGATTGCTGCGTCTGATGCATCAGTTTCTAATGCAATACGTGCTGATTTGGATGGATGAACTAGCAGTGTTGTATTGGCTAGCATTTTCTTGTATTCATCGAATGCATTAGATGTATCTTCAGTCCAAGCGATAACAGAATTGTCATTTTTAACGTCACCTTTGATAACACATTGCAGCTTGTCTTGGATTGTTGCGGCGTTTGACATGAAAGGCCTATAGACATTTGTCATTGCTATAAACCTCCGGAGTTGTTTTGCAACAAGAGGATTTTCGAAATGGATTATGGCTTCTACTTTATCAGGTAATGGTTTAATACCTTGGGGTATTTGCTTTTTGATGGACGGCATTAAACTCTGTTGTAGCAGCGGCAAGTTTGTCGGGAGACAATCTTCTTGCTCTTGATGCAACTGGTGGACCTTTGGTAACAATGCAATGTGTGATCATTGTTTTAATTTTTTTTCATCGGTACCAGCTATTCATGTAATATTTGCTTATAACATCGTTATATTTTTATGAATGGATCTTTAGAATTAGTAAGCATTACTTGAGATGTTGAAGTTCTGATGACGATGCCTATGCTGTTAAGTTTAGTTGATGTATCTATTTGTGCTCGTTTTTGTAAGTCTACTCCAAGGCCGTGATGCTTCAAAAAATCTGCCCCTATTAGCAGTGTGCTAACAGTAGTGATAATAAAAGCCCAAGTCAAAAGTGCGGCGTAAGTTGAGTGAAACGCTAAGTTTTCTCTGGTCGTATGTATTATCACTATTCCATTAGCAGCATACAGTCGTTCATAATTGGCATTACTGGCATTATACTGTTTTGATTCTAGTGCTGATAAGATGACGGATACATCTGCATCCGTGTTTATAAGAAATCTACGTTTATTAAGGGAATCGTATATAAAAAGGCGTGGTGTGGATGCGCCGAATTTGTCCACTTTGAAACAAACTTAGTGCTTTAGTTTTCCGAACGCCTGCATTAGCAAGGTGGCAAAAATTTGGTCGAATTCCGCCCAAACTTATGATGTACCAGCAGTTCTTGTATTTGGGCTTGCTAGCGCTGCGGCGAAGTTTATCCGAACTGGGCGATGGTTGATTACGCTGTCTTGCGTTACGCAGCTTCTGAACTTCTGCTTCTAGTTTCTTCATTTTTGCCTTTGAAATGATCCAGTATTTTCGTCAGAGGCTGTACGGTTTGCAGTTGCATAAACCTGATGGACGTCAGTTGATACCCAAATTTTGTCGGCAATTTACGCTAAACCAAATAGTGGTTCCGATGATACAGATAGAATTGCACGTATTGTTTTGGGCAAGCTCTGTAGCCATAGAGTTTTTAGAATATCGTGGCTGAGAGCTGCTGATGCTAATTGTCTCATTTCAGACAGTAAAAATTAAAGTTTTCTATCACCCAATTGCATTTGTGACAATAATTTCCTTAGTTTGGTAAAAATCTACTCTAAGGAAAAACGCAAACTCAATCTATGGCCCCGCAAAGCGCCCGCAACGTGAAGCCGACCATTCGCGGATTACTGGAACCCTACCCTCTTGGTGGCATACTCACCTCTCGCCCGCATTATCCTGCTGAAATAGAATGGGTTACTGGAAAGGAAAGACGTGCTTATACATTCAGCAATTTATACAATAATTAATTATATTTTCGTTATAAATATTTATCCCTCTTTTTTTTCAGTGATAACTCTCATTTGTTCCGGTTTAAAGTACAATTTACTTTCTATAATTCTTTTTTTAGATTCTAGTCTACAATTTACAATTTTATTTTTTTGTTTGTGTTCAGTTGCTTTACTTGTTTGTAGTGCAATATTTATAATTCACAATACATAATAGGGGTACCGGTTAATTCGTGCAGTTTTTTTTCGAAAATTAAACTTTATTGTGAAAAATTGCTTTTAGACGATCGGAAACGGTTTGTTGAGCGACGCCAAGTGATTTTGCAAGTTTGGGATGGATCTTGGTCGTGCAATGTCTCCAATTCGCGATTTTCAAACTTTTTTGGCTGTCCGGGCCACTCATCGTCCTCCAAGTCAAAATTACCACTTTTAAACCATGCAAACCACTTCTGGCACGTACGCTCAGCTAGAGCATGCACACCATACACTTCCCTCAAAATACGATGACTTTCGGCAGCCTTTGTCTTCAATGAAGAAGTACTCCCCGCAAAAACACTTTATTCGGCACAAAATTCGACATTTTCAGAGTAAAAAAAAGTATTGTTGTTTACGCTTCAGCTAAATGCCACATACTGATTCTGAAACTATAGCTTTCCAACCGCACGAATTAGCCGGTACCCCTATTATATGAAGTACTTTTTTTCTTAGTAGTTTTACTTTTTTCATCTTTATTTCCATGTTTGGCGCATAAGAATATCGATGTTACAGTTTATGTATTTTTTTCATCCTTTTTTGGCAATTAAAGTAATATAGAGTAAGATTTGATTAAGCCGAGATATTTTTGAGTAAAATGCACAAATTAAAAATTAATGTTATCGGCATGTGTATTGATTCATTAAATTTAAACATGGACAGTATGAAATTGATGCTGTAATTATTTTAAAAAATTTTGTCGTGACTTACTTCAAATTTTTTTTTATTCTTATTTTTGTATTTAATTAGTAATATTTTCCTTTCGACTAATTACCAGCCTCACATTCCATTTTTTCACTCGGTTTTTTCCTTTTTTTATTTTAAAATTAATGCTCATTTCATTTTATTTGATTTTCATGCTTAATTTACTTCTTGTAATTGTTTTCGTTTCACTTATTTCTTCAGTTGCTACATTTGAAATATAATATATATGTTTTCCTTTTAAGTTAAACAGCATTTCCAACTGTATACAATATTAATAGCAATCAATTAAATAATTATTCAATATTTGATGGTTCTTCTAATTTTCTTTCTATGTATGTTTTTCAAATTTTAATTTTCTTGTCTGTTATTATGAATTCAAAATTTTATGTTTTTTAAAAGCATACTTTCAATTTTTCCTATGAAATGAATAAGAGAATCCAAAAGTGTCCTAGCTTTTGAGATATTTTCTATTTGCTCGCAACAATGAAAAGGATTAAAAATTTCAATAAAAAAGCTGAAAATGACAAATTAGTGTAATCAAAGTAAAAACATTTTGAGTTTAAAGTTCGTGATGCAGGAATGAATGCGACTACTATATATGAGAATTTTTATGAGCAATTAAATTCATCATCCCTCATTGAAGTAAGATTTAGCGCGAAACCAAGAGAAAACTTGGAAAAGTGTTTGAATAAAAATCCGACCTGCACTTGAAAGATTACACTAACCTTGTTGCCTGACCTATCTCAAAATTCCATTGAAATGGAGATCTAGCAAAGTAATGATATCTTTTGAACCGATTCTTCACAGTTGGCTGAGAGACGGCGACTTCCAAATACATTTCAAGATGTGTAAGAACCTAGATACTAAGCACATTATGTAAATTTTCGTAAAACTTCCCAGAAGTCAAGGAAACCGATAAGAGCTAGCAATTACCACAATTCAAATGGCGAGAAGAACGAGGCGGAGGGTGCGAAGCATCGTAGTTAAATGTTCATTGCGGGCTATGCCGCTAGTTTTTATTTTCTGCCTAGTGAATTGTTACATTACACTGAAATAATTATAGCTTTAAATTTGCATGAAAAATATCCTCAAATTAAACAAAACGAAGACAGGGTTTCGGATAATTGTATGATAAAATGAATTGATAGCGTTTGTCAATAACTTTTGAATTTCATCTCCACCTATCATCATTATGTGAGTTAAGCCTTCACATAAAAATCATTTCCCAGAAGGTACTTCCAACTTTAACCGCACCATACAAGTGATCATAAAAATACATGTTATATAGCAAAAAGGCAAAAGAGCCAACTCCCGTTGTAGAGCCCAAAAAAGATGAAACTTTACTAAACATTGGGCTGTGCGCTGGGATCCACAGAGCCATAGATTGTTGGAAAATTTGATAATATAAAAAATTGGGTTAGATTGTTGTCAAAAGTAGAGATTCCCTCAACTTGTAATGAATGGTTTGTTGTTTTCCCGCTTTATTCTCCCATAAACAAATCCAAAGTTCATCGGTTGTTCGAAATTGGAGCAATGGTTTTGGTTCGGCTGCAATCGTCGGTTGGGGTAATGGTGGAGGGTGCTGCGATCGAGATGGAGGTAATGGTAGGGGACCATGCATATGATTTTATTTGACGCATTTGTTGGCACTCTACCACAGCTGTTGCTCATACTATGCCGATCATCTTCGTAGCTAATTCCAGTTTCGTTAATATTTCTACTTGAATATTACCTTTTACGAATAGGGATAGCAGCGGACTCTTCACTATCAAAATGGAGATTATACCACAATTGCGATATTGTTTCGATGGAATTGAAGTCTCATAGAACCTAAAATCGCAAACCTGAATATTTCGCTCTGCAAACGAAAGTCACCGTACCCCAATTTGATCAACTTGTAGAGGAGTTTCACTTCTATGCCACTTTTCACTTCTTTTTCGTTGTCACCGGCACTACCATTTGACATGAAACTTAACTAACACATGATTTTTTTAGTTCACTCAAGACCCGTTGACGTCAGTGACGTAGGGTGTAGAGGTCTATCACAGCTGGTCGGGACATTTAATCATAGGGGTGACATATGTTCTTGCTGCTAAATGTGCTGTATGATTTTGTGGATAGCTTGCTGAACACCGATGCCACCATATTTAATAAACTCCACTAGAATCTCATCGATGCCTGGCGCTTGATTATTTTGTTGGACTTTGATGGTATAAAAAAATTCTCCCAGAGCTGGTGAGACCAATCAAAGCCCTCCGGGAATATCTACAGGTCTCGATGTTCTGGAGCTTTGAAGAGTATTAAGGAGGCTCTTGAAATATGATGCTCATCTTTCCTTAATCCAGTTTTCATCAGCGATGATGTTTCCATTGTCATCACGGTAGAGCATGGTCTTGGGCTAATAACCTCGTTTTAGGCTGTTCACTACGCTGTATGCTTGTCTTGTATTGTTGCTCACTAGATTTCCATTAATGCTTCTCAATTGTTTGTCATAGTATTTGTTTTTTTTCGAATTATCTGATTAGTGGCCCTTCTGAGATTTTCATATTCTTCATTCTACGTTCTGGTTTTCCCATGTAAAAATTGTTTGTACGCCTGATTCTTTTTGTCCAACGCAAATCACTGAAATCACTTAACATTCGAACATTTCCTATAGCCTCATATAGTTAACTGACATGGGTTCTCCCTACGTCTTGTATTCGTCACACACAGACTTTTTTGTTGAATCGCTCCTGTCACTAGTTTTCAGGAATTAAATAATATTTAAAAACATCAGTTGGAAATTAATTTTTATTGAAAAAAAGAATACCATATCATCAAAGCAATTGATTGAAGCAATTTATATGTAATATCGTAATTTTACTTTGATGCATAAGGAAAAACGAGGAACCCGAGATTTGAGGAGCCCAGGGAAATGTTAAATAGTAAGCTGGTGACAATGGTCACAAAAAGAAAATATGATCAAGAAACACCACAGATGGTCGATGTAAGTTACGGGCTAGTTGCCAATAATAAAGAAATGAATAAACTACGAAAAGAAAACGATGAACTGAAGCAAAGGATACATTCTCTCAAAGAGCTAGTCGGGAAAAAAGTCATTCCTATCCGCTCTTGAATCTGAGAACATGAAACGTCTCTCCAACACCAAAAGTTTGTAAGCAATGGAGTTCAGCTTTTATAAACGGAATGCACAATTTAGTTACCGCGGTCATCCAAAAACTCTTTGACAGAAAGAGAACCTTTTTTAGATGGTGATTTAAGAGCCGTTTTATACAGGTAGACCATACTTCCACTCTTGAACCTGAGAACTTGAAATTTGGGTATTTTCGTTAGTAATGGAGTTCAGGTTCCATCTCCACAATGCACAATGCAGTTACCGTGCTCACCCAAAAACTCCTTGATCGAAAAGGAATCTTTTTTAGACCCTCTTTCACCTTCAGTCGTAAAAGCTACAATTAACTCTACTAATGATATTGAGAGTATATATCCACTATTAAGACTACGAGAGCATAAGATATATGAGGTTGTTCAACTCTATCTATCTTACATGCATAAAGCACCTGTGACACAACATGCATCGAGGGCAAAACGAAGACTCATTTGAAAGTTTTAATTCAAAGAGAAGGTCTTCCAATAGATTTGGATGCCCTTCACAAATTATATCTCAGATATCACGAGCAACTGGGGGTAACTTCCGAACAAGTGAAAAAAACCTTGAAACTTACGCGTCATATGTGAGCTCTAATTACATATCTTCACTTCAAAAGTCACGGGAGTAGCATCACAAGTTTTTTCGTCCACAAAAGTAACACTAATTCCTCAAAATGCCTAAAAATGTTCTATCGCAACTGTGGCGGTATGAGAGGCAAACTCAATAAACTCTTTTTGGCGCTAAATCATGCCCTTTCACTGTTCTTGCTTTCACTGAAACCTGGTTAAATGAGTCCTATCATAATGAAGAGATTCTGGATAATAATTCGACTATTTATAGGGACGATCAAGATTTTCAGTACGTCGGACTGACGCGAGACGGGAGTGTACTAGTTGATGTACATAACTCCTTCTCAAGTGATCTTGTTAATACTACGGCACACAAAACATCCCAACATGTATTAATTCGAATCAAATTTGATAGATTCAACTTATATATTGGCGTATTCTATATTCCTCCGCAGTCCAGTGAGGCAGTGTACAATGAAGCAAGTGGAATTATTTCGTTAATTGTTAGGCTTTTGAATGGAGAAGATCGAATTTTAATATTTGATTAACATTTATAGTAGATGAACTTGGCAATTGTCTTCTTTCAGTAAATTTTTTAGACGATATAATTTCAACCTGGTCTCCACCTTTTATTGCAATAATTTACAGGAAGTAGTTTGAATGCGCAATTAAAATGGTATCTGGCTAGATCTCATTTTTAGAGTTTTGTAAAATAATTTTACAAAACCCTACTAGTTTCGCGACCAGTCTGTCCGTCCGTCCGTCCGTGTGTCACAGCAGTTTTTCTCGGAAACTACTTAAGCTAGAAACATCAAATTTTGTGTGTAGGTGTAAAGTGGTGATATCTTCAAAATTCAACTACAAAATAATTTTATAAGGTACTTAAGGCGGGTCTCCCCATATTGGAGAGTGACCCCCGAAAAAAATTTCATTGAAGGTAGCCGATATGGATATCAAATGAAAGGTCTTGATGAGAACTTTTCAAAACAGGTCTTACTTTGGCGAAATTTGCTTCGAGAGACGCACAGGGAGGGGAAATACACGAAAAATTTGTGTCCCCCCCCCCTCGCGATTGAACACCTGTGATCCGAAAAATCTGAAAAAAATCAGAAATGTAGGCCTTGGTGAGTAGAACAACAACAAATACGTTAGAGTTCACAATACACTCAACTTTGTTAGCAATAGTATGATTTATCGATTTTATGTTTTCTTGAATAAAATCTTAACGGTACCCTTAAATTCAATGGAATTCAGTACGTAGATGTCTATTTATAAGATCAATCTATCCTGAAAGTTTCATAAAGATTGAATCATATTTAGCGAAGTTATAGTGGTTTGAATTTTCCTGTATTACTATGGAACAATATGCGCTGCATGTATTACTATGGCAACATATGGCTATCGAACAACATGCGCTTTTTACCGACTCAGACATTACAGTTTTGCTAGGATTTGCATGAAAATTTCAGGAATGATAGGTGTCATGAATATCTTTGAGAATCGGTTCTGCTAGTGGTATCAGTAATCGTAAAACAAAATAGTGGCTGTTGTAAATGCGAAGATTGAATAATTTTGAGTTATTTTTCCCAACTTCAACGTTTAAGGTGCATGCTTGCACACTTGATTCAATTTAATGAATGACTGAAAATGAGTACCTAAAATTAATATTCATAAGTGAAACAAGTCAAGGAGGTGGGAGAGAGCTCCTAGCAAAAGGGTTTCGTAACCATTCTAGGATTCGAAAAAATTGGCCATGAATCGATGATAACAGTACAGGAGGGTGGCCCCTGAAAAAAAAAATTCATCAAACGTAGCCGATATGAGTATGAAATAAAAGTTTTCATGGGAGCTTTTCAAAACAGTTCTTAAACTGTCAGTTTTTGCTTCAGTGGGAGCACAGGGGGGAAATACATGAAAAATGTGTTTCCTCCGTCGCGGATGGACATCTGAAATAATTATCAAGGGAGATATTTATGAGGATAACAATACCAAAAACCTCAGAAGTCGAAATTCGTTCAACTTTGTTTATAATAGCATGATCTTCGAATTTCAGGTTTTCTCAAATAAAATCGTCTTTGACATGTTTCTTGATTTGATTCGATCTGGTGACTGCATTTTTAAAATTGAATACAAAACCCTTCTGACATGAGCGTAGGTCTGTTTACCCAACTTGTTACTAATTCATATGACGAATTGGTGGTTAATCCAACTAGTGATGCGGATAACCTTTTCTCAAATAGTCTTCACCATTCCGGGCTTTCGGTTGAATTTTCCACTCCTGAAACTCAAAACAGTCTTTCATACAATAACTTGATTGTATATGCTTTTTGCAATGCTGACTACGAAAGCACTAATAAGCACTGGTAGATGATGCAGTAAGTTTATTTTCCCAAATTATTCTTGACGCCGTTGAAAGCCATGTACCTAAAATCAAGAAAATGGACAAATAATCTGAGCCTAGTAATCTTCGTGATTTACGAAACAGAAGAAATAAATTGTACAAAGTTATGAGCAATAGTTTTGAAGTGAGCGAAAATACTAACAGAGAATATGGTGAGTTGGAAAAAGAATTTATATTAAAGTCGTCTGAGGCATATGAAACCTATGTTAATGTTTTTGGCGAGAACATAATCGCTAACCCTAAAAAGTTCCTTGATTTTGTGAATATAGAGTACAAAGCTCATGGCTATCCCAAGAAAATGACTTATAAAGACTGCTGTTCCTTTCCCCTGAAGAAATTTTTAATTATTATGCAGATCACATTCAATCTGTGTATTGTTTGCCAAGCACTGCAGGTCATCCACATGACTTAGAAGCAAATTTTATAACAGTGCTTCAAGAAGTTTCAGTTTCAGAAGAAACACTTGACACTTGACTGGAATCATGGTTTTGGCCCCAATTTACTTCCACCATCCTTTTTATTTCAATGTAGAGATCATTTAACTTCACCTCTCGATGTACTTTTAATAAATCGCTCTCAGGCGGCGTATTTCCAGCATACTGGAAATCTTCTCATTTGACTCCAAGCTTTAAAAACAAAAATAAATGGGCAGTTGAAAATTACAGAGGAATTACCATATTATCATCAACCCCAAAATTATTTGAAAAAATAGTGTGTTCTAAAATATTCCCCACTACAGAGCAACGTCTCAATGACCAACAACAAGTGTTCAAAAAAAATCGATCTACAAACCCAAACCTCACAATTATGGTCTCTAATATCCTCTGTGGAATCAAAAGCGAGCACCAAGTCGACGCAACTTTCACTGACTTTAAAAAAGCGTTTGACCATGTCAATCATAAGATTTTGTCACTCAAACTACGTTTTGAAATCACCGACCCTCTGCTTGATTGGATAGATTCCTATCTCCAAAATCAAAGTCAAACCATAAAAGCTCAGAAATATGTCTCCAATGAAATTCATGTCTGTTCCGGTGTACCTCAAGGCAGCCATCTTGGACCGCTTCTTTTTAACATATTTATATCGGACCTGTCTGATGTGTTATCTGACATACCATATTTATTTTATGTGGATGATCTAAAACTATACCACGTTATAGCATCCCAAAGTGAATCACTGTTCTTACAAGATAAAATGAATTCCCTACTAGAGTGGTCTAATAATAACTGTCTATATTGGAACCTTGCGAAATGCCAGGTGATTAGCTTTTCTCGAAAAAAAAGTAATTCTGCTCAGTGATTATCATCTCAACAATATAAAACTTTAAAAATCTGTGGGTGGCAAAAACATTATACACATCACTGGTGCGCCCGATCCTCGAATACGCTAGTGTTGTTTGGAATCCGATTTTCAGTATTCATTCAGTAAGGTTGGAGTCTGTTCAAAAACAGTTCTTGCTATGTGCTTTAAGATCAAAATTTCCATAATTTGCCATCAGATGAAAATTGGCTATCTATTCTTGATATGAAATCACTTGCCTCCCGTAGGACTATGATAGGCTTTTGCTTTGCTTTTGACGTCCTCAAATGTACTAGCTCCGTACGTCGCCAACAGGATAATCTTAACCGAACAAGCAGGATTTGCGAGGCATTCTCGTTTAATGGAGGAAAGTAAACATTCCACGATCTATGGTGAAAACGAGCCAATAAATAGATGCTACAAAATTTTCAACCGGATAAGTCATCTTTATTCTCAAATCATCTCGATATTCCAATTCAAAACAGCCGTTTCCAAGTTCATTTTGTCCTGATTGCTACCTGTCCAATCCTTTTTTAGGGTTTCGTACTAAAATACAAAACCTTATTGCAATCACGACGTTTGTCCGTCCGTCCGTCTGTATGTCACAGCACTTTTTCTCCGAAACTATAGAGGCTACAGCCATGAAACTTTGTAGAAAGGTCAGAAGTGGTGACTTCTAGTAAGTTCAAGGGTGGAAAAAATTTTCAAAGGGGTTTGAGGGGGGTCTCCCCATATAAGGAGGTGACCCCTCGAACAAATTTTCTCACCATTGTTAGTCGAGTAGAGTGTCATTGGAAAGGTCTTAATGAGATCTTAGCAAAACAAGTTTTAAGATTTCTTTATTGCTACCGAGGGGGCAGGGGAAGGGGAAACGTACGAACTTTTCGCGTACCCCCCTCGCGATTGGACACTTTCATCCAAAAAATCTGAAAAAAATCATGAATGTAGGCCTTAATGAGTACAACAACAAAAAATACATGAGAGGTCGAAACTCGCTCAACTTTGTTAGTAATGGTATGATTTATCAATTTTACATTTTCTTGAAAAAAACCTTAAGCGTACCCTTAAATTCAATAAAACCTGTCTCCTCTGTATTTTAATCATCGATTCATGGCCAATTTTTTCGAATCCTAGAATGGTTACGAAGCCCTTTTGTTAGGAGATCTCTCCTGCCTCCTTGACTTCCAACATGATGGCAGCTTTAAGGACAACATAATTGCATCTTTAAGAAGCTTTTGAGTTTCGAACTTTGCCCTATAGTTTTTTTTATGGTTCAACCTTTGGGCGGCTGCCGTTTCGTTCTATGTAGAAGGTTCGACTTTGTATTTTTTATTGTGAGCTTTATCAGACACATAGAGGAACATTTTTTCCAATTTTGGTGCAAATCGGAGCTATATTTTGATCAGAACAGGTGCAAATCGGAGCTATATTTTGGTCAGAACAGGAATCACGGCCTTTCTTCTAAGACTGTCGCCATTTTGTTTTCGCTTAGCCAATTTGAATGATTAATGGAACTAGCCGAAATATTTAATCTCTGAAAATTTAACGAAAATCGAAGCAAAATTGCGAACGCTAGGCACAAATTTCGTTATATCCTATATATATACATAAAGATATATATATATATATATATATATATATATATATATATATATATATATATATATACATATATATATATATATATATATATATATATATATATATATATTGTCGCGTCACTTGCAGATGTTGATCATGCTTGTTGGGTTCTCGTGGGTTCGAGTAAATTCATTTGTTGACGTTCTTAATGATGATGAAAACAATTGCGACAGTAGCTCGCAGAATTATTTGTACATGTAACAATATATATATATATATATATATATATATATATATATATATATATATATATATATATATATATATATATATATATATATATATATATATATATATATATATATATATATATATATATATATATATTTTTTTTTTTTCTTTAAAAGCCGTCGGGCCTTGCTTATTTGTATGAGCAGACGCGTTTCGACTACTTTGAGTATCATCTTAACTGTCTAAAGGATGTGTTGAAGGGAACGACTTTATACAGTCTTAGGATGGATTAAGCAGATGGGTAATTATTGAATGGGTTATTAGCGGATGGGTAATGAGGCCAGGAAGTCAATAACTCAAGTGCTAAATTATACCAGGTAGAGGGATGTGAGGTTTTTGTGTATCCTATATATACACATACGTACAGATATATATATATATATATATATATATATATATATATATATATATATATATATATATATATATATATATATATATATATATATATATATATATATATATATATATATATATATTGTCACGTGTATTTGGTTCGCGGCCAATAATTTAATGTTCCGGGAAAGTGAAAACGCAATGTCTTTTAATTTAAATTAAAAGAGTTTATTCAATTACAACAAGTTGGGTAGACAGACCTATGCTCATGTCAGAAGGGTTTTGTACTCAACTTACAAAATGCAGTAACCAGCAACGAATAAAATTAAGAAACACCATGTTCGAGGATCATACTATTATTAACTAAGTTGAAAGAATTTTGAATTCTAAGGTATTTGTTAAAGTTATACCCATAAATATCTCCCTTGATAATTTTTTCAGATTTTTTTAGATCACGGGTGTCCATTCACGAGGGAGAAAACACATTTTTCATGTATTTCCACCCCCCCCCCCCCTCTGTGCCCCTACTGAAGCAAAAACTGTCAGTTTAAGAACTGTTTTGAAAAGCTCTCATAGAGAACTTTCATTTGATACTCATATCGGCTACCTTTCATGAAATTTTTTTCAGGGGCCACTCCTCTGTACTGTAAGCATCGATTCATGGCCTGCTTTTTCGAATCCTAGAATGGCTACAAAGCCCTTTTGCATGGAGCTCTCTCCTGCCTCTTCGACATGTTTCAATTGTATGTACCCATCTTCATGATACCTATCATTCCTGAAATTTTCATGCAAATTCTAGCAAAGCTGTAGTGTCTAAGTCGGTAAAAAGCGCATATGGCTCCATAGCCATATGTTTCCATAGTAATACAGGACACACTGTTCCACAGTAATACAGGAAAATTCAAATCGCTATAACTTCGTTAAATACTATTCGATCTTTATGAATTTAAGGGTACCATTTAGATTTTATTCAAGAAAACATAAAATCGATAAATTATACTATTACTAACAAAGTTGAGTGAATTTCGACTTCTCATGTATTTGTTGTTGTTGTACTCATTAAGGCCTACATTCATGATTTTTTTCAGATTTTTCGGCTGGAAGGTGTTCAATCGCGAGGGGGGGGGTACGCGAAAAGTTCGTACATTTCCCCTTCCCCTGCCCCCCTCGGTACTCATAAGGCAATTCAAAGACCTGTTTTGAAAAGATCTCATTGAGATGACACCCTACTCGACTACCAATGGTGAAAATTTTTTTTTGAGGGGTCAACTCCCTATATGGGGAGACCCCCCTTAAACCCCTTTGAAAAATTTTTTCACCCTTGAACTTTCAAGAGGTCACCACTTTTGACCTTTCCACAAAGTTTCATGGCTGTAGCCTCTATAGTTTCGGAGGAAAAGTGCTGTGACATACAGACGGACGGACGGACGGACAGACGGACACAGGTCGTGATTGCAATAGGGTTTTGTATTTTAGTACAAAACCCTAAAAATGCACAATAATCAGTTTAACACTTTCACTAATTTTAATTTTCACTATTAAAAAAATGTAACACTTGTCCATAAATTTCTTATCGCAATTGTCTTCTAAATCACTTCACTATTACGAAAATCACTTCCCACACACTATCGCAGTTCTTATCGCGGTCGAATGAATGATCCCCCCATTCATTCAGCTCGCTTTTATATAGGGTCTCTAATCATTCAACTCAGTTCTCGTACATTGGTGAATTAGCGGGAACATTCCAGCAGTGAATGAATGGAGCAGTGACTCACTTTTAGATGTTGATAATGCTTGTTGGGTTCTCGTAGTTTCGAGTAAATTCATTTGTTGATGTTCTTAATGGTTGTGAAAACAATTGCGACAGTAGCTCGCAGCATTATTTGTACATGTAACACTGCCCCCACCTCAGTTCTTTTCGCCCCGAAAAGATGTGTCGCTATTTGTAGTCAGTTCTCCCTGGGTGTAATATGGGCAAGACGGTCAAGATGCACGATTTTCATTTTGGCTCTCGGCTTACGATGTTCCTGTATTCGGTATACGACGACGTTGATTCGCTTTGTAACTCGGTATGGTCCCTCCCAACTATGTTGCAACTTTGGAGACCTACCCTTTCGCCGTTGCGGGTTATAAAGCCACACCAAGTCATCTTGCTGGAAGCCAGTAGAATTAGCCTTTAGATCATACCTGGTCTTCATGCGGTCGGTAGCCGATTCGAGGTGTTTTCGCACTGTCCGATGGATCTGGTTCAACCGTTGTCTTAGATCACTTGCGTACTCCGAGATCGTTTGGGGTTTCTCAGGGGGTGTTCCGAACTTTATATCGGCTGGCAGACGAATAGTTTTTCCAAAAATGACTTTGGCCGGGGCTTGGCCCGTCGATGCATGTTCGGCAGCTCTGTACGCCATTAAAAATAGTGGGATATGTCGGTCCCAGTCCCTTTGGTTCTCGTCAACCATTTTGGCCAGGTGTTTATTGTGCGTGCCGTTGAAACGTTAGACCATTCCATCGGATTGGGGATGCAGTGGTGTTGTCCTCGTTTTCTGTATTCCCAGCAGCTCGCACATTTCGCTAAAAACTAATGACTCAAAGTTTCGGCCTTGATCCGAATGTAGTTCGCAAGGTACACCGTACTTACTGACCCAATTTAACACTAGCTGTTCAGCTACAGTAGTTGCTTCCTGGTTGGAAATGGGGTAGACCTCGGGCAACTTGGTGAAATAAGCGGCTACAACCAGCGTGTATCGATTTCCCCATTTGGATTCAGGAAAGGGTCCAGCGATGTCAACAGCAATCCTTTCAAACGGTACACCCACGTTGTAGGTTTGCATTTGTCCCCTCAGTCGTCGCTTTGGACCTTTGACGGAAGCGTCCTCTACGTCTTCTCGAGCGTGGAGCCAGTAGAACCTTTTCCGCAATTTCGCGGGAAATTTCGAGGTGGCCTCCCGAGGATCCTTCGTGCTTCTCCTTAACCAGGTCGTGGATTCGGCTTTTGGGAAGTATAGTTTGCATCCTATAGGAGCTGCCATCTGCCGTTTCCCATTTCCGCTTGAGTATGCCACCCTCCACCTGAAGAGAGTTCCATTGCGCCCAATAGCTTTTCAGGGTTGCGCCATGCATTGAAACGTCTTTCCACTCAGGTCGCCCAGTTGTCTCCTTCCATACGAGCAATGGTCCGATGTCTTCATCGGCTAGCTGGGCATTTCGAATCTCCTCCGATGACCAACCTTCATCAAATTCGGCCGTTATTACTTGCAGATCAACGATCGGCTCCTTTTCCTCATTCCGTCGGCAATGCTTGCTGTTAGCTGGACATGGATGACGAGGTAGGGCGTCAGCATTTCCATGAACTCTGCCCTTGTGAAGTAGTTGATGTCTCACTTGGTGTGGTCGGATGATCGATCGGGTTGCACTACTGTCGCTTGTTATGGTGCAGTGTTCATCGTCAACTTGACCCGGACGGCATAAGTCTGCTTCTCTGCGATGCAGTCTTGACATGGTGACGGGGGTGCTAGGAACGTCGATCCTCCTAGCCAACGTCCGCCCGACGAAGTTGGCCCCTTTGGTTTGATGGGCCTCCATTCTAAGCTCCTGAATCGGTCTGGATCTCCACCACCCTGGACAATAGCTTCGCCTTCTTCTTGCAGTCTCTTTGCAGGTGCCCTTTTTCCCCGGAATTCCAGCATCTAGGCGCACCATTTACTTGCGGCTCTCGCTCAATTGCCCCGCGCTCACACCTGCAATGATCTGCCACTACCTCGCGAACCCGGGCAGCGGTACGGGCCACATTTTTCGCTGCCTCAAAATTTAAACTATAAGCCAATGCATCCTTGACTGTTTGCTTTTGAGCTAAACGCACAGCTTGCTGCAATTCCTGGTCCTCTAAGGCGCTGATGAATGCTTCTGTTGCTGCGTCATCTCGATGTTCTGGGTCGTAGGCTGGGTAAGCCAAAAGTGCCAGTCGCTCAAGGTCTTGGGCTAGCTGCTGTAAGGTTTCGCCAGACTTCTGCATCCGATTCCGTAGCTGTGCCCGATAAATTTGCTTCAGATGGGCGCCTCCATAACGCATGTCGAGCGCATTCATTATAGCATTCGGGTTTGAGTGCAATTCAACGGGGATCGTCTGCAAAAGCTTGGCAGCTGGGCCTCTTAGAGCAAGAATCAGTGCAGTTGCTCGTTCCTGCTCATTCCAGTGATTTGCCCTTGCGGCAGCTTCAAACTGGATCTTGTAAATACTCCAGACCGTTTGCCCATCGAATATTGGTGCTTGCACATTTCTGGATGTGCTTTCCGCTGCGGTTATAAGCGGGTCTGGTGAGGTGGTTACTACTGCCTTCGCTGCTTCCAATTCATTTTTTACTTTTTCCATCTCATGTTTAATTCTCTCTTCGACCTGGCTGACCTCATAGTTGATTTTCTCTTCAACCTGGCTGACTTTCTCCTCGGCCTGGTAAACCTTTTCCTCGACGCATTTAATTTGATTGTTCAGGCTTCCGAGCTCCACTTTTATTTCGGTTGACTGATTTGCACTTCCTTGATTTCGATCGCTTGTTGGTCCAGCTTCACTGATTGTTCATTTGGCTTCGCTGATTGTTCATTTAACTTCGCTGATTGTTCATCTAGCTTCGTAGTTAAACTGGATGACTGTTGTCGCTGCTCTTGCTGCATCAGCATTAACATTTGCATCAGCGCATTTTCTGGTTCTTCACCACCTTCTGCGTCTTTTTCTGCATCTGAGGGCTCACCCGAATCCAGATACGAGCCTTCCGATTCAATTGCGTCACGCAAGCGTGCAATCAGTGTGGCCTTTGTACCTTGCGTAGCCAGGTTTCGCTGTTCCAACTCTTCCTTAAGCTCCGACATGGTCAATTCATTAATTTTTAAGTTTAAGCTTCGTGGCATTTTTAATGTTTCTTTAAATTTTCCTATTGTGCACTATAAAAATGTTCAAATATTCACTTTCAAAATTTTTCTGTCGCACTTCTTGACACCACTGTCGCGTGTATTTGGTTCGCGGCCAATAATTTGATGTTCCGGGAAAGTGAAAACGCAATGTCTTTTAATTTAAATTAAAAGAGTTTATTCAATTACAAAAATGCACAATAATCAGTTTAACACTTTCACTAATTTTAATTTTCACTATTAAAAAAATGTAACTCTTGTCCATAAATTTCTTATCGCAATTGTCTTCTAAATCACTTCACTATTACGAAAATCACTTCCCACACACTATCGCAGTTCTTATCGCGGTCGAATGAATGATCCCCCCATTCATTCAGCTCGCTTTTATATAGGGTCTCTAATCATTCAACTCAGTTCTCGTACATTGGTGAATTAGCGGGAACATTCCAGCAGTGAATGAATGGAGCAGTGACTCACTTTTAGATGTTGATAATGCTTGTTGGGTTCTCGTAGTTTCGAGTAAATTCATTTGGTGATGTTCTTAATGGTTGTGAAAACAATTGCGACAGTAGCTCGCAGAATTATTTGTACATGTAACAATTAATATATATATATATATCTATATATATATATATATATATATATATATGTATATATATATATATATATATATATATACATATATATATATATATATATATATATATATATATATATAAATAAATAAATAAACATATATATATATATATATATATATATATATATATATATATATTGTCACGGGAGCCTTCCACACACACAAGAAAACAAACAAACGAAAAAAAAAGAAACAACAAAAAAATATGATAAGTTCTCCGCGAGGATAACTTCCCGAGCCAACTGAAGTCGAGGTTTAACGATGTATGTAACGCTTTATATTTTGTATCACACTTAGAAATTAGAATTAAGTAGGTTCTAAGCAGATCAACGAGCACTTCCGCTGACAATGCATTCAATCATTGTGCAGAAATGTCAGAAGCGTGCAATTAATTTCACCGAATCGGACCGGCAAATACTGATGAATCTAGCTCAGCCACATTGGAGCGAGATGGCAAATAAGCGTATGGACAAGCTTACGTCCAAGCTCAAATCAGAAACTTGGGAGAATACTAAAAGTCAAATACAAATTATGGAGCCCGGACCAGAAATACGTCCAAAACTACACGGTTTACCTGAAGACTGTATTAGAGAAATAATTTTACGTATTGCAGATCATAAAGATTTGGAATCATCTTCAAATGCTTGGAATCTTATGGCAGCTATCATATCTGAACAACGCATTTGGCGTGAATTGTGCCGCTTTCATTTTAGCCTGAATCAAATTAACTTCATATTAGATAAGCAGAAATATAAGCGGTTGCGTGAAACTAGTTTACAATGAACTACGTAAAAATTATGGTATACGCGAGGACCATCAATATGGCGAAGTTTTATCGCTATGTCGCTATTGTTGTTGCCTATTTTGGCCATTGGCCGGTCACCCTTGTATTGTACCTGATTCTAAAGCACGCTTGGAAGAAGCCGGTGGGAAGCTAGAAGTGTCTCAACCAATAACACCAGCTGATTTTCTAAAATAATTTTCACTATAAACAACCAAGAGTTGCAATACGTGGAAAAGAAAAATGAAAAAAATTGATATTTTTCGAGAATCTTAAACAAAAATAATGGATTCATCGAATTAGTTTAAGGGAAATGTGTATGTTGTTCCTACAAGCAAAATAAAAACTAACAAAAAATCCCTAGAATATTAATGAACGCTTCATCGAATCTGAGCTATAAATCATCACACGCATGCATCTCTGCTATCACGAAACCACCAAAAAAAGAAACCAACATCTGCACATTAACATAAAGTCATAGATGCCAACACAAAACGATAAATGCTAACATGAAAATCAGAACTAAAATAATGCACTGCAATGATAACATCATATAATTTTGAATAGTGAGGATCCTTTAGTACATGGAGATGTCGCAAACAGTGCCCCCCAGTGCAAACTCAACAAGTTGTTCAAAAAGTAATACAAAGGCAGCAACCGCAATTGGTACAACAGCAAGCAGCTCAACAACAGTAACAGCAAACTCAACAGCCCGTCCAACAGCAAATCATTGTAAAAAATGCGTAAGCAGTTCAGCCGCAACAGCAAATTGTTATCAACCTACAAGGTCAAAAAGTTATTCAGCAATTAGTTCAAACTGGAAATCAACAGCAAGTCATTCAAAGGATATTGTTGAGCCCTGGGCAGCGGTTAGTGGCTGCGCCGCAGCAGACAGGTCAGCAGAACACCCAACAGATTCAAGTGTTGCAACAACAAATCATTCAACCTGCCCAACAACAACAAATCATACAGCCGCATGTTGTTGTGCAACCGACTCAATCACAAGTGCAACTTGGATTGGAATGGAAATGAGTCAATAAGAAGTGTTCCCGATGTTGTTAGCGAATATAACCAACATCAACAGCAGTCGCAGCGCCTGGAACAACATCAATCACATCACCAGCAGCCTATTCGACAGCCTACTGTTTACAGCATTGAAACATCAAATTATCAATCATCTAGTGGTAAACTATCGAAAGGCATCTCAATTTTAAATCAACCGCTTCCAGACATTCCCCAGTCCAACTTAAAATTACCAGATATAACAAAGAACACTTCCCAACCACTATGTGCTACAAATTTGAACAATTACCGTTCTTTGCAAAGACCATCACGAAGTCAATTGCGTGGAAGTAGTAGGCAAGCATCGTCAGATGCCCCCACTCATCCACAACAATAGACTTCAAAAGCAACTCCGCCGTCGCTACCGCCAAAGAACCGACACAAAGACGATCAGCGACAATTATCGCGTATGAACCGACAATATAATACACAAACACTGCTGTCGTTGAAACCATCGAATTTATCAAGGCACAGCCAACAACAGCAGCAACAACATCAACAAAGCCAACAGCATCCGTCAAGACATAGCACATTTGGATACGATCGCGAACACAATATAGGACAATCGGAAAAATTGTCCAGCAGATATCAGGACGGCAGTAGAAATGTAGGCGGAAGTGGGGGAGCAGGTATACCATATGTTGAGCAATATAAATCGAATCTGTCATCTGCATCGAAGCAACAGCAGCAACAACAACAACATCAACCATCATCGCGTCATAGCTCATCAAATGTTTCATCGTTCCATCACCATATTATGACATTTAAAGCAGTGAATGCGATGAACAGTGAATGCGATGAACTGATGGAACATCGAAAAGCTCCCTTGTCTAAAAGCGTGGCCACCAGAGGGGATATAAGACCCCGGATGGAGCTTGGGAGGCTCTCTTTCACTTTGCATTTTCCCAAGAGGGAGCACGAATTTTTGGCGGGATTTTTGGAGGTTATAGCCGAGCTGGAAAAAAATCGAATTCGAGGATTGATCGGAGGAATCAAGGAGGTTTTGGGAACAACAAGGAGAGCGTCTTCTACGACCGAGGTGGATCAAGGAATTGGATCGACAGCAGAAGTTGGCGGCAGCACGATTGGGGGCCCCCCGAGTCGAACAAGCCCGGTTGAAAAGTGTAAGCTTGGCCAATATAAGTATAATTTTACATATATTTCTTTTTAAAATATCCTTTGTATTTCCTTCTGATATTATTAATCTTGAAATTAAATTGTTTGTGATTCAAAAAAAAAAAAGAAAAACATTTGAGTAAAGTACATAATATCTCAGGTGGAAGTGAATTAGAAATTGTGAAGTTGGCTCGGGAAGCGAGGTGGCATTCCCGTTCGAGCGACACCCCGTGTGTGGAAGGCTCGAGGGTGCTTCGCCGCCACGTGGTGTGACTCCTAGGTTCGTCAGGGCTCATCCTTTGTCTTAGGTCCCCCCGCCTTAGCTGTAATCGCGGTTAGGGAGGATAGGCAGTGCGTGAGTGCATTACGCGTCGTGTCGTGAACGGTGTCGGTGCGAGCCTTTTGGCGAGTCGTGATTCTCGCTTGGCGACTCCTGTGGGGCCCATTGGCAAAGCGAGTGGCGCACGGCCCCTCTCCATTGGGCTAACCGGGTCCGAGGGCCCCAGTCAAGAGCTCCACCAGAGGGCACGGAAGCGAAACTCTGTCGCAGAATTGTTACAATATATAAATATATACACACACACACACACATATATATATATATATATATATATATATATATATATATATATATATATATATATATATATATATATATATATATATATATATATATATATATATGTGTGTGTGTGTATATATTTATATACGTATATATATATGAATATATATGTATATATAAACATATATATATATATATATATTTATATATATATATATATATATATATATATATATATATATATATATATATATATATATATATATATATATATATGTGCAGGTATGTATGTATATATATATATATATATATATATATATATATATATATATATATATATTCACAGATTTATGTATTTCTAGATTTAAACATAAAGTGAACTCCGCAATCAATTTCAAGAAGTTTACTTCAAAAGATCCTTTTTAACCATGTCATTTTTTCACGTTTATTCGCTACCTATCCCTTTCATTTTCATACACTATGGCACACAATTTATTTAATTAATTATTTACGAGTATATTGTATTTAGAATTAATTTATTGGTTATTTCTGGTAGTAATGATTGACCAAAATGTACCGTTTTTGTAGAGAATTAAAGATACTGATCATTTTTATCTTCCGTCACCCAAAAATCCGGTATCTCTATCAAATTCTTGAAGAGTGCAAAATAACTGGCATTTTTCATACAAAAGTTCATTAAAATTCAATATCTAGGCATCAATGTATCAATTCAACTGTTAATATCTAGAGATTCCTTGAAAGGCTCAAAATTCTGTGCCGATACATTTTAGTCCAACATGTTGTCCTTCATTTGAAACCTCTGCAATCAAAATTGTCATATGCGTCGATCAGTTATGTTGAAAAATCGGGATGAAAGTCGGAACTTTTTTAGTTTTAACGGTAAAAGTCGATTACCGTTATTACATTTTCTTGTCCTCTAAATAGAACCTAGCAGGGAGTTGGCTTAAAATTGATAAGGCATCGCTTCCATAAATTTTATTTCGTCCTATTTAAGACACTTTGTTGTCGGTTTTCTTTATATTTTTAAAAGTTCTTTTTTATGGCTGAATCTTCCAGTGGAGGTGATCATAAAGGTTTTTTGCGTTGGCAAGTAGATGTCATTATTCGCTGAGTGCGGGGCACATGCTTGCAAGTGACTAGACTACCCATGAAACACGTCCTCTGTCAACCTGGAAGCCTACTTTTGAATCGTTTGACGAAGGAATAGCTTTATAAATGATCCCCTGTCCCCAATGTCTCTGTATGTTGCGAGTGCTGTGACTCCCTTCTATCTTTCTCCTGGGCAAAACTAACAATCAAGGGACCGTGACTTACCAATCTTGTACAGGTAAGACTGGAAAAACCCATGTCTGCTTAAAAGCTGGGTCAGATAGAAGTCGATCTCAACATGCTTCCAATTTAGCCAAGCTCTCACATCTAGGATGGTACAATTCACCCAAGACTGCCGCCAGTTGTTGAGTGAGCGCTGTCTTCCATCTCGATCGTATCCTTACTTTGATGCAAGTAAATAGTGCGGCACTCTCTAGAAAGGTGGACAACAGGTATCACGCCTGATATAGCTCTCATCGCCGAGTCAGATACTGTCGGATACGAAGATGCAATTCTCAGTGCTCCTCTTCTCTGTACCTGTGCCAAGCGTTTTCGGTATACCTCCTTACTGAGAGCGTCGCTCATTATTTCTGCATCTTACAGTAGCACTGATCCGCTACGCGGGCCATAAGTCGACTCAGAGCTATTACTCCCAAAGCAGATTTCTCAGCTGTTGCCCTGATTTGCCTAGAGAAACTCATCTTGGAGCGGGTCAGCAGTAGTGATTCTCTTTTTTGTCTAGATAACCGCTTCGGTTTTCGCCAGTGCTGAACTGAGCCCGCGAGCAGTCATCAAGCTTCTCACTCAATGCATTAGCCTACCTAGCCTAAGTTGGGCTTGTTTAGTGGTGCGTCCAGTGACTAGACCCGCTACATCATCCACAAAGCTGATCCAGCGTGAATCATCTGGTATTCCCTCTGCTCTGAATCCAACAATATGTAGCCCGACTGCGTTGGTGCTACTGCTTTGATGGCAGTGTTTGTGTTCTTGGGCCTTACATTTGCCCTGATAGCCTGCAGCATTTCTACGTAGGGATTTGCCATCTTGGCGTTTTACGAGCAGTGCCTGTTGCCGGGATCTTCATCGGGGCTCTCCTGTTTTCTCTCAAATCTTTTTTCTTGTTGGGCGTTCGTACGAAATTAATTTTTTGGCACATTTTGAACGAGTTTCTTTGCGGCTTTCTTCGCTCCTTTTGTCAGCTGTATTTGAAATCCCTGAACTCCGCACCAATCACGTACCTCTTCATTTCTTCTTTTATCCCGATTTCTTTCGATTGGGCTAGGCGCCATTCCTTCTTTGATGTTTGACGGTGGAGCTATCTACGCCTGCCCTTTAGGCTTTGCCTTCAGCCCTTTTTTAGCCTTCTGCTCTTCTTCCATCTTCTGGTCCTCTTCGGTTTCTAACCAGCTCCTCAGATAATGCCATACGAGTATGTGGTCTAGGAAATTCCTCTAGTTCAAGGAGCCTAATCTTTACTTCTTTGTTGGTTTTTGGCAAGTTGCATGCAGATTTTGTTCATTTTGGAACATCTCTCGCTTTTTGGATTAGTCTTACTACTTTCTGTCGCTGGTTGGCATTTGTACTTTGTGAACAACTTTCTTGGTAGAGGTTTTTGGCTTCCTTTTCTGAGTACAGTACTTCCGCCACATTTTGGGCGGTGGCGATGCAATCATGCAACGGCGCGTTATTTGTATGGTAACTCCTGCCTTTTCCTGCCTTTTCCTGCCGTGATATCTTTGTGGACTTCAGGATGGTTCGTTATTTTTTCGGAATTTACGACGATTGCCTCGGTCACTTTGGTAGCGATCGCAGCAGTCACCATCGAATTTTCGATTTTCTTTATATTTCCCCCTACCGCTCGAACATTTGGCACGTCCTGCAGAGTTTCCTTTTCTTCTTTTTTAGGATGCTCTGGTGCTCGCATCATTTTATTGCTGCGCACTAACGCCGCAGGAATGTAAGTCTGGACAAGACTGTCGGTTAATTTCCGTTATTTGGCAATATTTACTGTCATTGTATTTATCGTCGTTTTTGTCATCGTTAGTACCGTTCCCGATGTGCTTTAAACATCGTGGTTATAGCCGTAGCTTGCGTCGTCATTGTTGTTACTTTTGCTTTCTTTTTGGGATATTTAAAACTCTTTTTTGAGGGTTTTGGTTGCACCATTTTTATTGGGCCTCCCTTGGAGTCACTATTTCCGTTCGTTTGTTTGTGTATTCGCCATTTTGGTTCCATGGTTATCTTTGCGGAGCAGGGAGGCTTATGGGGAGAAGTGCTCAGAGCCAGATCAGCGCTAATCGGGAGTTTGTCTCAACCGAAGCTACACCACCAACTCGAAGGTGCGAACGTCGAACGTACTCCGAGGTCTGCTAAGGGGGATGGAGATGGTATGATAGTTAAATTTGAGCTAATCTCACACGAGTGTCACCTCGGCACTACCGTGCAAAGCAACTAGGTCCAAACCATCATATCTGCTAGCGCAAAGCATCATTTTCAGCTCGTGGTCCAAAAAAAAATTGTTATAGATGAGGTAAATGGAAGTTCCCCACAATAATTTTTTGATTGACATTTTCTACATTTTATATTTATTTTGGAGAGTACAACTCTCTTATCGACCATTTAGTACTTTCTTATCAACAATTTAACGTTTTTCAAATATTGCAAATGCGCCGCAAAATGTGAATTTGATTGCAGGAAAGATTAGCTAAGATTTTTCAACTGAAAATTTAAGTATGAAAATGATTGCGAGAAATTGACTAACCAACCCCTTTCTTTTGTTTCAGGTGGGATATGTAGAGAAATGAAGGCGGTAGATACTGGCAAGTATGCATGTTTGACAAAGAATGTTTGTTTTGTATGTCGCATATAGGGGCTATAAAGCTTATGTTTTAAATCATTTGTGAGAGCTTGCTTGAAAATCAAAATATCACTGAGGTTTTCACTTAACGGATACATATTTTTGAAGCATTTTGATCATTTCTTATGTTATGAAACCATTATCTTGTATTTGACCTTTTCGTGTTTATATAGCCCAGTCATATTAGGTAAAAATAGGGGTCAACCTCGGAATGAAAGATAATAAGCTGCAAATTGGTATGAACCTTTGTTTTGTCATTCTAAATGTTGTCTCAAAAGTCTAAATCGTTATCGTGTTCGCGTCTCAAGATATTCAAGGTCAAAGGTCACAAAAATCGGTTTTTCGCGAATATCTGGCTTCCTATCGGTTAAATGAGATTTGCATTTATTATAAAAGTTGTAGGCTATAAAATTCCCTACAACTTTTGTTTAAACTTTTTTTCATACGACCAACCGTTTTGAAGGTAGAGCGCGAAGAGTGCACATCGTACAGTCATATACGGCCTAATGCAAGGTCAAGCGTGAGTTATGGTTATCAGTACGTTATAAAGTCAATTATTTACTTGGAAATTATAATTATTAAACAATGCCTATTATTTATGTACTAACTATTAATTATTTATATTTAATTAAAGTAAGTTACTTGATTATTTATATATAATTATTCATATTTAACTATTTGACAAAACAAAGGTTCATACCAATTTGCAGCTTATTATCTTTCATTCCGAGGTTGACCCCTTTTTAGGGTTTTGTAAAATAATTTTACAAAACCCTTCTAAAATCGCGTCCTGTCTGTCCGTCTGTCCGTCTGTCTGTCCGTCCGTCCGTCCGTGTGTCACAGCAGTTTTTCTCGGAAACTACTTAAGCTAGAAACATCAAATTTTGTATGTAAGTGTAAAGTGGTGTTCTCTTCAAAGTTCGAATACAAAAAAAATTTTATAAGGTATTTAAGGGGGGTCTCCCCATATAGGGGAGTGACCCCCCGAAAAAAAAATATCATTGAAGGTGGCCGATATGGGTCTCAAATGAAAGGTCTCGATGAGAACTTTTCAAAACAGGTCTTTGTTTGGCAAAGTTTGCTTCAAGGGGCGCACAGGGAGGGGAAATACACGAAAAATTTGTGTCCCCCCCCCTCGCGATTGGACACCTGTGATCCGAAAAATCTGAAAAAAAATCAGGAATGTAGGCCTTGGTGAATACAATAACAACAAATACGTGAGAAGTCGCAATTCAGTCAACTTTGTTAGTAATAGTATGATTTATCGATTTTATGTTTTCTTGAATAAAATCTTAACGGTACCCTTAAATTCTATGAAATTCAGTACATAGATGACTATTCATAAGGTTGATCTACCCTGAAATATATTTAGCGAAGTTATAGCGGTTTGAATTTTCCTGTATTACTATGGAACAATATGCGCTGCATGTATTACTATGGCAACATATGGCTATGGAACAACATGCGCTTTTTACCGACTCAGACACTACGGTTTTGCTAGGATTTGCATGAAAATTTTAGGAATGATAGGTGTCATGAATATCTTTGCGAATCGGTTCAGCTAGTGGTATCAGTAATCGTAAAACAAAATGGTGGCAGTTTTAAATGCGAAGATTGAATAATTTTGAGTTATTTTTTCCCAACTTCAACGTTTAAGGTGCATGCTTTGAACACTTGATTCAATTTAATGAATGACTGAAGATGGGTACCTACAATTAATACTCATAAGCGAAGCAAGTCAAGGAGGCGGGAGAGAGCTCCTAGCAAAAGGGCTTTGTAACCATTCTCGGATTCGAAAAAATTGGCCATTAATCGATGATAACAGTACAGGAGAGTGGCTCCTGAAAATAAAAATTCATCAAACGTAGCCGGTATGAGTATGAAATTAAAGTTTTCATGGGAGCTTTTCAAAACAGTTGTTAAACTGTCAGTTTTTGCTTCAGTGGGGGCACAAGGGGGAAATACATGAAAAATGTGTTTCCTCCCTAGCGAATGGATATCTGAAATAATTATCAAGGGAGATATTTATGAGTATAACAACAACAAAAATCTCAGAACACGAAATTCGTTCAACTTTGTTAATAATAGTATGATCTTCGAATTTCATAGTTTCTCCAATAAAATCGTTCGTGATTTTATTCGATCTGGTGACTGCATTTTGTAAATTGAATACAAAACCCTTCTGACATGACCGTAGGTCTGTTTACCCAACTTGTTTTACCTAATATGACTGGGCTATACAACTTTTCAAAAACTTTGGTGAAAGTTGGAGCCGAATTGCGACCTCTAACGTGGTCAACAATCTCGTTATATACATACACACATATACAGATATATCCATATATATGCATATATATATACATATGTGTATATATATAGATATATATATATATATATATATATATATATATATATCTATATATATACACATATGTATATATATATGCATATATATGGATATATCTGTATATGTGTGTATGTATATAACGAGATTGTTGACCACGTTAGAGGTCGCAATTCGGCTCCAACTTTCACCAATGTTTTCGTCCAACGCTGCATCTGCCCATGAGTGCTACTCTATGGGCTCGGTGGAATCGCTTGACCATCCCATTTAATGCAGGGTAGTATGTAGTAGTTCGAGTTTGCTTACATTCTATGAGCACGGCTTCATATTCAAAAAGTGCTGACTTGAATTAAGAACCGTGATCCGTGGTGATTTTTTCTGGAGTACCGTTGCGAGTGCAATAATTTCTTGCTTTCATCTCGGATATTGGTATGGCTTCGAGCTATTGTGAAAATCGATCGACCTGGTAATCAAATACCTGTTCCCATTTAAAGGTGGCAACGGTCTCACAATATCAACGTGAACCTGTTGAAAACGGTGATCAGTAACTAGGGATTGTTGCGATGATTATTTGACGTGTCAATGCACCTTAGAATGCTGGCATGGAACACACACTTTAGTCCAACTGGTGATATCTTGTCACATACTCGACCAGATTTACTTCTTGCACATCAACTTCATGGTGGCCCGAACACTTCGATGAGACATCCCATGAGCCTGCAAGAACAGTTGATACCGGAGAGAGTTCGGGATAAAATGTCGAATGTTTTCTACAGAGATATCACAATACAACGTTGAGTTGTCGACAGAGATAGATCGCAACTTAAGTTTACCTTCGACGCGAAATAAATTCTGCAGCTCCATATAATCCTTCCGTATTTTCGCTGTATTCAGTGTCTTATTACGCTTGAGATAGCATCCTGAGGGTCTGTGCATGACAATACCTACCCCTTGCACATATATAATTTTTATTGAAAATTGCGCGTTTTTTTTTCTATAGAATCGATGCTTCTTATGCGAAGTTCTGGTGGACAAGGTGAACGTAAAAACAAAACGATACAAAAAAGTGTTCCGGTTGATGGTAGGTTAAGGCGAATCATTGCTGATGATGGTGGATGATAGCGAATTATTGCTTATAATGGCTGAAGATGGTGAGTAATGACTGATGATGGGCGAGTGATGGTGGATTATGGCGGATGATGGTAAATTATAGCGGCTAACGGCGGATGGGGGTAGATGAGGGCGGAAGATGGTGTATTATTGCTGATGAGGATAGATGATTACTGATGAGGGCAAATAACGCCGGGCGATGGCCGATGAGAATGGATGGTTTCTGATAATGATGGATGATGGCTTAAGATAGTGATAAGGGTATATGATAGCTAATATAGGTGGATTATGGGAGGATGCTTGCTGATAGATGATGGGTGCAAATGATGGCGGATAATTGCTAATGATGTTGGATGATAGTTGATAAGGGCGGATGATTGCTGCTGATGGTAGATGATATCGGAGGATGGCTAATGAAGATGCATGATGGTGTATTATTGCTGATGCTGGATGTTGATGGTGGGTAACATATGCCGCCTAATGTTAAGAGCAATTGGTGAAAGATATTGCCAGATCATATTAAGTGATTGGGGACAATTGAAAATGATAAATGTCGGATGATGGTTGATAGAGAATGATGGCAGAGGGAAGAATATTTTAGATGGCATATTACAGATGGTGAATGTTGGTGTATGATAACATAGATGCTAACAGATGGAGCATACGATTTCCAGTACCCCTTTTCCACATGATTCATATAAAAAAGTCCCAGGGACAAGGCGTAAAGGCAACTGATGTTGACTTAAGGTCGGATTTTTTCACCACGACAACTGTATGTGGCCTTTTCACGGGTCATTTATGCAGACAAGCCGCGCGAACGAAGTCGCGGGAAAATTCTAGCATATATATACAGTGAAATTGGGTTATCAAATGTTTTTGTAAAAGGTATACCCAGCAAACCATCGCTCACCAATTTGCCCGCACTCACACAATATTTGCACGCGGTTTGGTTAATTATTGTACCGCACGTTATAAAGGCTTCAAATCTAGCTTATGTTATTGCAAATTCTTTTACCCTACTGAGGAGGCATGGAAAACGATCTTTTGAATTTATAATTATGCCTATTAAGCTACATACTCCACTATATTTAGGAGCATTCATTATAAGTCCATATTGTATTGCTAATTTATTGCTAATGTATTACGCAACAAATGATGTTATTGCTCCCCCA
The DNA here is from genome assembly GCA_963969285.1 of Odontomyia ornata. Classification (NCBI taxonomy): domain Eukaryota; kingdom Metazoa; phylum Arthropoda; class Insecta; order Diptera; family Stratiomyidae; genus Odontomyia; species Odontomyia ornata. The sequence goes on from OZ017738.1 coordinate 329,463,823, forward strand.
TTTAAGCCACATCAGCCACCCCTGTACCTGAAGAACCAATGCAAATAGAGACATTTTCATGGTTTTATATCTTATTACTAATTTATTGCTGGCGATATAAGCAACGACCACCTCTTCAACCCCTGCAGCGTACCTTATCCCCATCCATATTATGCTACATTATCCACCCTGTTAAGGAGCATTCATGATAGGTACATATTTTACTGCTAATTTATTTCTTATTTGTGGTGCATCAAATATGTTATTGCTCAACCTCTTCACCGGAAAACCATCCCATCAACCACTACCGCATATCTAACCCGCGGGAAACTGCAAAAAGTTGTAAAAATGTTTTCGCACTCTGAATAAAGCTAAGGAAAGTTATTGTTGAACTTCTACGAAGAATTCAAACTGATTACTCCACCCCTTCCCCCGGAAAAGCACGTAATGTTGCTTAAGATTTACGCTACATCAGCCACTCCCTATCTCAAGAACCAATATAGATAGATACATTTTCGAGGTGGAATATTGTATTGCGAATTTATTGGTGGCGATGTAGGAAACAAGAAAGCCCCCGAAACTACCCCTTCAATCCCTACAGCCTCCATGTTGAACTAAAGTATCCACTTTATTAGGAAATATTAATTGCATATTTTATTGCATCGCCTCTTCTCTAGAAAACCATTCCATTAACCCCTACCTCATATTACACCCACGAGAAGTTTTCGCAAGTATTAAAAATATTTTTGCACACTAAATAAAGCCAGGACAGGATATTGCTGAACTTTTACTTGGAACTCAAACTGATTTGTCTACCCCAGAAGGGCATGACATTACATGTGCCAATCGATGGGGAAACATTGGCTGGCAGCAGATGATATACTTTTCTTCTTTTTCGTAGCACCATAGCCCCTCTCAGTCTATCATTTCCTGCAAATAGCGCCTCTAACTGTCTTGGTTTATTGGCCGCGTCGTCCAATTTTGAAATCTGAGCAGCGATGAACTGTCCTCGTCGACTGATTCAAATAAGCTTTTCCATGGTTTCCCCACTGGTATCCTACCTTAAATTCTCCCAACGAACACCTTTTTGGGTATCCGCTGATCGTCCACGCGATTCAAGTGGCTAGCCCATTGCAGCTACCGCAGTCTTACAATCGTCGAAACCTTCCGCTCGTCAAAAATTTAATACAGCTCATAGTTGTATGGAATTCAACATTGCTCCCCGTCTGGCTTTGCTCCAATTATTCGCCTCAGGATCCGTTTTACAAAAGTGTCCGACATTCCCCCGCAGGAAGAATGCTGGCCGACAGGAATACCCCTGGAGGCTAGCATTATTTGAGGAGTGCCGCTCCCACTTACCCGAAGAAATTCCCGAAGGGGGCATGTTGGTCGACAGGAGTACTCTTGCAGACTAGCATTCTTTGGGGAGCACCGTTTCTACGAATCCGAGGATATGGAGGCACCGTGAGGCTCCCTCCTGGGATGACAGGGAACGACCCTCCTAAATCTGGACTACGCTTTGAATAGCGAACTGGAGTTGATCTAGTTGCTTTACACGGTAGCGTCGAGGTGGCAATCCCGATTAGTACTGGTCCTCAGAAGGGCTTGTACCAACCCTCTACGGCCTTCCTGCTTTGCAAAGATAAACATGGGACCAAAAAGGCGACTACACACACGAATGGAGAAAGCAACTCCGAGGGGGACCTAATAAAACTGGAGCATTTGAAAAACCTAAAAAAAGATTTAAGGAAAACCAAAAAAGAAAGCAAAAATAACAACAATGATGACGTAACCAGTGGCTGCAGCCAGGATGTTTACAGCACATCGGGAGCGGTGCTAACGATAATAAAAATGACGATGAATACAATGACAGTGAAGGCCGATGAAAAACGGAGATTAACAGGCAGTCTTGTCCAGACTGAGATTCCTGCGGTGTTTGGGTGCAGCAAAAAAATGATGCAAACGCCAGATTTTCGAGCGGTGGGGGAAATTATAAAGAACATCGAGAATTCAATGGCTATTGCTACGATTGCTAACGAGGCGACTGAAGCAAGGGTTGTAGATTCCAAAATAATGGTGAACCATTTTGAAGTCTATAAAGACATTATGGCAGAAAAAAAAGGAGTGGCCAGACAAATAAAGCACCTTCGCATAACTTCATCGCCACCGTCGAAAATGTAGCTAAAGTCCTGTATTTGGAAATAGAAGCCGATACCCTCTCCTTTGAAAGATGGTCGCTATGTCCAATTGCAGCGCACCGAAATGTAGAAGAAAGGTGAATTTAAAAACCGGGAGATCTTTTAAAAAGAATAAAATCTGCATGTGACTTGCCCAAAATCAGCAAAGGAGTTAAGATTGGGCTTCTTGAACTAGAACAGCTCTTAGACTGCATAGGGCATTATTTGAGGAGCTGGTTACAGGCTGAAGAAGACCCGAAGGCCGAAGAAAAGCAGAAATCTAAAGAAGTGCTGAGGGCAAAGCCTAAATGGCATGCCCAGATAGCTCCACCATCAAACATAAATAAAATAACGGCATCTGGCCCAATCCTAGGACATTGAGATAAAAGAAAGAAGCAAGATGCACTTGATGGATGTGGACGTCAGGTCAGAAATTCCAGACAGCGCTGACAAAAGGAACAAAAAAAAGCCAGGAAGAGACTCCTTCATAAGTCCAGAAAATAAAGTTCGCAAAGCCGCCCAACAAGAAACAAGAATGGAGACGAAACAGGAGAGAACGAAGCCCCTACAAAGACCCTGGCAACAGACACTGCTTGTAAAACCTCAAGATGGGTGATCCTAGGCAGAAGTACTGCAGCATATCAAGGGATTGTAAAGCCCAAAGGCACAAACACTGCCAGTAAAGCAGCACGACCAACGCGCTTGGGCCATATACTGGTCAAATTCAAAGTAGAGGTCGACAGCTAAGAAGTATTTTGCGACGCAGTAAAGAAAGTTCTTGGCAAAAGCACAACTATAGCCTCACTCGAGCTGATGGCAACGATCGACAAAGGAGACATTGTTTGTATCACGAATCTGGCCGAGATAGAAGAGGCCATCAAAAAAGAGTTCCCTAGTGTGGGTTGGATCGAAGTAAGGCTGACACCAGAAAACTATAGAGGAAACCGCGTAGCCATCATGGATTTGACCAAAAAGGACGCCAAAATGTTTCTGAGCAAGGGAAAAGTAGAATAGGGTGGGTTATCTGCAGGATACGGTAAAGAGCAGTGCCTCCTCAATATTTCAAATATCCCGGCTATGATCACGCCACACAAGTATGCAAAGAACCCGAAATGAGTTGCCTATGTTACAAATGCGGTGAAACGGAACATAGAAGAAGAGAGTGGACAAAAGAGGTATACTGTATTCTTTGCAAGGATGTTGATCCAAGGCCGGATCTTAGGCACGTCTTGGGATCAGAGTAATGTCGTGTTTTCCAATAAGCCTTAGCCAAGGCAAAATCAGAGCAGCAATGGTCGGTATACTGCAGCTGAATCTACACCGCAGTTCAACCGCTCAAAATTTGGTTGAGCAGTTTACGAGGGAAATGAAAGCCGACTTTCAGCTGGGGGAGGATGGTTTTGTGTGGATTCAGTGCTCAGGAACAATCTTCTTTAGTGTATACCTAACGCTGGACGAATCGATATCATCTAATCAAGCAAAGCTTAATGCTTTGAAGGGCCTTGTCTCGAGCACAGACGGAAATGTACTCGTTGGGGGGAACTTCAACGCTAAAGCAATCAAATGAGGCATGCCTCAAACAGATCCGCGGGAGATACGAATCCTAGAACGGTGGCAAGGACGGTGCTTGTTGAAATAAATTCCGGAAATATGCCAATTTTCGCCATATTAGCTGTGAAGGGACCATACTGGAAATGACATTCGCCTCGGAGTACTTAGTATGGAGGATACACATTTGGAGAGTATTATAGACTACTCAGCCAGTGATCATCAATGCATTCTGCTTGAGATCAGCGACGTTGTCTCCCGGCGTCCATGCTCTTGACTTTCCATAATTGGGTGGAAGGAGGACGTCAAGAGGTTTGTCGAGGTACGCTGCATGAGAACTCGTAGGGGACAGAAGAACTGGCAGCTCAAGACGTGGTGAACTCAACTACGAGCATCATCATGACTGCTTGCAACGCTTCTATGCTCCGCCGGAAACCCCGGCACGGCAAACCTCCAGGCTACTGGTGGTCTACTGAAATCGCCGAAAAGCGAAGGGAGTGTCCCAAGCTTTGGTGTGGAGCTCGAAGGGCATTGGACTGTGACGAGGCATACAATAACGCAGCAGCATATAAGTTGGCCAGAAAATGTCTTCGTAAATTGATTAACAGCAGCAAAGCTCGCTGCTGGGAAATTCTAGTGGATAATGTGAACAAGGATCGATGGTGCCTTGGCTTCAAGCTAGTTATGCGGAAGCTTGGTGCCCTACGGAACCCTTACGTACATGATGCGGGAAAGATGGACGAGATTGCGCGCGTACTCTTACGCGCTCATCCCGTCCATGTTGACGCTGTTGATGGTGAAACAGCAGTCAAGTGGCCACCTATCACTTACCTGGCAATCCTTTCGTTGAAAATAAGGAAGGCTCCGGGTCCTTATGGTGTTCGAGCTAAGGTGCTGCAACTTGTCTATCGTATTGTTGGGGGGCTCTAAGTCGACTTATGGCAAACGTAGGGGGACCCAGCCTATCAAGAACATGCCTCTTAATGAGTGTTGTAGGATTAATACCACTATACGGAGCAAACATATCGGGCGGCACTCTCAATAACGGGGTAAACTGAAAAGGCCTGGCACAGGTACAGAGAAGAGAAGCACTGAGGATTGCATCTTCATATCCGACAATCTCTGATTCGGCGGTGAGAGTTATTGCAGGCGTGATACCTGTTGCTATCCTTGCTAGAGAGCGCCACCCTATTTACCTGCATCAAAATGAGGACGCGAGGGAGGTGGCAGCCTGCGAAGAGAGACAGTGCTTACTCAACGATCGGCAGCAGTCTTGTGTGAATTGTACAAAGGGAAGATTGACTGCGTACCTCATTCCAAATACTAGATCGTGGCTAAATCGAAGGCATCGTGAGACTGATTTCTATCTGACCCAGCTTTTGAGCGGGCATGGGTATTTTCAGCCTTACTTGCACAAGATTGGTAAGTTACGGTCCCCCGATTGTCGGTTTTGCCCAGGAGGAGAAGAAATTTCTGCGGAACATTTTTTGCGTACAAAAAGTGGGACAGGCTCTTTTCAAGACATAATATGCGTCTTTATGCATTATATACATGCATAATATTGCCTTGCTGCGATTTCAAAATTGTATGAATTTATTCTTATTGAATGTGAAAAAGAATTGTAGTGGAAAGTAAGCAAAAAATTCTGATATCGCCATTATCCATACACACTCATTTTCTAAATAAAAAAACTCATTCATTTGCACCAATTATTATGAAAATTTACACGACAATTTGTTTGTTCTTCTAAAAAATCCTTGTTCTTGCTACAATACCACAATATAATTGAAGGTTTTTTATTCGGGATAAAATAGAATAATGCATTTGAAATCTCACTGGAGAATTTTTTCATTTGATTGGGATTGGTCATGCATCAACTGATATGACCACGCAAAGTGGGAAAATGCGTTTTCAAATTTTGTATCATGTAAACTCAATAATTTTTTGTATCCATGAATTATATTCATGGCAACCCCAATGTAAGCTCAATGAATAAAAGTTACTTGGTGATCAGCGTTTTTATCGTTGTTGCCCCATTATGATTCAGACACTACGGATTTATTGGGATTTTCACGAACATTTTAGAACAGATATATATCATGAATGTCTCTAAGGATTTGTTCAAGGAGGTAAAAGTAATGGGAAACCACTAAAGGAATTGTTTTAAATTCTACTGGTAGGAACAAACTCCTCCCTCAAATATTTAATATTAACCTCACGCTTGCTTCTTACCCCAATGTTAACAAGTTGGGTAAACAGACCTACGCTCATGTCAGAAGGGTTTTGTATTCACTTTACAAAATGCAGTCACCAGATCGAATCAAATCAAGAAACATGTCAAAGACGATTTTATTGGAGAAAATATGAAATACGAAGATCATACTATTATAAACAAAGTTGAACGAATTTCGACTTCTGAGGTTTTTGGTATTGTTATACTCATAAATATCTCCCTTGATAATTATTTCAGATGTCCATCCGCGACGGAGGGAACACATTTTTCATGTATTTCCCCCCTGTGCCCCCACTGAAGCAAAAACTGACAGTCTAACAACAGTTTTGAAAAGCTCCCATGAAAACATTCATTTTATACTCATATCGGCTACGTTTGATGATTTTTTTTTTCAGGGGCCACTCTCCTGTACTGTTATCATTGATTGACGCCCAATTTTTTCGAATCCTAGAATGGTTACAAAACCCTGTTGCTAGGAGCTCTCTCCCACCTCCTTGACTTGTTTCACTTATGAGCATTAATTGTAGGTACTCATCTTCAGTCATTCATTAAATTGAACCAAGTGTTCAAAGCATGCACCTTAAACGTTGAAGTTGGGAAAATATAACTCCAAATTATTCAATCTTCGCATTTAAAACAGCCACTATCTTGTTTCACGATTACTGATACTACTAGCTGAACCGATTCTCAAAGATATACATGACACCTACCATTCCTGAAATTTTCATGCAAATCCTAGCAAAACTGTAGTGTCTGAGTCGGTAAAAAGCGCGTGTTGTTCCATAGCCATATGTTGCCATAGTAATACATGCAGCGCATATTGGTCCATAGTAATACAGGAAAATTCAAACCGCTATAACTTCGCTAAATATGATTCAATCTTTATAAAACTTTCAGGATAGATCAATCTTATAAATAAACATCCACGTACTGAATTTCATTGAATTTAAGGGTACCGTTAAGATTTTATTCAAGAAAACATAAAACCGATAAATCATACTATTACTAACAAAGTTGAGTGAATTGCGACTTCTCACGTATTTGTTGTTGTTGTACTCACCAAGGCCTACATCCCTGATTTTTTTCAGATTTTTCGGATCACAGGTGTCCAATCGCGAGGGGGGGGACACAAATTTTTCGTGTATTTCCCCTCTCTGTGCGCCCCTCGAAGCAAATTTCGCCAAACTAAGACCTGTTTTGAAAAGTTCTCATCAAGACCTTTCATTTGATACCCATATCGGCTACCTTCAATGAAATTTTTTTTTCGGGGGGTCACTCTCCTATATGGGGAGACCCCCCTTAAATACCTTATAAAATTTTTTTCTAGCTGAACTTTGAAGAGATCACCACTTTACACCTACACACAAAATTTGATGTTTCTAGCTTAAGTAGTTTCCGAGAAAAACTGCTGTGACACACGGACGGACGGACGGACGGACGGACAGACGGACAAAACCCTAAAAATCATACAGTCATCTTATGATAAATAATGTAAGGTATTTTGAGTAAAAAGGGCAGTTCAATTGGTTTTCGGCTGATTTTTTTTTGAGGATCTATTAAACTGTTTAAATCTCATTGAAAGTTTTATAAGATAATTTAAAATATAACTTTTTGACACGTGATTGATTTACGTAGGAGTAGACCAAGGATTTATTTTGTTAATATTTTTTGAGAACTTATTCCAAATTCATTTTAGAAATCGATAAACTCAATTTAATGGATGATAATGAATGCCTGATTCAAGGGTTTACGAGTGATCCCTCTAATCCATACAAAAAACATTCCATTGCCATTTCTTACAATCCTTATTATATTTTCCCGATAAAATCCGTTCTCGTAACAACGAAATCGGATCAGATTTTAAGGTCGAGAGTCCAATTTCTATTCATTCTTGATGAGATTTCATTCTGCTGTCATTAGATCCTTCGATTTGCACCATTAAACGTTCCGACAACCAAACAAATCTCTAGATAAGGTCTGTTGAAAATGGAAGCATGATTAAGACTTTTCCTCTAATTGCATTATTTTCTTTCACACTCAATCTTAGCCCAGATACGTTAGCCCAATGAATAGCGTCATTAATTTTGGATCATAATCAGTGGTGGGTACGTAATCAGGTGCGTACACTGTGTCAAAGAAGAAATTGTAGGTAAGAAAGTTTCCTTAGCCAACGGTACGTCGTTTTAGCAATGCCAAGGATACTGGGCGTGAGTTTTGGGAAAAGTATCGTGTAACCAAGCTATTAATCATTTTGTCACTCGTTGGAGCACTAACCCAGCAACAGATGATTCTTAATGGAGCTTGGGCCTTACCTTACTCAATCCGTAGAGGCGAAATGTTTGGAAATTAGATTTAAGACGAAAAGTTAATGCTGCCTTCAATGAATTTCTCACTCGACTTTTTGCTAATGTTTTCTTATCTCTGTCAACGCGATTTTTTCCCTCAATATCTGGAAGTACGGTTCGTTGTGGCTACCAGATCAGGAAGACAGAATGAAACGAATTCGCACACTCCTTGTGAGGATAAATGAAGGCTTTTGTAAAAATTAATGATTATATTCTGTGATTACGATATGTAAGGATAAAATGATAAATAGAACACAAAACATTATTATAGGTAAATAATGATAAATTAATGAATAGTTCCATATCTTTTTCTGTAAGAAAACAAAAGGAAGGAAAAGATGAAATAAAGTACAGTTGGTAATGAATTCTACATTATATGGTAAACAAAGATTCAAAATTAGAATTGGAGCTCTATGCCCAGTTTTACCGGTCAATTAATCGCCTGAATTTTTCATTAAGGATGAAGCAAACAATATATTTATTTAATGTACTTGTAAATTGCATTGCTTCAGGGAAGATCAAATCCTTTGTTGTGGGTGCTTTTATAGTAATCTTTAATGCTTAAAATTGAACATTCTTTATTCCTTGAACGCATTTCAAAGCTTCTTTGTAGATGTAGATTTGATTGTAGACGAACAGAATGAATATGTTTGTTTGTTTTTTCTGGGGTGGAATAGTCGTTCATTTTTAGGGCTTTATAAAACGAATTCTAGAAAGTCCTACTAGTTTCGAATCCTATCTGCTCGTCCCTCAATCGATCCATTCATTCGTCCACCGTCCGTCACAACAAGTTTTCTCAGAAACTGTAGAGGCTACAAAGCTTAAACTTTGAGAAACGGTCAGAGTGGTGGTTTCTTGAAAGTTTAAGTCATATAAAAAATTCGAAAATTGTTAAGGGGGTCTCCTTTTATGCCGAAGTTACCCCTTTTCTGAGCCGGAAAATCCGAAAAAGTAAGTGGCTATTCATGAGTACAAGAGCAAAAGATATCTCAGAAATCAAAATTCACTCTACTCTGCTTATAATAGTATGGTTGTAAATTTTACGTTTCCCCCATAAAATTGAAACGGTATCCTAAACGTTTTGAAACCTGCAGATGGGCCTTGAAATGGATTGGACTCACGGCAACGACCTCGCAAACTAAAAAAGGACAATAACATTGGATCCTGGAGTTTCAGATCACTCAATTACCCTGGCGCTGTTAAGGACCTTTTACAAAAGGCCAGTCAATATAAATCAAATATACTGGCAATCCAGGAAACAAATTGGACTGGAAAAGACGTTCAAGACATGACATGAGATCGCACACAATATTCAAAAGTGGGAGGCATACTGGAAAACGAGAATTCGGAGTGGCCTTCATTGTAGATAGGGAGCTCAAATCGCACGTTATCGATTTTAAAACAATAAATGAACGGTTGTGTGAGATCAGTATAAAAACGAAACTCTTCAAAATCTGGCTGATCAATGGTCACGCCCCGACCGAAGAAAAGGACGAAGAAACAAAGGAAACGTTCTACAATCACTTGAAAAGACTGGTCGATTCTTGCCCACAAACGACACATAAATAATTCTGGGTGATTTCAATGCTAAGGTTGACAATGAGCTATCGCATCGGGGAACGATTGGTGGATATAGCCCCCTCGATGTAACAAATGACAACAGCCACCGTCCGATCGACTTTGCATGTAGCAGAAATCTGGTCATACGTTCGACTTATCACCTTCATAGACGAATTCATAAAATGACGTGAGTATTACCGGATGGCAATGCACACAACCATATCGATCATGTTATGATCCAACAACAATGGGCCTTGAGCATACTTGACGTCCGTACATACCGAGGAGCCAATTGTAACTCAGATCATTACTTGATAAAATCAACCTATCGATGTTGCATATCAAAGGCCTGTTTGGCGAAGACCAGCTCGCTACAAAAATTTGACATCGGAAGGCTCCAAACGGCGTCTGTGGCCAAAAATTTCACAGAGACCCTTGACAACCAACTGGCTCCTATCTTATCAGACGTATCGTTAAAGACGAGCAATGAGCTCTAGATAGAAGTGAAAGCGGCTATTAAGACCGATGCAAAACAGACAATCGGACATCAAGCCCGCCGAAAGAGGAATGATTGGTTCGATGATGAGCGCCAGAATGCATTAGTCAAATAAAATCGGGCGTACAAAGAATACGTAGGTAGAAAAACCATGACGAAGGAAGAACACTATGAAAATCTCAAAAGAGTAGAGTAGTAAGATAATTAGGATTAAGAAAAGAAAATGCTATGACGACCAATTGAAAAGTATCAATGTAAGTTTAGCGGACAGCAACACAAGACAAGCATACAAAGTGGTGAAAAGTCTGAAGCGTGGTTATCAGTCCAAACCCACGGATGATGTTTGTTCCATCATCAAAGCCCAAAAGAAAAATAAAGCGCCGGGTATAGATGAGATTCCAGTGGAGTCGATGGGATTCCAGTGGACAAAGTCATCCAGCCGATTTGGCAACAAGAATATATGCCGAAAGAGTGAAGCCAATCATTAATCTTCCCTATCCACAACAAAGGTAACAAGCTACAGTGCAAAAATTATAGAGGCATATCACTACTTCGTACGTCGTACAAAATATTTTTAAAGATCTTAAGAAATAAAATCAGTTCATAAGTCAACAGTTATATTGAGGTGTATCAAGGTAGTTTTAGGACAAGCAGTTTGACAACAGACCAATCTTTCACAGTCAAGCAGGTACTTGAAAAACGCTGGGATTTCAGCATAAACGTACACTAAATTTTCGTTGACTTTAAGCAAGCATACGACAGTATTGATTGTAACGTACTGTACCAAATAATGCTTTGCTTTGGCATCCAAATTGTCTTACCGAAATGCCAATGACGTCGACGAGCCCCCAAGTCCGCATCAATAACTAACTCACCGATGTCTTTGACACAAATATCGGACTAAAGCAGGGAATGGGCTGGCTCCATTGCTAATCAATTGGGCTCTAGAGTACGTCATAGGGAAGCTACCTGTCAATACGCGAGGTACATTACTATACAAGTCGAGCCAAGTAGTAACCTATGCCAGTGACATCAACATTTTTTCAAGGTCATTAACAACTGCTAAAGAACTCTTCCTGAAACTCGACAGCGACGCAAAACTAGTAGGGCTACAAATCAATGAAAATAAAACAAAACTATGACGCAGTCGAGGAAAAATACCTCACATACGCAAAGTATAACACTTGGCGAATACAGTATCGGAAATGTGAGCCAATTTGTGTATTTAGGCGCCAAAATAATAAAAATGGGTATTGAAAGAGATGAAATACGCGGAAGAATACAGCTCGCAAATAAAATATTTTATTTAGTTTTGCCGATCTTGAAGATGAGCTGCAACAAAGCTCCAACTATTAGAATCTGTGCTAACACCTGTGTTATGCTATGGGTGTAAAACATGTACCCTTACCCAAGCATCCGCAAATATATTGAACGCCTTTGAGTGACGCGTCATGAGGCGAATAATCGGAGTGAAGTCAAACGGGACCAATTGTGAATTCGATACAACCATAAGCTGTATGAAATTTTTGACGAACCGGGTGTCTCGACGATCGTAAGACTATGGAAGCTGCAATGGGCTGGCCTCATGAATCGTACGGATGAACAAGGGATACCCAAGAAGGTATTCTTTGGGAGAACTGAAGGCCGGAAACCAGTGGGGAGACCGAAGAATCGCTGGTCTGACTCGGTCGACGAAGACAGTTCATCGCTGCTCGGATTTCGAAATTGGAGGACGCGGTCAAGGGACCAAGACAGTTGGAGGCGCTATTTGTAGGAAGCGAAGGCTTGAGAGGGGCTGTAGTGCTGAGAAGAAGAAAAAAAAAGACCGTCAACCTTCTAAAATTTTTAAGCTCACAAAATTTCATGGAAATCGAACCCTAATCAAATGCGTTATAGCTTTTTCAGTTGTATGGAATTACAACAACAATAACATGTTTTGTGTTTGATACGAGCATATATTTCAAATTGATAGGCATCATAATTTTCTTCAGATGTTCATGAAAATGTAAGAGATAGTATTTAATGTGAATCTTCACTGAATTTAAGCAACGGCTGTGGGAATCGTAATGAACTGTACCAAATAATGGTTTACTGTGGTATCTCAGCCAAATTAGTCCATCATACCAAAATGGCAATGACATCGACAACCTCCCAAGTCCGTACGAATAACCAAATTACCGAAGCTTTTTTCACAAACATCGGATTAAAGCAGTGAAATGGGCTAGTCCCATTGCTATTATATTTGGCTCTGGATTACGTCATAAGAAAGCTACCTGTCAATATAAGAGGTACGTTACAATACAAGTCAAATCAAGAGGCAGATCTAGGCAGACGATATCAACATTTTGTCACGGGCATTTACAAGTACCAAAGAAGTTTCTCTAGAACATAATAGTAAAACCAACTAGTTGGGCTGTAAGTCAATGAGAAAAGAACAAAATTTATGACGCAGTTGAGAAAGAATACCTCAGATATACAAAATATTACACTTGGTGAATACTATACCGAAAGTGTGGGTGGATTTGTGCATTCAGATGCCATAATAAAGAGAAACGGCAATAAAAGATATGAAAAACTTGGAAAAAACAGCTCGCAAATTAAATATTTTGTTGAGTGCTGATGATTTTGAAGACTAGCTGCATACGTAGGAAAACAAAGCTCCATGTATACAAATCTGTGAGAAGACCTGTGCTATGTCATGGTTGTGAAACATGAACCCGCAACAAAGCATCCGCAAACATATTGAACACCTTTGAGAGACGGATCCTGAGTTGAATAATCGGAGGAAAACTAAACGGAATTCAATGAAAAATTACACACTCGATGAGCTGGAGATTTCAACCATTGTAAGACTGTGGAGGCTATACTGAGCGAACCACATGAATCGTAGAGAGGAATAACGGACATCTAAAAAGGTATTTGCTGGGGGAACTGAAGGGGGAGAGACCAGTGGGAAAACTGAGGAAAGGCTGGTCTAACTCGGTCGACGAGGACAGTTCTTTACAGCTTGAATTTTGAAATTGAAGGACGCATTCAATAGACCGAAATATTTGGTGGCACTTTTAGTATGAAACGAAGACCTGAGCGTGGCTGTAGAGTTACGAAGAAGAAAAAGAAGTTTATTAGAATATGCTCAATTGGCCGAGTTACGTGAAAAATTATTTATGCTTGAAAAAAATGGCAGCTGTTATTTGCTTATAGAGGAAACTTTGTATCTTTTGGAGAAATTTAAATGATTTCTTTCATAAGTATTGGATGAATAATTCAAGTCATCGACTCATGCCATCAGACAATTTGTTTCGAAGCCTAGGATGGTTACAAAGCCATTGTCGTCGGACCACTCCCCTGCCTACTTGACTTGTTTGATGTTGGTATTAAGTTTGCTTACCCTCGCTCATGTGTACAATATGCAGATTGTGACCTGCATGAGGGCTATAATGAAACTTTTCTTGAATCACTACGTATTGCGATTTCGTCGGCATTCGCCATCGAACTTAAGCGCTTCTGTTGACTATTTATAAAACCTGGTTTAATACATATGCATACCCATAAAAGTGGTGATATTATTCTTCATCAGTATATTTTTTAGTTGCTACTTTAAATATGGGAATAAATTATAAATAGAGATGAAGAGAGCAATTTTGTTTTAACCAAATTATTGGGCATGTTTTTCTTTAGGTTCCATTGAGCGGACATGGATATCAAATAGCAGTAAATGCTATTGACCGTTAAAATAAAAAAAAAAACATTCTACTTTTGTAGTATCTTTTGGCATAGTAGATCTATGGACATGTAGATTTTCATAATTTTGTTTCCAAATGAATGACAACTTCCCTGACTAAAACATTTCGCAGGAGAATTGTAATCCACTAAGAGACTAAGCAGACATTAAGCGTGCTGCTCACACATCTCTTAAGGCAGTTTTGAAGTCCTCTGGCTTGACTGCTCTTTTTATTTTACGCTGCATATCTGCGTAGGATCTGTCTTCAGAGCCACTTGTGGAGGTTCACGCTGTTGTTTGTGTTTTGGTTTCTACCTTGTTTCGGAAAAATCTATGTTTTTGCATTTTTTCGGTAGGTTCTTTGTCGGGTTTTTCAAAGAAAACCTTTTTGGCCAGTTTTTTGGTTGACTTACGTAGCACTACCCGAAACTTCTTGCCTGGGTTACCAGCACGTCTGGCGCCTCGTTCCTTTTTCTCTTCTCGCGGTCACCTGCAATTGGGCCGCCTACAACGACTTTAGTACTGCCAGGAGCTAGAGCTACTGGTGTTTCACTAAAGGGCTTGGTGTTTCGGTCATCCTCCACTTTAAGCCACCTCCGCTTGTATTGTCATTGATGTTTTTTAACGCTGCAAGTCTCTTGGTCGGCAATACTTTCTGCTTTTCAAATTAGCCGATCAAAGCCCATGATGCTTTCCGACGTAAATTTTTCAGAGAGGCTTTCGTTTTCCTACGATCGGGTCTCATTTGCTTGAGTGAAGGTAAGAAGAGCCTAGCTTAATAGTTTAACTTCTCCCTCCTCCTCCTGGGCGCTATTTCCTATTATGTCCATGGATCATTCCGGTTTCTGGTCCACATGTACAGGGTACTCCGGGGTACGTCTAGTTTTCTTACTGCGTTCAAATGCCACATCTATGCCCAGTTGGACCATGCACTTCCATTTATTCGTTAGTTTATCGTATGTTCCTTTTTTTTAGCTGACGTTGTTGCCGCAAAAATGAAATCAGAATTGTTGGTTCCCCTATTGATGCTTGCGTTATCTTTGAAGAAGTTTGCTATGCCTTAATTTTTGGGGTTTGCTTGTTTTTCCCAGGTTTGATCAGTTATTTCGACAGTGTTATGGTCTAAGCCTGAATGGATTTGCTTCATCGGGCTGAAATTGCTGGTAAATATATCTTTTATACAATAGAAGTCAAGATCACCTCTTCTGTAACATTACAGCTGCTGAATGATGGGAGCCTGCTCGCTCACTACCCTCTGCTGCCGGTACTGGGGATCTGACCCCCTACACCGCAAGTTTTTCTCCATTTTGTCTTTCATCACGGTTTTTGATCTGGATTCCATATCATAGCGTTTTACCTACAGCCAGGGGCATTTGTATACTCAAAGGCTCGCCAAACTCCAAGACTCCGTTGACGAAAGCCATTTTTGCCCCTGGCTACCTTTTTTCGATGGACATGGCTCGCTTAACATCCCGAGGGCCTGGAGGAATGTAGTATCCTCGCTCCTGCCTGGTATTGTATCAAAAGTAAAACCAGCACTTGTATTGTAGTTGGATGTTAGCCATAGGGAAACCTTACGGAAGTATTAAAAACTATATAAACATTCTCTTAGAAAAATGAAAAGAAACCGACTTAGTTCCATATCAGTTTTCCCCGGGATTATCAATGATGGTGGATATCTTGATAATTTTATATTGAAGGTGCCTTTGATATAGATGTAGGCCACCAAGAAGTGCTCTTTCATCGTGAACTTTCTCTGTCTTACTCACTTCATGTAGTGTCGTTTATGTCCAACGTCCAGATAGATACGCTCCGCAGAATTTACGGTGATTTTGTGCATAAAAGACTTAAACGCTCTAAGAATTTCAGCAGAAATGACGACGAAAACCTAATTGAATTATAGTTCTTAGTAGTTATGAGGGAGGCTGTTGCAAAGTTCGGTTGTTTCGCTTTTGCACTTGCTAAATGAGTTTTTCCATTTCGTGAGAGATATCTACCTATTGCGGAGAGTAACTTATATTATATTGGATGCTTTAAAAAGTATTGAGACTTTTTGTCACTGTTGTTGTTGTTCGTTGTCATATACCGGGTAATAGTAATAAGATTGAGTCAAATTGACATGCATTTAAAAGGTGACATTCCAGTCGACAGTTTTCATATGGACAATTTTGTGTTTCGTCATTCGTGTCGAAAGTTGTATTCAATTAAAAATGAGTGAAATTTCTGAAAAAAATCGTTACACAAGTATGTTACAATATTACTACGATCAAATTGAAAATGCACCTCAGGCTCGTGAAAAAATTTGTTGTGTCTACGGTCAAGATTTTTTATCAAAAGCCACAGCCAAGAGAATGTTTGCTCGCCTTCTTTCTGCAAATTTTGATGTCAAAGATGCACCTCGCTCAGGTCGACCAATCACTGAAATAGTTGATGAAATCTTATAAAAAATTGAAGAAGACCGACACATATGCAGCCATAACATTGCTTAGGAACTGAATATGCATCACCAAACAGTTTCAAGCCATTTGCGTAAGGCTGGATACACAAAGAAGCAAGACGTTTGGGTGCCGCATGAATTAACACAAAAAAATTTAATCGACCGAATTTCCATTTGCAAAATGCTAAGTTTACACAATGACATCGAGCCATTTTCGAAGCAAATCATTACGGGCAATGAAAAATGGGTAAGATACGGGAAAGTCATTCAAAGATCATGGTCAAAAAGGTGAATCATCTCAAACGAATTCAGAGCCAGGATTTACATCAAATAAGGTTATGCTGTGTGTATGGTGGGATTGGAGGGGAATCGTTTATCATGAGGTGCTAGAATCTGGCCAGGCGCTCAATTTGGCTCTGTACTGTTAGCAACTAACCAAATTGCAACAAGCAATTCAAAAAACCGGCCCGAATTGATCAATAGAAAGGGCGTTGTCTTCCATCATGACAATGCCAGACCACCCGGCAAAAATTGACAGAGCTTGGCTGGGAAGTTTTGATACATCCACTATTTAGTCCAGACTTTGCACCATCAGACTACCATTTGTTTGGGTCCCTGCAAAACTTCCCTAATGAAAAAAAATTCACTTCAAAAAGGGACTGTGAAAATCACTTGGCCAAGTTTTTCGCCGATAAACCACAAAAGTTCTACACAGATGAAAAAATGGCTCTATCCAAAAAATGGCATATATATATATATATATATATATATATATATATATATATATATATATATATATATATATATATATATATATATATATAGATCCAGAGTGCACCATATTTCTCTCGGTATGTTGCAGAAACTGAATTGTTTGGTTTGTAGTGTGTAGAATGGCGTACCGTCTTGTTGGACCCAGTAACCTCATTCACGTATTTTCAGGCAGACATAAGAGTTACCATCAACCCATACCGATTTCCATTCACTACTTCATTTTCTATGAAAAAAAAAACCCAATTATGGCTTTGGCCCAAATACGTGGATTCTTCGGTTCTTGAATGCAGTAATTTCGACTAATAACGCAGCCGGAAGTGTGAAATGGGTTTCGGTGAGAAGAATGGCTCAAACTGTACTGAATCGACGTTTAAAAAACATGTCTAATCAAGTCAATCGCTTGACAAACATTAATGCTTTTCTATGGTTACATACCGATGTAAGAAATGGCGTGTCTTATATATATATATATATGTATATATATATATATATATAAAAATATGCATATATATATACATATGTATATATATATATATATATATATATATATATATATATATATATTTATATGTATATATATATGTATATATATATGTATATATATATATATATATATATATATATATATATATATATATATATGCGAGTATATATATATATATATATATATATATATATATATATATATATATATATATATATATATATATATATATATATATATCTAGTTATGTAGGATATCCTGGGGTATGATTACCGAGGCAGGTCTTTGGCGTGGTATGAGTTTATTTCCATTGCACAACCAGTTGAGTTGGCTAGGAGGTAACATCCTCGTCCTACTAAATTCGGTTTTTTAGAAAGCGTCTATTGAGCTTGGCATTGTAATGACCAGTCGCGGTAGAAGAAGTTGCGACGATACACATTTTCACCTACTTTGAACTCAGCCGTGTTTTTCCATTGCGCGTCCCGCATTCCTTATCCTCTGTCGGATTTGTTGGTGTAACGATGGAGTCATACAAACATTTCAGTACCCTAAGTAGTTTATATGATTTGCAATTTCAGAACATGCGCTGTGCAAAAGCGGCTAAGTAACAAGAGATACCCGTGACAGAGTGTTAAGAAGATCGCAGAGCGCAAGTGACTGCGGGTAATTACCGATCCGTATCCTTCTTGGTTAGATGTACATACGAACAGATTGCCGTCAATAAAGTGCAGTTCAGCCGTTCAAATACGTTTGATGGTAGAGATGTTCGACATCATTATGCTCGAGTAGGTTCTTAAATTGCCGAGAAAAGAGTTCCACTCCATTGTCAAAGTAGAGGTTTTCTGGCACACCAAGCACATGGAAAACTCAATTTTCTAAGAGTTCCACGACAGGTGAAGTCTTGAATTTTCAAATGGGTTCCAAAAGCGGGGATTTGGACAGATGGTCCGGAAAAATGGACTGAATAAGTCTACACAAAGGCGTTGAAATACGCGTTCCAGAACGCTGAGTTGGATCATTGGAGATTGAAGGGCCTGGCTTAGAGCTTTAGTGCTTTGGCAAGTTTAATGAGTGGTTACACACTCCTTGACTTATTAAGATATTTTTGGCCAAAAGATATATCTTTTTACATACCAGAGCGATCGTTTGTAACCACCGTGAGTACCAAGGGGATGATTATGTACAAGGACAGACAGATTGTGATTCATCTCTTCTGGCACCCAGAGCTTCCATAACTTTTCTTCCTGCAACAGTCACTGGTTGCGTACTCATTCCGTCTAGGTATAATCATCCATAAGATTAAAGTCGGGTTACTTTGATTGTTGGGTCACATTGGTTGGTCTCAACTCATTATAGTTATCTGGATTAAAATGCGGACTCTCCTAACCTATTTCGAGGCGAACATCGTTATTCTTTGCCAGTAACTTTCAAAACAGGTCTTAAACTGGTATTTTTTACTACGGGGGGCGTACAGGAAGGAGAAATACACAAAAATCCAAATCCTAATACTCTGCAAATTTGATGAAAATTCATCCATATTCACGGAAGTTACAGCCATTTGGAATTTCTCCAAATACAACAACAATAACACACAATTTTGGTATTTTAAGGACTATCCATTTCCATTTTTGTTAGTTTACAACAAAACGACGACCGTTGAAAGTACAGAAGCAATGGATTTCTTATAAATGAGCACATTTCTTTTAAATGTTTCTTGCCTTTATTCGTTGCTGGTGACTGCGCTTCGGAGGATACAAAACCCTTCTGACATGATGGCTGTTTACCCAACTTGTTCTAATTTATTAGCGAAACTTGCACTTTGCTTTGACTTGATCGAAAGCAAATGTACGTCGTATTCAAACTTGACATTCTCAAGCGAAATAAATCAAATAATCAGTTGACCAATAATATAAATAACAATAAAAAAAATTAATGCGAATATCTTAAATATTAACACTAATATGAATAATAACAAGAAATAATACCACCCATGTTAATAAATAATAACCAATACAAATAATAATAAATTGGCAGAAACTTTGCGGCTAGTTGAAAACTTAGTGTTGAGCGAACAAATACTCGGAAAGTCGAAAAGTATTCTTGAGAATATTCAAATATCAAAATAAACAGTTTTTTTAATGTAGTTGCAAGACGGGAACTGGATTTGAATCCACATTTAAAATTGAAGGCATTTTTGTGCAGATTGTGAGAGATATAAAAAGGTTACTTTTTTTTTAACCATACCACATTTTATACTGAATTTTTCTGTAAAATTGTTTAAAAAATACTGTAAATTATTGAACAACAATACAAATCATAAATATAAATTGCTGAGATCAACATACGCCTCAATCTTTTCATTTAGAGAATTTTTAACGGGCATGGACCCACCACGCTGGCTGGACACTTCCATTCTGAGCTGGCCATCGGGCTGTACCTCCTTACTTTCTTAGTCGTTATAGGGGCTCTTGCTGGGTGGAGTGCCCTTCTACACGGGTTTCTTATTTATGTCAAAGTTTTATATAATTCAATCACATAAAATTTTAATATAAATCTGCAACGTTTTATTTTTCATTTGCCGAAAAAATTCATATAAATTGCTTTTGTATGAAAAATGAGAGGCCACGTCTACTATGGATCTTGATCCAGATGGAATGTGCGAGGGGCACTGCTTAGATCTGGATACCCCACTCTTAATTGGAGGTCGTAAGTGTTCGGAATAACGACGAAATCGTCTTGTATCCCGTGTGGGTTAATCGGGCTTAGTCAGTCGCGTTTCCATAGTTCATCCCTTCGGTAGGTTACCTCGGCCTCGACACCGACGAAACATTATATTATGGTCGAATAATTTGCGAATGCGAAATTTTTTGAAGTGGGCCCTTGTGCTGGGGAAAAGAACACGCCCCACAACGCGGCAAAGCTAGCCTGCAAACACATTCACGCATCCTCAGACAAGGCCAATTCCAGTGAGCACCAATATCTTTTCTCGCTGAGGCAGCAGACCTTCGCTGCAGTCTTTTACGGATTTATGAACACCCTTTAAAACACTTCACAATGAAGGTCGAATGGCATGCATGCGTGGTTGTCTGGGTAGTAACCAAGATAAGAGGCTACTCTCAAAGCCACGATGCAACCTAGAGTGAGAATTACCTTGATCTACCTTTACTTTTATTTTCTGCGTAAGCACTGCTTTTATCCTTCAACTCAAAGTGTGCTGGATTATATTGCTCTGAGATACCTCTAACCGAAAATTTATAGTAATTTTCCTCTAAATAATTTGCTTAACCTACGTTTTAACACGCCAAAAACTGCTCCACTTATGCGTCCGACATTTTGACAATAAATTTGGCGGCTGCACTGTTGAAATTTGGAAACAGGCTCTAGTCGCGAAGTCTCACGGCAGTTTGCGGACAGAGGTCTGTCATCTGACACTTGTTAACTTCCGGCTAGAGTCACCATATTACTGAGTGTCACATCCCTCTTCGAGACCAAGCCGTAAATTATTGCACTTTTTTGGTGCTTGGGAGGTGAATGCCATTTACGCACTGAGTGTGGAACTCCCATACTCGCAAGAAGGCGACTGGACTACACGCTAAACACTTCTCCTGTCAATCTGAGAACCCAGCCTGGGACTGTTTGACACGTTACTTCGGGCCAGGTCTCGATTTGTTACGCCACGAGGCACCTTCAAGCTGGGGGAGGGGAGAGGGAGAGAGGATATGCCAGAAAATTGACCCCCCAGCCCCAACGCCCCCGGCTGCTGTGATTTTAAAATCTATTGTGTGTCTATTAATTGCATTTAAGCATTCCCAAACCCTTTTAAAAAAACAGTTTAATATTCACAGGCACTATTTTTCATCGTTAACCAAACACCAATTCCATTCCGATGCAACCATCTTGTTGAATTTGTCTTTTAATTTCAATAAATATAAACCATCAAAACTATTGGCCACAATCAGCTAAATGACCTATCAATACCACTACAAATAAGTCATTACACTAATCAAATCGTCCCAAAGTTCAACTTGATTTAGGCACTCACAAATCCACTCTTACAAGTTTTTTGCCTTTTTTCGCAATAAATCGGTGCCAACTCAATTTGCTCGTATCGAAGTGTTCGCTCGGCTATAATCATAATCACGCTCCTTATGGCTATCGCTGTCAATTTATTCGATTCAAAGTTTCCACTCTACAGTGTATCCTGTTCCATGCCCATCTTCAGATAATATCACGTCCGCAACACGACAACGAATAAAACATGGAGGCATGGAGCAGATCCTCGTTAGGAATTTCTACAGCTCATTTTATGGACGCAAGGATAATATTGATGCCAGTCAGTTGTGCGAAATTTGAGCGAATTTTCTTTCGATTTCGATTCACAACAAAGTTAGTCGGTAACGAGGGATCACTATGCCATTTAAGAGAGGGTATGTTAGTGTTCTTCGGATGCGAAAAAGACATCAGTGAATTTCTGCTGCAAATGCTGCAAACATTTTTGTGGCAATCCGTGAAGTTATTGCTGGTATTATTTAGTAAAGCTTCTTTCAAGCGGAAAGGTATTTTTATTGTGTATTTGTATTGCAATAAATTTCAAGTGCGTTTTAGATTTCGGGCTTTCAAATACTGAAAAGTAAAGGTGAAAATAGCTGTTGAGCTTTCACTCTGTAAATAACTGTCTTAAATTATTATAATTCATAACTACTTTTTTCACATCAGAATAAAAAAAAGTTATGTAGACAGACCTACGTCATGTCTGAGGCGTTTTGCACCCAACTTCTCTGAAATGCAGTCAGCAGCAACAAAAAAAGTCAAGAAATATGTCAAAGAGATGTGCACGTTTAAAAGAAAAAAACATTGTTTCTTTATGTTCACCATTCGCCATTTCGATGCAAACTAATAAAAATCACTCAAATCATGAATTCCCGGAAAAAATTTATGTTATTGATCTTATTTGAAAATTTTAAGAATTTCAAGGGACTATTACCGGTTATAATTTTGAATAAATCTTTTTTTTCGCATTTTTTGATTCTTTATACCTTCCGATATCATCTCCTATATTTTTATCTTCTATATTTATCTCCTAAAATTTTATACTACAATGTGAACTGTAAAAAAACAACTTTAAAGACGAATTTTTTCCAAATGGTATTTTTTCAATTGGCCCCGACTTATCCTCCACAAGCACTAGTTTGAAAAGAAAACAAGTTGAGTAAGCAGGAGAGTGCTCCTACCAGAAGGTCTTTGTAAACAACCTAGGGTTAGAAACAAGTTTTCTAATGGCGTGAATCGATAATTTGAATTATTCGTCCAACACTTGGATATGAAATCGCTCAAATTTATGCAAAAGATGCACAGTTTTTTTTTTAAGCATAGTGCTGCCGCCATTTTGATCTAGCTTAACTGATTTTTCTGAATGCTCGGTCGATTGAACATGTTCAAGTTAATTACTATTCCTTAAATTTTCATGAAAATTGAAAGAAAATAAAAGTGCCTAAGTCACTTTTAAATATATATAGGGTTTTCCAATAAGAGAAGTTATTTTGAATAGATCTTGTGATTTAACACCTTGTGACTTCTTCCCTTGGGGTCACGTGAAAAAGAAGGCCTACGCCAACAGCCCAGCGTAGATTCAAGACCTCAAAGATAAATTCGTGAGGCTATCGAGGACATAGGGCAGCCACTTTGCGATTTGGTTATGGAAAATTTCATGAAAAGTATATGGCCCTGTAAGCGTGTCGTGGTGGTTATTTGCCTGATGTTATTTTTTGCTATTAACGGCATATATTTTTCTTTAAATGAAATAAACATCCGATCATTGGTATTGAAAAATGGCATTTCTCTTATAATATCAAAATAACACCTCTTATTGGAAAACCCTATATCAACCATAAACACGTGTTATTGTTGTTGTAATTCCATACAATTGAAATGGCTATAACTCACTTGATTATGATTCGATTTCAATTAAATTTTGTAAACGCATATAACTTATATCAGTCTATATAATTGCAAAGTTTCAAGAAGTTTAAAGGTACCGTTTTGATTTTATGGGCAAAAATGTAAAATCTACAAATCATACTATTATTAACAAAGTTGAGTGAATTTCGATTTCTAAGGTATTTGTTGCCCTTGTACTCATAGAGGCCCATGTTCCTGATAATTTTCAGATTTTTTGGCTGAGAGGTGTCCAATCGCGAGGGGGGGGGGGGACACAAATTTCGGGTACATTTTGCCTTCCCCTGGACCCCCTAATTCATAAAATGATTTTT
This sequence comes from Odontomyia ornata, assembly GCA_963969285.1. Lineage (NCBI taxonomy): Eukaryota > Metazoa > Arthropoda > Insecta > Diptera > Stratiomyidae > Odontomyia > Odontomyia ornata. The sequence continues at coordinate 329,487,846 of OZ017738.1, forward strand.
TTATTTCAGATTCTAAAAGTTCTAGTCAAGACCTTTCATTTGATACCCCACTCGACTACCTTTGATTAAAAAAAAATTTTAAGGGCCAATTCGTTATTAGGGGGGACCCCCCTTAAAATTTTTTTAAATTTTTGTTAAGGCCTTAAATTTTGAGAGACCATCCCTTCTGACCTTTTCGCAAAGTTTGAGCATTCTAGCTTCTATAGTTTCCGAGGAAATCAGCTGTGACGCACGGACAGACGGACGGACAGACGGACAGACGGACAGACGGACGGACAGACGGACAGACAGGTCGCGAAACTAGTAGGTGTTTGTAAAAAATTTTTTTACAAAGACTTAAAAAAACTGACAAGGGCAAAAGGGGGAAAACGTTATTCTTACAACAATTTTTTCACATATCCGCCATTTTGTTTTTAAACATTGTTTTTAAAATACGTGATAAATTACGACGTAAGACACCTTCATCTTTAACAATGTTTTGAATTTTGTGTTTCAGACTTGTCACGTTTCGAGATTAACCCCGAACTATGGAGCATTATCATTTTTCTGCATTCAACTCTGGTGCCCACTATATAATTATGTACATATTTAAAAAAAAAAAATTTGTAATTTCGATTATTGTACTAATAAAATATAAAAAAATTAATCATAAGTTATTTTTTGCCATTGTAACCGGTAATAGCCACTCCCTCAAATCAAAACTGCAGTGTTTGATTCGATGGAAAGTCCATAAAATACCAAATTTACTTGCTGTTGTTGTAATTGGACGAATTTCAAATGGCTATAACTTCCGTGGATATCATTCAATTTTTATCAAACTTATAAAATATGAGAACCTTTTGTAAAACTACTTAAATGTCGCATTTTGTAAGGGCACCTTTGCGATTTTTTTGGAGAAAATGTGCATATTGAAGATCATACTATTATATTATTATGATTAACTAAGCTGAACGAATTTTGACTTCTAAGGTATTTGTTGTTGTTGTGGTCATAAGCACCTACCTCCATAATTTTTTTCAGATCACAAGTGTCTAGTCGCGAGGGGTACAGAAATTTTTCGCGCGTTTCATGTATCTGTCAACCCCTCGAATCAAAAAATGTCAGTTTAAGACATGCTTTGAAAAGCTTTCATAAATACTTTTCATTTGATACCCATATTGGCTATCTTTGATGACATTTTTTTTTCAGGGGCCACTCTCCTATATGGGGAGACCCCCGTTAAATATATTACAAAATTTTTTAGTAGTTGAACTTTAAAGAAGGCATCACTTTACATCTTACGTTAGCGAGAAAAAGTGGTGTGACAGACGAACGGACGGACGGACAAACAGGTATCGATTTTGGTAAGGATTCGTAAAATTATTTTACAAAACCCTAATTAATTTATTTGCCACATATGATAGGTAAGGTTACATTATAATTAGGTATACTACAACTCCCCCCTTGATTCACTCTGATCGGTGACTTCACCATTTTGGCGCCTTATTACACAAATACGGCAACATTTTGGATAATGTAGTCGCCAAGTGTGATATTTTGGGCCTTTGAGGTATTTTTTCTCGATTGCGTCATGAGCTTTATTTTATTCTTATGATTTGTAGCCCTGTTAGTTTTGCTTCGCTGTCAAATTTGAGGAAGAGTTCTTTGGCGGTTGTTAACGGCCATTACGAAATTCCGATGTCGTCCGTATAGGCTACCACTTGGTTCGACTTGTATGGTAACGCACCCCTTGTATCACCAGGTGGCTTTCTTATGACATATTTGACGGCCAAATTGAATAACAATGGGGCCAGCCCAACTTCTTGCTTTAGTCCGATATTTGTGTCGAAGGCATCGGCGAGTTGTTTATTAATGCCGGGGTCGTCAACGTCATTGTCATTTTGGTAAGACGGATTGATTTGGCATGGGATACCAAAGCAAAGCATTATTGTGTACAGTGCGTTATGATCAATACTGTCGTATGCTTGCTTAAAGTTAGCAAAAATTTGGTGCACGTCCATGTTGAACTCCCAGTATTTCTGAAGTACCTGCTTGACTGTTAAAAAATTTATCTATAGTTGATTTACCTGCTCAAAAACTGCTTCAATACTCCCCAATAATACTGTTGGCGTATGATCTGATTTTATTTTTTAAGATCAGCATATTTTGTACGCCGTACAAAGTAGTAATATGCCTCTATAGAATACACACTATAGCCTGTCTTCTTTTTTAGTGGATAGGTAATATAATTTTATGCATTCCGATATAGCCTTTATGTGCTTTGCGAATAGAAAGTGATGTATCAATCGAGTTCTGTTGAATATGTAATTATCTTTGTAGGTTTAATTTAGAGTCTGCGAAGCCAAAAGCTTTCAATGGGCAGTCAGTTTTCAATGAGTCTAGGGTTGGTGCAGCTCCATCCCAGAAAGCGATAAAATATTGAATGCACCCATTAGTGCACTACTTGCATTCATTAGGTAACTCATAAAGCTTCGGGATAAAATTCACCAACATACCGCTTTTTGTTGAGAATCCGTGTACGTTTCCTCTATTGAAACCTTTTCACGCATATTACCCCGCACCCTGTAATTTATATTGGGGAAAGTGTGCGCTGTATAGATTTCTGCTCATGTTTCTTTAATTTCTCGTCGTCTCGTTTATTGACTGTAAACAGATTAAATGCATGATACTTACCTAAAACGTAAATCATACCCAACTCTCAAAATCGCAGGATTAATTTCTAACAATTTTGAGGATATTTAAATTTTGTACATGCTACCTCCCGCAGTGTCGTTTATCGAATGAATTGAAGAAGTTCCCCATGCCTAGGATAACATGTAGAGAATTGGAAATTAATAAGACCATTTGCCGTGCTTTTAGAATGGGGTGAATGAATTCACAATGAGATATATCACGGCCACTTGGATGTCGGTAATCGACTCAAAATGGGTTCCGTTGACCACCGACTTTGTTCTAGGGAACAAAAAAAAAGTCACAGGGTGACATAACGGGCAAATAAAGCGGCTGTTGCAACATGGCGATCCCTTTAGAGGCCAAATACTGGGACACGCTGAGGGCGGTGTGGCACGGTGCGCTGTCGTGATGAAGGATCCAGTTATGAGCAATGTCTGGGCGCACCCTGTTGACTCGTTTTCGCAATATTTCGACTACTTGGCGATAGTAGATTTGATTTGCGGTTTGCCCCGATGGATCAAATTCTTTGTGGACGACTTCACGGCACCTCGACTGGTCTCCCGCTCCGCGCCTCGTTTCCCACGCTTTTATGGCTCTCCTTAAACTCTTTATGCCATCGACACACCTGAGCACGACTTAGAGCGCTATCACTATGGACTTTTACAATTTTAACGTACGCTTTCAAGGCTGTTTTGCCCAATCTGGTGGAAAATTTTATCGCAACGCGTTGCTCTTGATTTCGTTTCTCCATTTTCGTTACGAGCTTCACCAACACACGTCTACTCAACACGACACAGCATTTAAACTAAACAAGCTAAAGCAATGGTAAATATATCAATAAAGAGGGGAAAGATGCCGGGGAAGGGGTAAGGTATTTCAAGGTCATAAGTTAACCACAAATGCGGCAATAAAATTAGTCTCATTACTTAACTGTCACACCACGTAGAATATGTTTGACAGCTTTGTGGCATGGGGTAGAAAAATTTACTAAGCCATATGAAAATATCGTGCAAGTGTGTACAAACTGATAAGCGATGGTTTCTGGGGTGTCTCTCCTAGTTTCTTGAGAAATTTTTGTATCGATCATTATTAGGGCATCTATTTGATTTTGTTAAATTGTTGCAAGTTCGCCCACCTTCAAAGATGCTATCTCTACTGAAAATCTTGGTAAGTAATCAGTGGAAGTCCTATGCTCAATATCGTAATTGAAGCCGGATAAAAATGATGCATAATGAAATAGTCTCATTGCACTAAAGGCGGAGTCTTTTGCAGTCAGAATTTGATAGCAAGGGGGCTATCAGCTGTTATTTAAATGATTTTTTTGCCGCAAGGTAATGGAACACACCACTGCTTCCTTACCAATCTGACTATACTTTTTTTCACTCACTTTCAGTGTTCTGGAACCGAAAGTCACTGATCTCTCAGATACATCTCTAAGTCTATATGAGAGTGCAGCCCGAGTCCAATAGGACCTGTATCAATTGCTGATACACGTCAAAATGTGTAAATATTTTTTCTCTAGTAATTTTACTGAAAATTATGTCACATTGTTCATGCCAATTGAAGGGCGGGCATTTTCTAAATAAGTTATTCAATAGCTATGTCAGCGTAGCTGATTGTGAGATCAATTTATTGTAATGGTTTGCCATGCTTAGAATAGTTCTCAATTCATTTGCGTACAAAAAGCCTGAGACGGATTGTAAACTGCTAAAATCATGAGAGTTGATATCTTCATATTGAGGTTTCTTTGGAATTATATCGCGAGATTTGTTAGTGTGGGTGGAAACCCCTGGATTTCACAGCCGTTCTACCCTACGAACGAGTATATATAGACTAACTTTAATACTGGCTCCATTCCTCCAAAAGCATTCGTGTCTTTGGACATAAATCGATACTGTGTTTTTTGATTCTGATGATGTCCCAATTATATAGTACACATATAGGCAGGCCACCATTAAGAAGGTAAAATATCTTCCAAATTTGAGTTCCCGAGATATTTGATTCCGTTTGCTAGATTCGCTGAGGCTGGCGGAGCTGGGATGGAACAGTCTGGTTATTGGTGGCTGAATGACAATGTTTATATTATTCGTAGCCATTCTCAAGCACTTTTCAGAAAGAAGGAAGGAACCCCTTGTTTCCTCAACTCACAGATTTTATGATTCCTTATCCCAGACCCCCCAATTAAATAGTAGTAAGTTCTCTCGGGGTCGCATATTGGGTTCACTGGTCCCCAATAATGGGACATTAAATTCCGAGAAATGCTAATAGCTGCAAATACATCTGCAGCTCTGATACTAAATCCTGCTTACACCTTCTTTGTGGGGACGTAAGAGGGTAAAGGTGAATCTTTCGCGCCTGATAACAGGACCAAAGTAATAAACATGCCACCGGAATGGAGGTTTGGTGGCGGGCTAACTCCCCGTCCCTGGAAAACTCTAAAATGTTTCGAAACATGCAGAAGAGCCTTGGAAGGGATTGGAATTATGGCAACGACCTCGCACCACCTGGTGAGACTGGTTGACTCATTGCTCACAAACGACACAAAAATAATTCTGGGTGATTTCAACGCTAAGGTTGACAATGAGCTATCTCATCGGGGAACGACTGAAGGATATAGTCTCCACGATGAAACAAATGACAACGGCCAGCGCCTGATCAACTTTGCATGTAGTATAAATCCAGTCATACTTTTGACTTGCTTCCCACATCGACACATTGATAAAATGACCTGGGTATCACCAGATGGCAACACACAAAACCAGACCGATCATGTTCTGATCCAACAACGTAAGGCCTCGAGCGTATTTGACGTCCAATTGTAACTCAGATCAATACTTGATCAAATTAACATATCGATGTCGTATGTCAAAGGTATATTCGGCTGGGACCGGCTCGCTACAAAAATTGGACATCGTAAGGCTCCAAACTGCGTCTGTGGCCGAAAATTTCACGAGGCCCCTCGACAACCAGCTGGCCAAATGCAAGCACCGAGCTCTGAATGGAAGTGAAAGCGGCAATTATGGCTGCGGCGGAATACACAATTGGTCATCGAACCCGGTGCAAGCGAAATGATTGGTTCGATGATGAGAACTAGAATGAGTTACATGAAAGGGGTCAGTTGTACAAAGAATACGTAGGTAGGAAAACCAGGGCAAAGCGAGAACACTATGGAAATCTAAAAAGAGTAGCGAATAAGATAATTAGAATTATCGATCGATGTAAGTAGTTTGGGTAACAACACAAGACAAGCATACAGAATAGTGAAAAGTTTGAAACGTAACTATCAGCCCATGCTCACGCTTTGTCGTCATGACATTGGCAATATAACCGCTGATGAAACCAAGATTAAGGAAAGACGGGCATGATTTTTCCAGAACCTCATTAATCTTTCATACAGCTCCAGAATATTGGAGCCTATAGACGCTTCCGGAGAGCTTCCATTGACCTCAACAACTCTGGATGAAGTTTTTTTCACCATCAAGGCCCAAAAAAATAATAAAACGACGAGCATCGATGAGATTCTAGTGGACCTCATCAAATCTTGGCCGGATCACCCATACTTTGCGACCAAGTACTTTGCGTCAGTAGAACGAGAATACATCAAGTTTTTTGAGGATGTACAAAAACGACTGGAGGAAACATCAGTTTCATCAAAACAGCATCACAGTACAGGAGCTGAGCCACCTGCGCAAGGTCGAGAGGTCCCACGTTACACGAAGGTGGAGACAAAACTGATTGCAGGACTCATCAGGCAACAACGCTCAACTATTCGTGCTATAGTTCACGCAATTAAAATTATAGACGAAATCGAAGAAGCACAACCCAGAACATATTACGATTTGAAAGCAAAGGTCCTCACCAATTATTGGGACGAGCTACGCAAGACGCATCAGCAAATCTGGAGCGGCTCCGGTGATCCGAGCGTGTTTGGCTATGAAGACGAGGAATACTTCCAAATAGAGGATCGCCTTCAGGATGCTCTGCTATTCCTGCGCACGTGCCAGGATAAACTAAGTACTGCACTGGTGGCTTCAGGCAAAGTGTCTTCGACTGTCAAGTTACCGAATATGGCGATTCCGACTTTCGATGGTGATTATTCTCAGTCAGGCAAGCGTTTTATGACCTCTTTCGGCAAATCATCGATTCTCAGAACCCGAGAAGTGTTCAAAAAATGAGGTACCTAAAAGGCAATCTCAAGGGTGAACCAGAGCGACTACTTCGTCATCTAGCAGTGGCCGACGATACTTATGACACAGCATGGGAGATATTGAAGGGCCGTTATAACAATCAACGCCTCATAGTATCAGTTCTTTTGGACAAGCTGATGTCACAAACACCTATTAACACGGAATCGGCCAGTGCATTGAAGACCCTGCATGACGTGACAAAGGAATGTTTGCTCGGCCTAGAAAACAAAAGGTATAAAGATAGAATGCTTTTGCAGATACTGGTCAAGAAGATAGACAAGGCCACCCATGGCTTGTATGAACAATCATTGCGCGCGCCACGAGAGTTGCAACGAGTGACTGATTTTTAGATGTTTTTGGATCGCCGGTTTCAGGCGTTGGAATCCTTGGTGACCGAGAAGAGGTCTGGCTCATCGAAGACAAACAATCGCCATACGGCTGCGCTGATGTCAACAAACGAACTACCTGGGCAATGCAAGCAATGCAACGGCAAGCATCAGTTACTTGCCTGTGAACAATTCTTGAGGCTTCCGTGCCAGGCTCGAATCACCAGGGTCAGACAGTTCAAGTTGTGTTTGAACTGCTTGGGTGAAGGACATAGAGCGCTAGGTTGCACTTCCACGACTTGTCGCAAATGCAAGAAAAGACATAACACTTTGCTGCATCTTCAGGAAAAGGCTAAAGAGAGTCGCAACCAAAGTCGTGGAATTGATAGCGGAGTGAATGTGCAACCGCTTATGAAGCGACAAGTTGTCGCCGAAACTCCAGTTTCAACCGCATTATCAGCAGAGGTGACGTTACCTGATTCTGGTTTTGTGCTGCTGGGGACTGCCATCGTGCAAGTGATGGATGATAGCGGACAAGCAGTAAATCTGCGAGCTCTTCTGGATAGTGGTTCGGAAGTCAATATTATCACCAGCGATGCCATAGCGAGATTAGGCCTGAAACCTGAGGAGCACAAGTTTTCAATAAAAGGTCTCGGTGGTATTTCTCAGCAGGCGCAAAATAAGGCGCAATTTTTTCTGCAATCACGAGTGACAACATTCCAACGTGAACTTGGCACCATTGTACTCGATCGAATAACTTCGCGTCAGCCTGCTGTACGTCTGGATATAGGCGCATTGTCTATACCCGAAAATATCGAGTTGGCTGATCCTAAGTTCTACAGGCCAGGTCGAGTCGACCTTTTGCTTGGCTCAGATGTTTTCTACGAGGTACTCATTGCTGGGCAGATGGAGCTCTCAAGACACCTGCCGCGACTACAAAACACCGCATTTGGATGGATTGTGGCGAGACGAGTCCGGGGGCCAGATCGGTCTTCACCTGTTTGCGGAATGTTCAGGGTGGATGACGAGGATTTAGGCGAAAGAATCGAACGATTTTGGAGGATTGAGGAGATCGAAGCAAGGAAGACGTCAATGACGCAGCAAGAGCTGAAATGCGAGCAGGATTTCGCTAAAAATACAAAGAGAAATGTTGATGGACGCTTCGTGGTAAAACTATCATTTTGAGATAGTCCCGAAAAGTTGGGAACATCCTATGATGCAGCTGTTGCCAGACTACTTCAGGTGGAAAGGAAGCTGTCCAAGGACAAAGTACTGCATAATCAATATCATCAGTTCATGCGGGAATATAGAGACATGGGACATATGAATGAGATCCATAGAATACCGAAACAGCATTACTTCTTGCCCCATCATTGCGTTTTGAAGCCGGAGAGCACCACCACCAAGCTGAGGGTTGTGTTTGATGCATCTGCCAAAACAACAGCTGGACCAAGCTTGAACGAGTTGCTGCACGTGGGACCGACTGTCCAGGCGGAGTTGTTTACTATTTTGCTCCGCTTCCGTTTTCCTCGCTTTGTGTTCACTGCGGACATCGAGAAGATGTACCGCCAAATACTGGTCGATGAAATTGATCGCCGATATCAGCTGATTGTGTGGAGAGATGATCCTAGTGAGTCGATGATGTGTTATCGACTGAATACTGTAACCTACGGGACGGCGTCTACTCCTTCTTTGGCAACGAAGTGTCTTAGGCAATTGTCTGACCAGGCAACCCAAACGCATGCGTTAGGTGTGCAGGCATTGAAGTAGGATTTTTATATGGATGATCTGATGACGGGCTCAAATAGTCTCTCGGAAGCCATTGAAAAGCAATCTCAGTTGCAAAACATATTGAGCACTGCTGGATTTAAGCTCAGGAAGTGGTGCGCCAACAACAAATATCTGTTGAAGGGAGTCTCAGCTAACGACCACGAATTGCAATTGAGCATTACGGACGAGCTGAATGGACACATCAAAACATTGGGATTAATATGGTTTCCCAAGGAGGATATCTTCCACATCAAGTGTCCCATCATGACTACCACAAGCTTTACCAAGAGATCTGTTTTGGCCAATATTGCATGACTTTTCGATCCGCTTGGACTGATGACCCCAGTTACTGTCACGGCTAAAATCTTTCTGCAGAAGCTTTGGAAGCTGAAGCTAGATTGGGATCACAGCTTATCATCCGAGTTGCTGGAGGAGTGGAAGCGATACTGGATGCAATTGGTCACTCTAAATAACATAAAGATTCCTCGCCATATATTCGGAGACAGATTGCCGAGGACTACGCAGCTGCATGTGTTTGCTGATGCATCCGAACAGGCTTACGGAGCCGCGGCTTACATTCGAGCTGAAAACACCGATGGAATCTGCACAGTGCGGTTATTGTGCGCCAAATCTCGAGTAGCCCCTGTGAAAAAAGTTACTTTACCGCGGCTGGAATTGTGTGCGGCTGGACTAGCTGCGGAACTTGCCCATCGACTTCGACAGGACTTGCGAGTGAACAATCTCGAGTCATTCTTTTAGACTGTTTCGAAAATAGTTTTAAACTGGATACACGCTGAAGCATCCTCCTACCATACCTTTGTTGCAAATCGTGTGGCTGCAATCCAGAGCATGTCAACCTCAAGCCGATGGAGGCATGTTGACTCCAAACAAAATCCAGCCGATTTGGTTTCTAGAGGCATATCTCCCGATAAACTGCAAGGCACCAACCTGTGGTTCTATGGCCCAATGTTCCTTCATGGGGCCGTGACCGGTTGGCCCGGGGAGCATCGAGGTCTCAATATTGACTTGGAAAAGCGGCAGGGGAAGGTGCTTCTTAGCGCAACAAAGGCGGCTACCTCATTCAAACATGGAATCGATCATCGGAATTCCTTTAAGCGATTGCAAAGGGTGGTCGCATATACAATGCGTTTCATAAGCAACACCCGTAAGACAACCAGCATCAAAAAATCCCAATTGGCACTGGATGTTGAGGAGCTGGAGAACGCACTTCAAATTATTGTGCGAGAGGCTCAAAGGGATGCACATCGAGACACGATCCGGAAGTTGCGATCGGTGAGGCAAATTGTTTCTAGCGACGCTTTGAGTGAACTGTGTCCATTTTTGGATGAGAAGCGAGTAATGAGGGTTGACGGACGGCTGGTAGCATCGGATTTGCCTTACGATGCTAAGCATCCAATGATTTTGCCCTACGCGCATTACATTACGAGACTGATTTTGGAGGACTTGCATTGCCGCCATCTCCACGCTGGTCCTCAGGCTTTGCTCGCAGCGGCGCGACAGAGATTTTGGCCCATCAAGGGAAAAAATGCTGCCAGATCAGTGATCCAGAAGTGTGTGAGATGTGCACGGGCCAAACCTAAGTTAATGAACCAACTCATGGGTGGTTTGCCGGGCGAACGGGTGCGACCATCAAGGCCATTTGTGAACATGGGTGTAGATTTTGCGGAACCTCTGTGGATTCACTTCAGAGTCAGAGGAAAGCGTCCTCAAAAGGCTTACCTGGCGGTATTTTGTTGTTTTGCCACGAAGGCCACCCACTTCGAACTAGTGCCGGACTTGACGACGGAGGCATTTGTAGACGCTCTGAAGAGATTCATTGGAAGGAGAGGACATTGTCGCCGATTGTATTGCGATAATGCAACTAACTTTGTGGGAGCAAGAAATCAGCTAACTGAGCTCAAGGATGGCCTTCTATCAGAGACGGGTCAACAACAGATTACCAACTTCTGCTCTCCAAAGGGGATCGATTTTCATTTTATTCCCCCACGTTCACCTCACTTTGGTGGACTTTGGGGGGCTGCCGTTAAGTCCGCCAAGCACTTCTAAGTTAGAAATGCAGCCCCAGCTTCTCCTACATATGACAAACTGGAGACGCTGGTGGTAGAAATCGAAGCAATTCTGAACTCGAGGCCCTTAACCCCAATGTCGGCAGATGCAAATGATCTGACGGCTTTGACACCGGGACATTTCTTGATCGGTGAACCTTTGACCTCAAATAATGACCCAAGCGCCCGGCCGAGACCAATGACTCTATTAAAACGATGGAAACTGGTGCACGACATCAAACAAAAGTTCTGGCAACGATGGTCATCTGAGTATCTGGCGGAATTGCAGCAACGCCATAAATGGAAACAGGTGTGTAAAAAAGGCAAGGCCGGAAATGTTGGTGATCATAAAAGAGGACAATATACCAGTGATGAGGTGGCCGTTGGGACGGATCGTACGATGGTTTCGAGGGCCGGACAATTTGGTCAGAGTGGTGGATCTTAAAACATCTTCTGGGGTCCTGAGGCACAACATTCACCAATTGGCACCTCTACCAGTGGACGAAGCAACTGAAGAACCATCCGGGACGACAGGGCCGATTGTTCAGGCTGTCCCCATCAAACAAGCCAGGACCGGTGGGAAACCGCAATCAGAACCGGTCGCTGGACCTAGTGGGATTTACAGGTCAAGCAAATTAAAGACTGCTCAGCCAGTGCCCGCCAAGCAATCAAAATCAAGGCGGAATGAAAAGCGGTCCGAAGGGACCATTGGGAAATCCCAAGCAAAACCAGTCGCTGGACCTAGTGGAATCTCGAGGCCAAGTAAATCAAGGAAACTCCAACATTCGTGTTCGCATATAAACCTACTGTTGTGGACAAGCTTGGTTCTACCCATACTCGGATCACCACTCAAGATACAAAATTTTTCGACACCACCCGGACTTTGCCTGGAGAAGTTGGGTTCTACTCTCAAAATTATGTCAATAGCTCATTTTACCGCAGGTGGTTTGAGCCGATCTACGTGTATAGCCTTAGAAACAGAAACTGTATTCGAAAGCAACGGAACATGAATTGCGGGCCTCAGGATGGTTCGTTATTATTTCAGCATTTAAGACCCTTGCTTTAGTAGCAGTCGCCGGATTCTTGATGTTCTTTTGCTTTCATTCGCCAGATTATTGAGCACCGTTACATTACTTCTGTTTCAAAAGTTCAAACCTCTACTATCAAAACACATTCAACCCTTCAGCTGGTCCGTTATATTTTTTTCTGCTTATGGTTAAGTCCCGTATTGTTGATTGCTGTTGTATGCCAACGCTGTTCAATTGTTCCTTGAAGTACTAGACCAATCGTCAGGATCTCCTTTGCCCTCCTTGTATTTTTATCACGAGCTTGTAGTATGACCACTCGAGCAGCCTGGTCTCGCTACTTGCCGAGCGATTCTGACAATAATATCTCTTAATACCAAGGCCCGGATTTATACTGTTGTGCGATGCATTATCATTATTGTTATTTTAACGTTTACCGGCTCTAAGATTCATACCATTCCATGTCATTTGCGAATAATTATCACCATAAATCACATATTCAATCCTCTACAAAATTCATAACGGACTTATATAATATTTTGTTGAAGTTCATTAAAATAATATGTATCGATAGCAATTAGAAGTTTTTATCCCAAAACTGTTCCATATCTTCTTCGACATAATTGCTGGAAATCCTAATCTATGTACCTTCTCACAATACAATTCGAATTTTGGTCGTAAAATTTCCTTGAAATTAAGGCTACTTTGGTTTTATTCATGAATGCACAAAATCGTCAAATTATATGATTACTTAGTTGAAAACAGTTTGGCTATTCAAACCTTTCAATATATTCACAAGATCCGAAAATAAGCTCAAACAACAAAAAAATTCTCAAAAATTACATTTATTCTTTTCCATTGGATCTGTGCCTGTATAAACACATGAATTGATTTGTATCGTTTAAAATGAAATAACAAATGAACAAAATACTCCCCCCAAAGACAAAGCTTTGTGAGAAAAAATAACACATGGATTCCATTGGAGCATAATATTCTTTTTATTCGTTTCATCATACATACCCCGCGAAAATTCCGAAAACGATTATCCTCTTTCTTTGTCAGAAATGATATCAAACACATTTCGAATCGCATCTTTACTTCATGATTTCAATAAAAAATCAATGAAAATCTGTTTATTCACCAAAAGTATTCCTGCACGATTTCTGTGAAAAAAATTACCAGATAACATCTGACAGGTATGTTCACTTGCTTCTCGATTGATTTTTTTCGAATGAGTCAATAAGCTGTAAAAAGTGTTAAGCAGATGATGGAAATCAATCATGACAGACAGCACTACTGAGATTAACGATTTACGAAATAAACATCATTTCGGAATGTGGAAATGATTCACAATTCAATTAATTCTTTATTTCATTATTTTTGTGGATCATTCCTGCGATGAAGAAGTATATTTGCATGGAGAAAGCCGAAAAGTCGATGAGGCAACGTCTGAAATTGATAGACAATACAAACTTAACAGGATTAATAACTTTAGTTTTTGCCAAAATGAATATTACATTCTTGTATTTCTTAAATAAAATGAAAGAGAGAGATAGAGAGGCATGGCGAGCAAAGAATAAATTCAGCCAGGGAATTTACGAATTCCACACAATTTTACCTTATGGTTGTGGCTATCGTAAATTCATTAAGTTTGCTTGCTTATTCTTCGTTTCGAACAAGTTGTTGTATGAGGCCACAAAATCTCACTGATTTCATGGTCTCAATGTGATTAGCGCAAATTGTTCCAAACGTTGCTTCTGTCTTTATCTTTTGTGCTGTAGTGACAACGTGGTAAGACGTTACGGTGGCTAGTCACTCGGAAATAGCTAAAATTAGTGCAAATTTTGCAAGCTTCATGAATTTTACGAATCGTGCAAATTACAAGAAAGCTGTTACTTCTGAAATTTGGTTGTGCGTCGCTGTTTTAATAATTTTTTTGAAAAATTATTAGAAAGGAATAATATGAATTATTTTTCAGAAAAAAACTATTAATGCAATTCAATTGATTAGCTAAACACAATCAATTTCCATGAGTAATTTGAAGCTCTCGGAGCCACCCATAAAACGCGATCAATACCTGCACGATGCGAAAAGCTCAGTGTAGAGCAATCGTCGAATAGATTTACATTAAATTGATGTAAAAAGGGTCAAATAATCAATTAAAAAGTTCAGCACAGACACGAAAGCTATGTTATCCAGGATTAATGAAAAAAATCCCGTTGGCACCACCAGATGGAAAAGCATTTTTCTCGTAGGTGCCTATATTTTTATTAGCAAATAATAATTTAATTGGCCGGCACTTTGAAAGTCAAGCACTGGTTAGGTCAAATGTTTAACTTTTATAAATAATTCCAATTTCAACCAGAGCTTTATTCTAGACAAAGTTGAAATATGAAGAGTCGACGAAAAACCTATCAAACTTTCGCCCATCCGATTCTTCCTCATCAATTAGGAAAATGGCTTAAAACTAAAAGTTTTCTTTGGACCGCCAAAGGATGCAAAATAGGAGATTGAAAATAGCACCAACAGATACGGCGTAGTCAGAGATATTGAGCCGAGTTGGCTAAACCATGCAAACGAATTGGGAACAAACTGATAGATATTAAGCCTTTTCATGCTGTCAGATTAAACAGAAGGTATCATAACAATCCCACAAACTACATTTCCATACAATCGGCCGACATCACTTTGTGGGGAAATACTCTACCAGACTACTTAAATATCGCGTAGGCTAGAACACTCAACTCTTTTTTGCCAGGACAAAGCGCACAAATGCTTCAAGTGTGGATCTACAGAACGTAAAGATGATGCATGTCAAATGAAATTGCCGCAGCAACGAACACATGGCCACTGATCAAAACTCCCAAGGTGGTTGAAATATAAACATGAGGTCAAAGTCAGTTCATTTTTAGATAAAGAAGCAAGAAGCTATTTTCAACAGGAACAGATATGATGAACTAGATCTAGAAAGCATCACTAACTTAGATTTCCCAAAACATACAACGGACAAATTCACCAACAAAAACAACCCTGTTGAGAATGTAAGAAAGGCCATAATAAAACATACTTATGCAAAGATTGTGCCCGCGCTCCCAAGGATACGCGTAGCATTCAACCTCCCAGAAATAAAGTTTTCCCAGCTGTGAAAAAAACTATATATATATATATATATATATATATATATATATATATATATAAACACACACATATATATATATATATATATATATATATATATATATATATATATATATATATATATATATATATGTATGTATATATATATATAGATATATATATATATATATATATATATATATATATATATATATATATATATATATATATATATATATATATATATATTGTTACATATACAAATAATTACATGTACAAATAATTCTGCGAGCTACTGTCGCAATTGTTTTCACAACAATGAAGAACACGAATTCATTCGAAACCACGAGAACCCAACAAGCATGATCAGCATCTGCAGGTAACGTCACTCCATTCATTAAATTTGCTCGAATCTACCAGGTACCTCTCGGTAGAACTTTCGCCAACGTACGAGAAATGGGTGAATAGGTAGAGACCCTATATAAAGGCGAGCTGAATGAATGGGGGGATCATCAGTCATTAGAACCGCGATAACAAACAAATGCGAAAGTGTGGAGTGAGAATTGATCGAGTAGTAGAAAAGTGTGTTTCGTAATAGTGAAGTAATTTAGAAGACAATTGCGATAATAAATTTATGGACAAGTGTTAGATAATTTTAATAGTGACAATTAAAATTAGTGAAAAGTGTTAACTGATTATTGTGCATTTTATTTAATTGAATAAACTCTTTTAACTTAAATTAAAAGACATTGCGTTTTCACTTTCCCGGAACGTTAAAATTATAGGCCGTGAACCAATAACACGCGACAATGGTGTCAAGAAGTGCGAAAGAAAAATTTTGAAAGTGAAAATTTGAACATTTTTATAGTGCACAATAGTAAAATTTAAAGAAACATTAAAAATGCCACGAAACTTGCATCTAAGAATCAATGAATTGACCATGTCGGAGCTCAAGGAAGAGTTAGAACAGCGAAATCTGGCTACGCAAGGTACAAAGGCCACACTGATTGCACGCTTGCGCGACGCGATCGAGTCGGAAGGCGTGAATCTGGATTCGAGTGAGTTCTCAGATGCGGAAAAAGGCGCAGAAGGTGGAGAAGTAGAAACACCAAAATCGAAGGAGCCAGAAAATGCGCTAATGCAGATGTTAATGCTGATGTCATCGAGTCTGACTGCGATGTTAAATGAACAATCAACGAAGCTAAACGAACAATCAGCGAAGCTGGACCAACAAGCAATCGAAATCAAAGCAGACATCAAGGCAGACATCACACAGAAGCTGGAGAAACAGTCAACCGAAATAAAAGCGGAGCTCGGTAGTCTCGACAAACAAATTAAAGGCGTCGAGGAAAAGGTTGACCAGGTCGAGGAAAAGGTTTACCAGGTCGAGGAAAAGGTCAGCCAGGTCGAGGAGAGAATCAACAATGAGATGGAAAATATGAAAAAGGAATTCGAAGCAACAAAGGCAGTAGTAACCACCTCACCAGCCCCAATTATAACCGCAGCGCAAAGCTCATCTAGAAATGTGCAAGCACCAATATTCGATGGGCAAACGGTCTGGAGTATTTACAAAATCCAGTTTGAAGCAGCCGCTAGGATAAATCACTGGAATGAGCAGGAACGAGCAACTGCGTTAATTTTTGCTCTAAGAGGCCCAGCTGCCGAGCTTTTGCAGACTATTACCGTTGAGCTGCATTCAAACCCGGCTGCTATAATGAATGCGCTGGACATGCGTTATGGAGACGATCATCTGAAGCAGATTTACCGGGCACAGCTACGGCATCGGATGCAGAAGTCTGGCGAAACCTTGCAGCAGCTAGCACAAGACATTGAGCGACTGGCACTCTTGGCTTACCCAGCGTACGACCCAGAACATCGAGATGACGTAGCAGCAGAAGCATTCATCAGCGCCTTAAAGGACAAGGAATTGCAACAAGCCGTGCGGTTAGCTCAAAAGCAAACAGTCAAGGATGCATTGGCTTATAGTTTAAATTTTGAGGCAGCCAAAAATGTGACCCGTACCACTGCCCGGGTTCGCGAGGTACTGGCAGATAATTGCAGGTGTGAGCGCGTGGGAATTGAGCGAGAGCTGCAGGTGAATGGTGCGCCTAGATGCTGGAATTGCGGGGAAAAAGGTCACCTGCAAAGAGACTGCAAAAAGGGAAGAAGACCGAGCTATTGTCCAGGGTGGTGGAGATCCAGACCGTGTCAGGAGCCTAGAATGGAGGCCCATCAAACTGCAAGGGCCAACTTCGTGGGGCGAACGTTGGCTAGGAGTATCGACATCCCCAGCAACGTGGCAAGGCAACATCGTGGAGAAGCAGACAGATGCCTTCCTGGTCAAGTTGATGAAGAAAAATGCACCCTAACAAACGACACTGGTGCAACCCGATCGACGATCCGACCAGACCTAGTGAGGCCCCAACTGCTTCACAAGGGCAGAGTTCATGGAATTGCTGACGCCCTATCTCGTCATCCATGTCCAGCTAACTGCAAACATTGCCAACGGATTGAGGAAAAGGAACCGCCCGTTGATCTGCGACTGATAACGGCCGAATTCGATGAAGGTTGGTCATCGGAGGAGATTCGAAATGCCCAGTTAGCTGATGAAGACATCGGACCATTGCTCGTATGGAAGGAGACGACTGGGCGACCTGAGTGGAAAGACGTTTCAATGCATGGCGCAACCCTGAAAAGCTATTGGGCACAATGGAGCTCCCTTCAGGTGGAGGGTGGCGTACTCAAGCGGAAATGGGAAACGGCGGATGGTAGCTCCTATAGGATGCAAACTATACTTCCCAAAAGCCGAATCCACGATGTGGTAAAGGAAATGCATGAAGGATCCTCGGGAGGCCATCTTGGTGTTAACAAGACCTTAGCGAAATTGCGGGAAAGATTCTACTGGCTCCACGCTCGAGAAGACGTAGAGGACTGGTGTCGCAGATGCACAATTTACGCTTCCGTCAAAGGCCCAAAGCGACGACTGAGAGGACAAATGCAAACCTATAACGTAGGCGTGCCATTCGAAAGGATTGCTGTTGACATCGCAGGACCCTTTCCTGAAACCGATTGGGGAAATCGATATACGCTGGTTGTAGCCGATTATTTCAGCAAGTGGCCCGAGGTCTACCCCATTCCCAACCAGGAAGCAACTACCGTAGCTGAACAGCTAGTGTTAAATTGGGTCAGTAGGTACGGCGTACCTTGCGAATTACATTCGGATCAAGGCCGAAACTTTGAGTCACTAGTTTTTGGCGAAATGTTCGAGCTGCTCGGAATACGGAAAACGAGGACAACACCGCTGCATCCCCAATCCGATGGAATGGTCGAACGTTTCAACGGCACGCTCAATAAACACCTTGCCAAAATGGTTGACGAGAACCAAAGGGACTGGGACCGACATATCCCACTATTTTTGATGGCGTATAGAGCCGCTGAACATGCGTCGACGGGCCAAGCCCCAGCCAAAGTCATTTTTGGAAAGACTATTCGTTTGCCAGCCGATATAAAGTTCGGAACACCCCCTGAAAAACCCCAAACGGTCTCGGAGTACGCAAGTGATCTAAGACAACGGTTGAACCAGATACATCGGACAGTGCGAAAAAACCTCGAATCGGCTGCTGACCGCATGAAGACCAGGTATGATCTAAAGGCTAATTCTACTGGCTTCCAGCAAGATGACTTGGTGTGGCTTTATAACCCGCAACGGCGAAAGGGTAGGTCTCCAAAGTTGCAACATAATTGGGAGGGACCATACCGAGTTACAAAGCGAATCAACGACGTCGTATACCGAATACAGGAACATCGTAAGCCGAGAGCTAAAATGAAAATCGTGCATCTGGACCGTCTTGCCCCATATTACACCCAGGGAGAATTGACTACAAATAGCGACACATCTTTTCGGGGCGAAAAGAACTGAGGTGGGGGCAGTGTTACATGTACAAATAATTACATGTACAAATAATTCTGCGAGCTACTGTCGCAATTGTTTTCACAACAATGAAGAACACGAATTCATTCGAAACCACGAGAACCCAACAAGCATGATCAACATCTGCAGGTGACGTCACTCCATTCATTAAATTTGCTCGAATCTACCAGGTACCTCTCGGTAGAACTTTCGCCAACGTACGAGCAATGGGTGAATAGGTGGAGACCCTATATAAAGGCGAGCTGAATGAATGGGGGGATCATCAGTCATTAGAACCGCGATAACAAACAAATGCGAAAGTGTGGAGTGAGAATTGGTCGAGTAGTAGAAAAGTGTGTTTCGTAATAGTGAAGTAATTTAGAAGACAATTGCGATAATGAATTTATGGACAAGTGTTAGATAATTTTAATAGTGACAATTAAAATTAGTGAAAAGTGTTAACTGATTATTGTGCATTTTATTTAATTGAATAAACTCTTTTAACTTAAATTAAAAGACATTGCGTTTTCACTTTCCCGGAACGTTAAAATTATAGGCCGCGAACCAATAACACGCGACAATATATATATATATATATATATATATATATATATATATATATATATATATATACATATATATATATATATATATATATATATTTATATATATATATATATATATATATATATATATATATATGCGAGTATATATATTGTATATATATATATATAATATAAACTTATATACGTATATATACATATATATATACATATATATATATATATATATATATATATATATATATATATATATATATATATATATATATATATATATATATATATATATATATACGAGTATATATATGGTAAGTCTTAAAAAGTATTGAGGCTCTTTTTGTCCTTTTTCGATAGAATATTTCTTTTAGTTAAAATGAGTTTTATTTAAGTATATATTGTCGATTATTGACCTTTTGCCATTTTTTTTGGTAGAGCCATTATTCCATCTGTATAGAACTTCTGTGGTTTATTGCCGAAAAACTTGGCCACGTGATTTTGACAGTTCCTTTTTGAAGGAAATTTCTTTTCATTACGCAAGCTTTGCAGAGACCGAAACAAATGGCAGTCTAATAGTGCAAGGCCTGGACTATACGGTGAATGCATAAAAATTTCCCAGCCAAGCTCTGTCAATTTTTGCCGCGTCATCAAAGATGTGTCTGGTGTGGCATTGTCATCATGGAAGGCACCGCCCGTTCTATTGATCTATTCTGGCCGGTTTTTTTGAATTGCTCGTTGCAATCTGGTTACTTGCTGACAGTACAGAGCCGAATTGAGTGTTTGGCCAGGTTCTAGTATCTCATGATAAACAATTCCCCTCGAACCCCACCATACACACAGCATAACCTTATTTGGTGTCAATCCTGGCCTTGAAGTCGTTTATGATGATGCACCTTGTTTGAACATGATCTGTTTAGAACGATTTTCTCATATCTTACCCATTTTTTATCGCCTGTAATGATTTGTTTCAACAATGGCTCGACTACGTTGCGTTTTATAACATTTCGTAAATGGAAATTTGGTTGATCAAATTTTTTTGTCTTTATTCATGGGGCACCCAAACGTCAACTTCTTTATGTATCCAGCCTTACGAAAATGGTTCGAAAATGTTTGGTGATGTATATTCAGTTCCTTAGAAATGTCATGGCTACTTATGTGTCGGTCTTCTTTAATTTTTTGTAAGATTTCATTTCAGTGATTGGTTGACCTGAGCGAGGTGCATCTTTGACATCAAAATTTCCAGAACGAAAGCAAGTGAACCATATCTTGGCTGTGGCTTTTAATAAAGTATCTTGAGCGTAGACACCACAAATTTTTTCATGATCCTACGATGCATTCTCACCTTGATCGTAGTGAAATTGTAAAGTATAACGAATTTCGTCAGAAATTTCACTCATTTTTAAATGAATACAACTTTTGACACGAATGACGAAATACAAAACTGTCCATAGAAAAATTTCAGACTGGAATGTCACGTTGCAATCGCATGTAAGTTTGACTAAATCTAATTTGTATTGCCCGATTTATGACAACGAACACCATCTAATAACAAAAAAGGCTAAATAATACTTCATATATATATATATATATATATATATATATACATATACACACACACACACACACACACACATATATATATATATATATATATATATATATATATATATATATATATATAGGGTATTCATCATGAAGTTTGACTTTCAATACGCTCTTTTTGACAGATCACGAGATTTGGCTTTTAATCTCAAATAAAAGGCACAAAGCTGAATTCGATGGTAAAAATTTTATTGTTTTTCAAAAGAACAATCTGTGACATTTACTTTTCAAAGCTTATTTCGTTTAAATGTTGACCGTGACCAAAACATATAAATAAAACCTGAGGGTCCGACTTTGGACGACATGTTTGATTCGACACAGTCTTCAGCCACACTCTCAGCTACAGCCGCCATATTCTCTTCACCATGTTCTGGATGTGGTCGAATCAGGCAAGTATCATCTAATAATGTATGCTTGGCTTCAAATTTGCAGATGATATTGGTTATAGCGGTTTCAGTAGGTCAATGATGCATACCATATGTTGCTCTAAGAGCACGAATTTCTCACAGAACGCTTATTTTCATAATAAAGCTGAATAATTTCAAAACTTTATATATATATTTATTTATTTGTGCACGTATTTGTTTATTTTATACAGTTTTCATAAATTTTTATATGATAATAAAATCAGAATGCTCCATCTATCAGGTGAAAACCATGACCATACGACCAAACCAAATGTTACAATTAAACGTCCATCCAAAGCCAGATCAAACACAAAGACAACATCGGAATACATCTAGCTAGGTACTGTTATGCCTTTGGGCTCCTTCAAGAGGTGCTAAGTCAATACAATTGTAAGGCCAAATACAGAAATTATGTTTTCATTTGCAAACTAAGAGAGAATGACGTTGGTGGAGGGTTGTTATTCTGTTAAGCAAGGACATCAAATACAGGCGAATTAGTTTAAACACCAATCTGGAAGTGACTGCTGTGCAAACATTGAACGTCAAATCCAATCTTGTCCTTGTTTCGATACATGCTCCGCCCAGCGTGACTGCATGAATGTTTAAAACTGGAATGGATGAAATCAAGCACAAGCTAGATTTTACCAGATAGACTGTTATCGGATGTGATGTGAACGTGAGACACACTTGTTGGGGTGAATAATCTCTCTAACTTTCCATTGAATCAGACACTGCACAACTGGCTCTTTTAACGGGAATTTCGAGAAGATCATCAATGAAGTGAGCCAAACTATCAACAATAACACCATATGCAAACAAATTTTACATAGCAACAATTACTGGTGGTCAAATGAACTAATGAAAATTTGGAGCAGAAAATGTGGCTTGAAACAAGCTCAAACGACTGAAGAACTTAAAGAACTGACCTGTCTTATACGAAGCCGGATATGAGTGGAATAGATGGTCAGAGAGAACAAAAGAAAAGATACGGAAAAACTGTACTTAACGCCTATGACGATGGTAACACCAAACATTTATTGACTTTAATCAACAACAGCTAAAATCACAAGAGCAGAAACCCGAATGGCTAAATAAACGAAGAGCTGAATTTGCTATTCCTTCAGAACATTAGGATCAAGCTGCACCTTTGCACTAACATCATCAAGGAAGCTGTTACCGCCATCAAATTTAATCACCTATTTAAAACTTAGGAGGTACATTCGATCTTTAGCGAGCAAAGGAAGCCTACGGCACCAAGTGTCAACTCAATCGATTGCAATATGTTAAAAACACTTGCTTCAAATCACTTTCGATGCTTTCTTGAGGCTTGTTATAATGTCGCTGTTGAGTGCGAAGTCCCGGATGCATGTAGGGCCATTAGAATTGCTCCAATACCTAAACCCAATAAGTATCCAACATAGCTCAGCAGCTACAGACTGATGTTGTCGACCAGTTTACCAATTATAATGATAAATAAACTGATCAAAATTAATTCGGGCCATTTTATTGAGGAAAACAACATCTTCTCCCCTAATTGCTGCGCATATAGCATAACAAGTGGACTTAAGCGTGCCTCAATACGCTGATGCTCAAACTAGAAAAAGAACAGGGTTTTAAGTATAAAATAACTGTCATTCTTGACATTACCAGTGCATACGAACACGTGAATCTAAACCTGCTTAAGCTAACCCTAGTCAACGTTGGCATAAGCTCTCTTTATATCAACTGAATTATCTAACTTTTTAATGGAAGAATCCTATTGTTAAATAAAAAAGTGTCATCGTGAAAATCGGCCTATCACAGGCAGACGTTTAAGCCCCCTCCCTCCCCTGTTTAACATGTATACAATTGTTTTACATCACCAAACAAACGATAATATTACTTTCATGCAATACCGCGACAATTTCTCCTGGACACTGTGGATGAATTACATAGTAAGTCGAATGACTTCAGCAGAGCTTCTGGCTCACTGGGTTTGAAAGTAAACCCCTCTAAAGCACATAATCTTTTCCACACTCAAACACCCTCAACGAGTACGAGTATACGAGTAAATGGAGTTTAGGTTGCATGGCGAAAAGGCATTCTTTACATAAGAACGAAAATAAATAGGACCGGGTCCTTTAAAGAATGGAGTGACGAAATCATCAGCAAACAGAACAAACCAAATCCTATCCGCATTTTGTGCAGGCCACTGAATAATTTCAAACCGACCATCACCTTAAATCTATATAAAGCTTTGATTAGATCCAAACTTGAATACGGAATTACCATATTGGCAAATGCACCAAACTATTTTTTCGACAAAATTGACGACGTTGAAGCAAATATCCCAAAGCTTTGCCTTGGTCACCCACGTAGTTCCGTCAATGTACAGGCATTCGAAATGTCTTTTTTAATAATTTACCTGATACTGAGTTGGCAGACTTAAAGAACACAGCCCACGTATACTAAAAATTCAAAGCTTCATTCGACGAAATTATTTCCACGGTCACGGTTATTACACCGCCCATCTTTAAGGTATTTGTAAA
Organism: Odontomyia ornata; assembly: GCA_963969285.1. Lineage (NCBI taxonomy): Eukaryota > Metazoa > Arthropoda > Insecta > Diptera > Stratiomyidae > Odontomyia > Odontomyia ornata. The sequence continues at coordinate 329,512,017 of OZ017738.1, forward strand.
GGTTAAAAATCTGATGTGCAACACACACAACAACATCAGTGGCACTGAACTAAATGACAAATTCATCTTTTATGTGGAGCAAGTAAAGAGTATGTCTCAGCTTATCTTTTCAACCGACCGAGGTAAGAATATTGCCAGGTTTCTTATTTTAGTTTCAATGACAACTTTTCTGCACTTAGCGCTGAATTGCATGCCATTTTGGCAGCCATGTTGAATTAGTTGTCAGATTCTAAGGTCGCGCTGCTCAACATTGAAAATAACAAAAATTATGAAAAAATAATTATGATAACTGGCAGGTCATCAATACCAAACCAAACATTCTAAGGTTCCCGGGGTTTAAAAGAGTAGGGACGACTGCAGAAGTTGATTATTATGCTAAAGAAGGGCTGAGCAAGGCCTTTTGGAACACAGCCACTTGAAACATGATGACATTATGGGTATTATCGCTTCAAACATTAAACGTGACTAGAGGAAGCGTTGCCTAGAGAAAGGACTAGGACACACAGCGTGTATACGAAACAGCGCCCAACACTTGAGAGGTGACAAACCATGATTTCATACTCTAGTGATTAGCAGCCTTGCAATTAGGACCATTAATAGAATCCTGGTCAACAAATTTTATAACAACTTGAGACTGTTCAAAGCAAAACGTGTAGATTCAGAAATGTGCAGACAATGCAATGAAGTGGATTAAACATTTTTTATATGTGATACATGAACAATAAGAGTCGAGTACGGTTTCTTCAAGAAATCCGAAGGATTTGCCACCGTATGGGGCATCCTGGTCAAAAATGACAAACATTTTATAGTTGAGTTTGGAATCTACATTGACACCGCAAAGATTAAGATCCAAACAAGTTGGGTAAATAGACCGATGGTCATATCAGAAGGGTTTTGAACCCAACGTGCGAAATGCAGTCATCAGTAACGAATAAAGGCGAGAAAAATGTCAAAGAGATGTTCACGTTTATAAGAAAATTCCTTGCTTCAGTACTTTCAATGGACGTCACTTTGTTGCAAACTAACAAAAATCACTCAAATCATGAAATCCCAAAAAAAAAATTATATTGTTGATCTTATTTGAAAATTTCAAGACGATCACAGCTGCAGTGTCTGATTCAATGGAAAGTCCGTAAAATACCAATATCACGTGTTATTGTTGTATTTGGAAAAATTTCAAATGGCTATAACTACCGTGAATATGATTGGATTTTCATAAAACTTGAAGAGTATTAGAACCGTATGTATGTTTCATGGAATTTAAGTGTATCCATATGATTTTAATGGGGAAAATGTAAAGTTGAGTGAATTTTGACTTCTAAGGTATTTGTTGTTGTTGTGCTTATCAATAACTATGTTGCACTTATAAAGACCTATCTCCTCTTCGAATCGCAGGTGTCCAATCGCGACACAAATTTATCGCATATTTCCCCTTCCTGTGCCCCCTCATGATAACACATCAATATTACAAACCATTTCTAATATTTTTATCAAAATTACTACATATTTATAGTGTCTAGGTCCGTTCCAAACGTATATCTCCCTAGTATAACGTGTTAACGTTGTGGTAATTTGTTGTTGGTAATTGTTAAATATTCAATCAGCTCTAAACGAACGGTTTATGCTTCAATTAATGTGAAAATTTCAGGACACATACAATTGCTATCAAGAAATTGAAATTGCACCTTTTGGGAAATTTAAGGGTCTCATTTTACAGGCAAAAACGTAAAATTTATAAAATGTACTATTATTAACAAAGTTGATCGAATTTCGACTTTTGAGGTATTTGTTGCCCTTGTTTTCTTCAAGTCCCACCTTTGAGATTTTTTTTCATATTTTTCGGCTCAAAAGTGTCGCAACCGCGAGGGGTAGAGCACAAAATTTTCGTTAATTTCCCCGTCCCTGCACTTCTCAAAGTAAAATTTTGTCATTTTAAGACCTGTTTTGAAAAGTTATCATCAATACATTTAATTTGATACCACTAATGCCTACATGCGATGAAATTTCTTCTTTCATGGGCCACCCCCCTATATGGGGACACCCCCTTAAAGATCTTGTTATTTTCTTTTTGTGATAAAAATTTGAAGAGGGTGTCACTTTGCACCTACCTACAAAATCTTATGTTTCCAGCTTTGTAGCTTTCGAGAAAAAGTGGTGTGACACATGGACGGACGGACGGACAGACTGGACGAAATTTTAGTATAGTTTTGTAAGATGATTTTACAAAACCCTAAAAAAGCTTTCAAAATATTCCCAACCTAAACGTTAAACCTTACCTCAAAACGTAATATGATAAAGATAACCCATACCTATCCTAAATAATGAAATCTATTCCTATTTTTTAAACAAACAAACAAAAACACTAAATGTAGCAATAATGAGCTTAAACTCAATAGTTTGCAACGAAAAACACAAAACAACAAAATAAACACGAATAATTAATACGTTGTCATTCAGGCACCAATACCTAAATCGCTCCCTCCCGGCCCGACCAACCTCAACAATTCTAGTGAATCTCCATTGTAATTGTTGGTCTCGTGAACTCACATTTAAAGGATATTGTATTCTCTAATCAGTGGCCCGTCTATATATGTGATATATAAATGGGACGCCGTTAGAATCAAAAATATATCGATTCATGTCCAAATACCCGAATGTTTATGGAGGAATGGAGACAGTAGTGAGACAATCCTCAATATCTCTGTCTGTAGAGTGGAACGGCTGTGAAATCCGGGGGTTTTCACTCACAGTTACAGATCTTGTGATTGATTCTGAAGCAGCCTTAATACGAAGATATCGACTCTTGTCACCTTAGCAGTTTGATAGCTGATTCTATCCGATACATAGTGCTTCCAATTCATCTCATGTTTTCTGTACATGCCACTACATGCACGAAGATATTTCGTCTCGAAGACTCTTAATCTTTCCATAGCACTAGTAGTCTGGTAGTACCAGACCTGACATCAGTATGTCAAAACTTATCTAACCAGGGTCTTGTAACAGATAATTTTGACTTCTTGATCAATGTTTCTAGAATGAAAGAGTCGTCGAAGGGTCATGACAACTTTTTGTGCCTTACTGAGCATGATTTGGACATGTTCAGTATAGTACAGCTACTGATCAAGATGAGCACCAAGGTATCGAACATAGGACTTATGTTAAACCCATTCTGAACTACCCTCGCCACCATGAATGTGAAAATCCTTCCAATTACGTTTCAGGTCTTGAATGGCCCCCAGCAGTAATGTCCGAAATAAAATTGTTTCTCACTTCTGCGCATTGATTTTCATTCGCCAATCGTCGGTGTAGGGGTCATTGAACATTTGTTGAAGATAGCACTGAACAATTGTAGCTTTTCGGTCTGCAATACGTTTGATCAGGTCATCGGTAAACGCTGCAGATGATTGCGCTGGCAAGACGTTAAAATCAAAGCCGTTCACTAGCTTGTGAATGAATATTGAGAAGAGCAGAGGTGCAGTAACTGTTCCTTGCTGTAGACCATTGAATTCATGCATTGTTGTCAGATTTCCATCCGTTACAACAAATGATTTCCCGTATAACATATTGCATATCATGGTGACGAGGTGTCTGAGGAACCTGTCCTGAACGAACTCAAAACTTAGTCCATCTAACAACACCGTATTGAAGGCTTTCTCCATATCAATGAGACACGCTCCAATACACTCTCTGCTGCTTAGTCTGAGATTACTTTCGTTATCACGTGTATGGTCAAATGTCTGACACAAAAACCAAATTGGTGATTTGGCGTCAACTCATATTTATATTTTATTCAGTATCACTTCAAACACCTTGCTGATGTTACGCAGCAGCTTTATAGCTCTTAGGGCTCAAAGATTATTTTCCTTTCTTCAATATTGGAAATACCTTAGCCTTTTCCCACTCATTTGGGAAATATGAATTGCTCAACATGTTGTTTAACAATATGCAACAATTCCTATTAGCAACCTCAGGCAAATGTCGGAGAACTATATGTGGAACACCGTCGATAGCACATGATTGTTTGTTGTTTATCTTGATAACTATGAAACACAAGTCTTCATAGCTGACAAAATAATCAATAAAATTCATGGTCAGTATTAGGTCAGATGTTTATGTTTCATTGAATTGAAGAAGAGACTCGCCGTTCAGGCTTGATTTGAAGTCGGAAACTTTTGTTTCAACGACCTCTATAAGCATTTGATTCCCTTTCTCGGTGTTTGGTAGATGAATCAACTCAAAAAAAGTTCCAATCAGGGCAAGTTTCTGCAAACTATCACATATAATCCTGTTTCCATTTCTATCTGGAGTGGTACTATCAATTTCGGTACCAGCCTTATCGAAAAGATTTATCTCATGACTAGCGAATTCAAGATTTGATACCTTCACACGAGACTTCTTGCGGAATAAACTATTCACTTTCATGAAAACGTCATCTGGGTCCTGTGAGCTAATACTCTTGAGTTTTTCCACCCATTGAATGTTGACCTCACTCCTGAAGTATGAACGGATTAAGTTCCGGACATTCTTCCAACGAACCATCCTTCGTTGGAAAAAAATCCAAAAATCACCGATAAATATTGTTGACGTGTATTAGAAGAAGGCTTTTCAATCTTTCTAACCTTGCTATGGTTGGTGTTTCATATCATTCCATATTGTGTCAATCTTTAATCTTGGGAACTATTTTCTCAATCGTTTCCATCGTCAAATTCTCTAATTTGGGCTAATAGAGATTTATTTCATCGTTGTTTGGACTCCTGTCATGAGGAAGTATTAAGCAAGCATTGCCATCATTAGAAGGAGAACATTGCTTCTGGTACACTCGATTAAACTTCTTTTTAAACTTTCCCCAGTCTGTTTTTTTGAAATTCAGCCAATGATTTTCATTTTGAACTGGAATGAGGAGGTCATCATCCCTTTGATGATTGATTTTCATTACGATCGCGTTATGGTCGCTATCATAAGGAAGCACTTGCGATTTCCGTTGAAGACTATTAAAGCTGAATTCAAATCTTACGTCAGCAATGCAGAGGTCCAAATATGAATTTGTTCTAGAGTATTTTGGGAACTCTGATCCATATAGATTGCACCTGTATTCAATTTAGTTCTCTGTCATTCACGATTTAAGGAATCCACCTCTTGATTATTGTTGGCGTTCAGCCATGATGTATGCTTGGCACTCAGGTCACAGGCAAGAATATAAGAACTATGCAGCGTATTCAATTCGAGTATTTCAAAAAATAAATTGAGCTCCTCCTGTACTTTAGAGCATTTGGCCCAGTTGCATAGGCAGAGATAACGAGGAAGTTATCCCCACCTAGCAGTGAAATTTTGATAACGGACACTTCAAGAGATGCAAAGCTTTTGAATTCGACTCTTTCAATATTTTGGAAACAATAGGGCCTTCGAACCAATATCCTGGTTACCATATCGTTTCTAACGAACTCAAAGTCTTGAATGTAATAGAGTGCCATGAATTGATGTGAATTTCAGTGAGAAGCATGATGTCAGGCTTTTCCTTAGCAACGAATTCAAAGAGATAGTCACATTGATGTATAGTACCAACGGAGGTGACGTTGATCAAGATGAGACGAAGCTTATCCATGGAAATGTGACTGGGTGACAAACTGTTCTGAATTATGTTGCCCTAAATGCTGAAAAACGAATTGATTTTTATTTATTCTTTCTAAAAGAGATTATGTATTTCATTTACATTGTTGTCTGCTGGTCCTCTAGCAGCAAGTGCAAATGGCACTCCAGACTTGGCAAAGTTGGAAGGTAACACACTGCGTTGTACAAGAGTGGTTCAAATATGATCGAGACAAATGCTCTGACACGTTTGTTTACTATAAAAAAAATTTACAAAAATTCACAGTTTTTCTAGTTACTCCCTCTTACAAGTTACGCATTTTGTCCACCTTTCCGAACATTTTTTGATACGAGTATTGGAGGATTTCTTGGGCAACTCGAACAGCCATGTGCGCACGTACTCCCCTACCTTGTCGTCGGTGTTGAATCGTTGACCTCCGGGGGCTTCTTTCAGTGGTCCAAACATGTGGTAGTCGCATGGTGATGAATCCTTATTGAAGGGGAGTGTTTCAGTACTCCGTTATTGTATCGAGTTTGAGACGTACGGTATGAGGACGTGCGTTACCCTGGAGAAGAATTGCACTTCGTGCTGAAATGCTCCTCCATTTCGAGCCGTTATTTTGCGATATTGAAGGCGTTCATAGACGGTAGACTCTACACTGTCAATACTGTTGCTGAGTTCAGCAAAAATGTCTCGCACATTCATCCTATGGTCCTCTGAAATGAGTTGTTCTACGCGGCAAATGTTTTCTGGTGTGATGTTGGTTCGCGGTCGACGATCATGCGGCTCAGTCTCAACGGTTTCGCGACCATCCTTGAATACTTTCCCTCATTTGAATATAGCAGCCCTACTCAGGCACTCACTACCGAAGTGATTCCCCAAACGAAGAAAAATTTCCATGTTTTCGACGCCTTCTCTCACTAAAAAATGAATAACGGCACTTGACGTTCACTCATGGTCATAGCACGCGCGTGAAACATGCACTGCCGACGAAAACAATGCCACAATATTTGTAAGGGCCCAGCTATCACATACTCAAGCCACGACCTTCAAAACATACATACGCGCCATCTACAGCGTTTGTCTCCATCAATTTTGAACCGCCCTCGTACTTGATTTTGTTTTTGGGAGAATTCAATTTTTGCATTTTAATGATCAAATATACCGCAGTTAGCACACTATAATTTTCCTTTTATTTCTACCTGAGCCAATATGCATTCAACGGGGGCATGAATATCCTTACATTTAACGAGTGCATGGTACATTTAGCAGCTGAATAACAGAATCTTTGGCACCTGTATCACTGATTGACCTCAGTTTTTTAGGAACACTCCCACCTTATAACGTTAAAGTTTAAGTACCTTACCTGTTAGAGGGCACTTGGACTGCTATCGTTAGAAATTTGTACCAAATAAAATAGCAATGCTTTGCCTTCAAAAGTTGATCTCGTTTCACACTAATGAATTTGACAGCTGGTGCTGCTTCCTGTAACATTTCAAGGAACGTTAGGTTCTACTCCACCTTTGGCGTGTATGTCAAGTGGGGAGCTTGCACACTATTAAAAGCATCTTTCGCTAGCTTGAAATCAGTCAGTGTTTTTTTTAAATTATGATTTTATCAGCGGTCATTCTCTTAACTTCGAAATTATCGATCTTATGTTTAACTACCTATAGCCGAACCACATCCCCTGCATGCGGCCCAAGGACAATTAATCGGAGAAACTTTCTTAGTTAACTTATATTTTTAATAAGAGAATCAGCAGACACACCGGTCGGTTTCTTCTCCCTGTTCTTATTTTTTGATATTAGGTATTCAATAAAATTATCACTAGAATCATTAATATTATCTTTGTTTTCTTGACACTCTTCTCGATGTCCATACTGTCATTCATCGCAACAAGTAACGCATAGTAATTTGCGCTGTTGTTTGCTCCTCCCGTGCTTAGTGTGATATTAGCATCATGGATTGTTGACTTCTTCGTATCATGTAATGTTGCTTTATTTTTTTTGAGCCTTTTGCATGGCTACTTTTTAGGGTTTTGTAAAATAATTTTACAAAACCCTACTAGTTTCGCGACCAGTCTGTCCGTCCGTCCGTCCGTGTGTCACAGCATTTTTTCTCGGGAACTACTTAAGCCAGAAACATCAAATTTTGTTTGTAGGTGTAAAGTGGTGATCTCTTCAAATTTCAACTATAAAATAATTTTATAAGGTATTTAAGGCGGGTCTCCCCATATAGGAGAGTGACCCCTCAAAAAAAAATTTCATTGAAGGTAGCCGATATGGGTATCAAATGAAAGGTCTTGATGAGAACTTTTCAAAACAGGTCTTACTTTGGCAAAATTCGCTTCGAGGGGCGCATAGGGAGCGGAAATACACGTAAAATTTGTCTCCCCCCCCTCGCGATTGGACACCTGTGATCCGAAAAATCTGAAAAAAATCAGGAATGTAGGCCTTGGTGGGTACAACAACAAAAAATACGTGAGAAGTCGCTATTCACTCAATTTTGTTAGTAATAGTATGATTTATCGATTTTATGTTTTCTTGAATAAAATCTTAACGGTACCCTTAAATTCAATGAAATTCAGCACGTAGATGTCTATTTATAAGATTGATCCATCCTGAAGATTGAATCATATTTAGCGAAGTTATAGTGGTTTGAATTTTCCTGTATTACTATGGAACAATATGCGCTGCATTTATTACTGTCGCGTGTTTTCGGTTCGCGGCCAATAATTTTAATGTTCCGGGAAAGTGAAAACGCAATGTCTCTTAATTTAAGTTAAAAGAGTTTATTTAATTAAAAATGCACAATCATTTATTTAACTATTTCACCTAATTTTAATTTTCACTATTAAAATTCTAACACTTGTCCATAAATTTCTTATCGCAATTGTCTTCTAAATCACTTCACTATTACGAAAATCACTTTTCTACTACTCGAATAATATCGCTTCCCACACACAATCGCAGTTCTTATCGCGGTCGAATGAATCCCACCATTCATTTAGCTCGCCTTTATATAGGGTCTCTAATCAATCAACTCAGTTCTCGTACATTGGTGAGTAAGCGGGAACATTCCAGCATGAATGGGCAGTGACTCAATTTCAGATGTTGTTCATGCTTGTTGAGTTCTCGTGGGTTCGAGTAAATTCAGTTGTTGATGTTCTTAATGAATGTGAAAACAATTGCGACAGTAGCTCGCAGAATTATTTGTACATGTAATTATTTGTACATGTGACACTGCCCCCACCTCAGTTCTTTTCGCCCCGAAAAGATGTGTCGCTATTTGTAGTCAATTCTCCCTGGGTGTAATATGGGGCAGGACGGTCCAGATGCACGATTTTCATTTTAGCTCTCGGCTTACGATGTTGCTGTTTTCGGTATACGACGTCGTTGATTCGCTTTGTAACTCGGTATGGTCCCTCCCAATTATGTTGCAACTTTGGAGACCTACCCTTTCGCCGTTGCGGGTTATAAAGCCACACCAAGTCATCTTCCTGGAAGCGAGTAGAATTAGCCTTTAGATCATATCTGGTCTTCATTTGAGGTGTTTTCGCACTGTCCGATGTATCTGGTTCAACCGTTGTCTTAGCTCACTTGCATACTCCGAGATGGTTTGGGGTTTCCCGGGGGGTGTTCCGAACATGACTTTGGCTGGGGCTTGGCCCGTCGATGCATGTTCGGCAGCTCTGTACGCCATCAAAAATAGTGGGATATGTCGGTCCCAGTCCCTTTGGTTCTCGTCAACCATCTTGGCAAGATGTTTATTGAGCGTGCCGTTGAAACGTTCGACCATTCCATCGGATTGGGGATGCAGCGGTGTTGTCCTCGTTTTCCGTATTCCGGGCAGCTTGCACATTTCGCCAAAAACTAGTGACCAAAGTTTCGGCCTTCATCCGAATGTAGTTCGCAAGGCACGCCGTACCTACTGACCCAATTTAACACTAGCTGTTCGGCTACAGTAGTTGCTTCCTGGTTGGGAATGGGGTAGACCTCGGGCCACTTGCTGAAATAATCGGCTACAACCAGCGTGTATCGATTTCCCCATTCAGATTCAGGAAAGGGTCCAGCGATGTCAACAGCAATCCTTTCAAACGGTACCCCCACGTTGTAGGTTTGCATTTGTCCTCTCAGTCGTCGTTTTGGACCTTGGAAAGAAGCACAAATTGTGCATCTGCGACACCAGTCCTCTACATCTTCTCGAGCCTGGAGCCAGTAGAACCTTTCCCGCAATTTCGCTAAGGTCTTGTTAACACCAAGGTGGCCTCCCGAGGATCCTTCATGCATTTCCTTAATCACATCGTGGATTCGGCTTTTGGGTAGTATAGTTTGCATCCTATAGGAGCTGCCATCCGCCGTTTCCCATTTCCGCTTGAGTACGCCACCCTCCACCTGAAGGGAGTTCCATTGTGCCCAATAGCTTTTCAGGGTAGCGCCATGCGTTGAAACGTCTTTCCACTCAGGTCGCCCAGACGTCTCCTTCCATACGAGCAATGGTCCGATGTCTTCATCGGCTAACTGGGCGTTTCGAATCTTTTCCGATGATCAACCTCCATCGAATTCTGCCGTTATCAATCGCAGATCAACGAGCGGTTTCTTTTCCTCAATCCGTCGGCAATGCTTGCAGTTAGCTGGACATGGACGGCGGGATAGGGCGTCAGCATTTCCATGAACTCTGGCTTTCCGATGAACAATTTCGTAGTCGTATGACTGCAGTCTTTCGATCCATCTCGCAACTTGTCCCTCGGGGTTTTTGAAGTTGAGCAACCATCTCAGTGATGCATGGTCCGTTCGAAGAACAAGCCATATAGATACTTATGGAACTGCTTGGTGGCCTCCATTATAGCCAATAGCTCCTTCCTGGTCACGCAGTAGTTCCTCTCACTTTTTGAGAGAACTCGACTGTAATAAGAAAGGACTCTTTCTTCGCCATTGATCTGCTGGGAGAGTACAGCCTCAATACCGCCGTTGCTTGCATCGGTGTCAACTACAAACAGTTTTCCAGGTTTCGGATACGCCAGCACGGGTGATTCACACAGCTTTTCCTTCAGGGTCTCGAAGGCTGTCTGGCATTGTACATTCCAGACATACGGACGATTTTTCTCGGTTAGCTGATGGAGACACTTAGCTATTTTGGCTAAGTCTTTGACGAATCTCCGATATTAGGTTGCCAGACCCAGAAAACTTCGTAGTTGGCGCTTGTTGTTTGGTGTTGGCCAGCTTTTCACGGCTTCAATTTTCTCAGGGTCTGTTTTGACCCCTTCTGCTGATACGACGTGTCCCAGGTATTTTACTTCAGCTGCGAAAAGAGTACACTTGTCGGGACTAAGTTTCAAATTTGCCAGTCGCAATCGGGGGAAAACCTCTTCTAAGGTCCGCATATGCTCTTTGAACGTTCTACCGATGACGATGATGTCATCTAGGTACACCAAGCAGGTTTTCCAGGTTAGACCACGTAGTACGTATTCCATCAAGCGTTCGAAAGTGGCTGGAGCATTGCAAAGCCCAAACGGCATCACCACAAATTGCTACAATCCGGTCCCAACTGAAAATGCGGTCTTCTCTCGGTCCTTCTTGTCAATTTCTACCTGCCAGTAGCCACTCTTGAGATCGAGTGTAGAAAACCATTTTGCGTCGGCTAAAGTGTCCATGATGTCATCGATGCGTGGGAGCGGGTAACTATCTTTCTTAGTGACGTCGTTAAGCTACCTATAGTCGACACAAAAACGGGTGCTACCGTCCTTTTTCTTTACTAGAACGACAGGTGCGGCCCATGGACTGACAGAAGGTTCAATTACGCCTTGTTTTTCCATGTCCAAAATCAGCGCGCTCACTTCTCCTTGTTTGGCTATAGGGGGCGTCGCGGTGCTTGTTGAATCGGCTTGGCTCCCTGTGTATCTATGACGTGAGTTACCAGACTCGTTCGGCCGTGGTCATCCGGGCTTGTTGAGAAGATGTCACTGTACTTGGTGACCAGATCAGAGGCTCGTTTGAATAGCTGCACTGGCAATTTGACCTGCTTCAATATTGCAGACGTCGATTCCCGGGCTTTGTCTGTGTCTTGCCTCCTTTTCCAATGATGGTCGTGGGTAGCTTCCAAAGAGGTGATGGTGGAAACAGGCTGGCAGCTGCCGATGACTTCTCCCACTTTGATGCTCGTGGTTGAGTCTGCGGTGTTAAGGACTCTAACCGGCACATATCCATTCCTTAAAGATCTTACAAGGCTTCGTCCTACAATCAAACTGCGCAACGCGGACGTCTTCGTTGGCTCTATCAGATAAGATTGGTGGTCTCCAGAATCACCATCAAGCTTGGCCCATACAATGCTTTCGGAAGAATTCGGTACATCAGTGTCAGTACATACCACTACATTCATCTTGGGAATTTGGACGCTGGGATCCTCCATCAGTACTTCGACATTCTGCCATTTCAATACACGTTTGCCCAAATCCAACGTGATTCCATGTGGTCGCAGAAAATCCATTCCGAGAATGCAGTCATCCATAATGTTCGCGACCAGAAAATTATGTCGGAACACAAGGTCTCCCGACTGTATCTGGAGGTTAATCTCTCCATGGACAGGTGCAGTTTCTCCCGTAGCTATTCGTAGTGAGAAAATTCTGCCCGTGTGAAGTTGTTGCTGTCTAACTAGGTCTGGTCGGATAATCGTTTGGGTTGCACCAGTGTCGATTGTTATGGTGCAGTGTTCTCCGTCAATTTGACCCGGAAGGCATAAGTCCGCTTCTCCACGATGTAGTCTTGACACGATGATGGTGGTGCTGGGGACGTCGATCCTCCTAGTCAACCTCTGCCCCACGAAGTTGGCTCTTACATGTTTCCCGACCCCTCTGTTTGAAGGGTTTCCATTCTGGGCTCCTGACTCGGTCTGGATCTCCTCCTAGCTGCACACCCTGGACAATAGCTCGGTTTTCTCCGCTTCTTGCAGTCTCTTTGCAGGTGCTCCTTCATTCCGCAATTCTAGCATCTAGGCGCACCATTTACATGCGGGTCTCGCTCAATTTCCACGCGCTCACACCTGCACTCGTCTGCCACTACCTCACGGACCCGGGCAGTGGTACGAGTCGCATTCTTCGCTGCCTCAAAGTTCAGACTGTAAGCCAATGCGTCCTCAACCGTTTGCTTTTGGGTTAAACGCACGGCTTGCTGCAATTCCGGGTCCTTTAGTGCGCTGATGAATGCTTCTGTCGCTGCATCATCTCGATGTTCTGGGTCGTAGGCCGGGTAAGCCAAAAGTGCTAGTCGCTCAATGTCTTGGGCTAGCTGCTGTAGGGTTTCACCAGACTTCTGCACCCGATGCAGATCCATAACGCTTGTCAAGCGCATTCATTATAGCATTCGAGTTTGAGTGCAATTCAACGGGGATCGTCTGCAACAGTTCGGCAGCTGGGCCTCTTAGAGCAAGAATCAATGCAGTTGCTCGTTCCTGCTCATTCCAGTGATTTATGCGAGCGGCTGCTTCAAACTGGGTTTTGTAAATAGTCCAGACCGTTTGCCCATCGAATATTGGTGCTTGCACATTTCTAGATAAGCTTTGCGCTGCGGTTAAAATTGGAGCTGGTGAGGCGGTTACTACTGCCTTCGCTGCTTCCAAGTCCTTTTTCACTTTTTCCATCCCATGGTTGATTCTCTCCTCGACCTGGCTGATCTCAAGGTTGATTCTCTCCTCGACCTGATATACCTTCTCCTCGACGCATTTAATTTGGCTGTTGAGACTACTGAGCTCCGCTTTTATTTCGGTTGACTGTTTTTCCAGCTTCTGTGTGATGTCTGCCTTGATTTCGAATGCTTGTTGGTCTAGCTTCGCTGATTGTTCATTTAACTTCGCTGTTAAATTGGATGACTGTGAGCTTCGCAGTTAAATTGGATGACTGTTGTCGCTGCTCTTGCTGCATCAGCATCAACATTTGCATCAGCGCATTTTCTGGTTCCTTTGGTTTTGGTGTTTCGGCTTCATCACCTTCTGCGCCTTTTACTGCATCTGAGAGCTCACCCAAATCCAGATTCACGCCTTCCGACTCGATCGCATCACGCAAGCGTGCAATCAGTATGGCCTTTGTACCTTGTGTAGCCAGATTTCGTTGTTCCAACTCCTCTTTGAGCTCCGATATGCTCAATTGATTAATTTTAAGATGTAAATTTCCTGGCATTTTTATTGTTTCGGCTATTTTTCCACGTTAATTTTCACAATTGTGCACTTTAAAATTGTTTAAACGTTTTCACTTCCAAATTTTAATCTCACTTCTCGACACCACTGTCGCGTGTTTTCGGTTCGCGGCCAATAATTTTAATGTTCCGGGAAAGTGAAAACGCAATGTCTCTTAATTTAAGTTAAAAGAGTTTATTTAATTAAAAATGCACAATCATTTATTTAACTATTTCACCTAATTTTAATTTTCACTACTAAAATTCTAACACTTGTCCATAAATTTCTTATCGCAAATCACTTCACTATTACGAAAATCACTTTTCTACTACTCGAATAATATCGCTTCCCACACACAATCGCAGTTCTTATCGCGGTCGAATGAATCCCACCATTCATTCAGCTCGCCTTTATATAGGGTCTCTAATCATTCAACTCAGTTCTCGTACATTGGTGAGTAAGCGGGAACATTCCAGCATGAATGGGCAGTGACTCACTTTCAGATGTTGATAATGCTTGTTGGGTTCTCGTGGGTTCGAGTAAATTCAGTTGTTGATGTTCTTAATGATTGTGAAAACAATTGCGACAGTAGCTCGCAGAATTATTTGTACATGTAATTATTTGTACATGTAACATTACTATGGCAACATATGGCTATTGAACAATATGCGCTTTTTACCGACTCAGACACCATAGTTTTGCTAGGATTTGCATGAAAGTTTCAGGAATTATAGGTGTCATGTAGATCTTTGAGAATCGGTTCAGCTAGTGGTATCAGCAATCGTAAAACAAAATAGTGGCTGTTATAAATGCGAAGATTGAATAATTTTGAGTTATTTTTTCCCAACTTCAACGTTTAAGGTGCATGCTCTGAACACTTGATTCAATTTAATGAATGACTGAAGATGAGTACCTACAATTAATGCTCATAAGTGAAACAAGTCAAGAAGGTGGGAGAGAGCTCCTAGCGAAATCGTTTTGTAACCATTCTAGGATTCGAAAAAATTGGCCATTAATCGATGATAACAGTAGAGGAGAGTGGCCCCTGAAAAAAAAAATTCATCAAACGTAGCCGATATGAGTATGAAATAAAAGTTTTCATGGGAGCTTTTCAAAACAGTTGTTAAGCTGTCAGTTTTTGCTTCAGTGGGGGCACAGGGGAGAAATACATGTAAAATGTGTTTCCTCCGTCATCATCCATCTGAAATAATTATCAAGGGAGATATTTATGAGTATAACAATACTAAAAACCTCAGAAGTCGAAATTCGTTCAACTTTGTTAAAAATAGTATGATCTTCGTATTTCATATTTTCTCCAATAAAATCGTCTTTGACATGCTTCTTGATTTGATTTGATCTGGTGACTGCATTTCGTAAATTGGGTACAAAACCCTTCTGACATGAGCGTATGTCTGTTTACCCAACTTGTTTTTCATTCATCTTGCTTGTTGCCGCTTTTCTGGACGTATTTTGTGGCTTCATCACTTTTGTTTTGTTGACATTTGTTAATTGCCGGACCATTTCCTCTAAATTTTTAATTCCGAGTTTCATCTCCTAATTTTCTCTAGTTGCTTTTGCGTTGTCTTTAGTTACTCTTTCCAATTGTTCGCTTGGAAGTACGCTCAACGTTTTCTTGGTCGTTTTTTCGTGACATGATTTTGTCATTTGTAGCGTTTGCAATGCCTGGAGGTGGAAAACCGTCGGGTTGTCTTTGCCCCAGGCGAGAAACTTTTCTTCTTATTTGAACTTTTTGAGACTTCTTCGGAAGTAAAATCCAGAAACTTGATAAATTGTTCGAATAATTCGAGGACTTCATAAGTTTTTTTAAAAAAAGTAACTTCAAATTGGCGTTTTAAAAAATTATTTTAAATTTTGAAAATTATTTACAGGAGCGATTAAAACCACGTCTATACGCAACGACTGGTGGATTCATCATCATCATTATTTTGTTTAATATTTATATTTTATTCAAAGTAGAACCATTCCTGGATGTGCTCGTACACAAATTTTTGGCATTACTGAGCATTATTTTCATAGGTTTGTGCAACCGATGTTTTCTATTTCGATAATGGCTAATATTGGTAAGACTATAAAATCAATCGTTTCCAGAGAAGCAGAAATTCATTTCAACGAAATACAATTTTTCAAAAACCATCTTTCCCTAAATGACCAAAAAGAAAATAAAGAACACAATTTTTCTGTACATGTTCTGTTTACTTAGGATGTCGATGACTCAACAACTCAGATACAATAAATTATTAATAACACAAAACAATTCAGTTGGGAAATTGATTTTCTGACCAAACAAGCTTTTTTGATCATAAACAAAAATACATAAAAAAAATCGAAGGTCATTCGCAATGAATAAAATATTTAATGTTGTTAAAATGACCATGAGCGAAATGTGAACGCATTTAATTTTAATGCCAGACGAGCACAAATACCTGAAACTTTCACGGAATTTCAAAACTGATTTCCAAATTCTTGGCCTATGCTATGAAGTGGATAAATACAAAATGGAGATTTTAATTTAAATCTGACGATACGAGGGAGGAATCCTGGCATTTTATTCCAAACCGACATAACAGTGCAAGTAGGAATATTATTCACTCAGGACTAAGTGTTAAGCTTATGCTTATTTCTCTGTTTGCTGGAGCAAGTAGAAATGAACAATGCCTTTATCCCTTAGCCTTTTAACATTTCCAAAAAATTATAGCCCTAAGGATTCATTGCGGTATGGTGATTATCGTGCCGAGTTTTATTGAAAAGGGGCTTATTAAATCACTGTTGTTGGTATTTATTATTTCACGGGTACTCGATAAAATTCCACTTACTGTGTGAACTGAATAGATGAAGCGTGGGATTGGATAATTTTAAGGGCTCTGGTTTGATCCTGCCTGTATAAGTTTAATGGAAACAAAGTATCCGAAAATGTAAATGGCCATAATGTGATGTTTATATTCCCATAAAAAAGAGTGTTGGATAATGCCTACCACTTCGTTTTTTCTGTACATCATCAAGAGCTGCTTCACATTCTGTGATTTATTTATAAAAATTTGCGATATTGAACGACTCATAAGTGGGATTCAAGAAGTGCTGTTTTTGTGCGCTTCGCTTAAAATTCTCTTTGCCATATTTAAATTTCTTTCATTCTTGAAAAATAATCCTGAAAGCAAAAAGTTAAAGTTGACGGGAAGTATTTAATGCCCTTAAGATTTCCCTAAGATACAAACGTATTGAGTGTTTCAAACAATTGTTGCTGAATTCAATTATATTTTCAATGGGCAAAAACGATATTACTCAAAAAATAAAGGAAATAAACCTAGGGATACGTTTATCAACAAAAAATTACAGTAACTTTGTATTGCCTTCAATTAACTCGCCGATAATTCAAATGACATAATAGTGTTGCAAAATGTTGCTTTTCTTGAGCACCGATAACGTACAAGTAGAATGTGTCCCGTGGCTTGTAGAGTAGAGGACGAGTATAATAATCTGAAACTTCCTTACTGTTTTCAAATATAGCCCAACATATTCAGAGGGTTCGAGAGCAAGCTCAAAAGTGCGTTAAAAATGCAGAAGCCATATTTTAGGCATACAGGTATATCCAGCTTTTGTTCGATCATCGAAATCAAGCTGCAGTAATGGTAGGGTAGCATATGTGTGAATTTCCTTAGTCACATCTTTAACTACCTACTAACATACTATGCAATTCCTCTTCCCCCTCCCCTCCCGCTAGAGGAGGGATCCCCTAACTTGATGTAACAAAATGGTACCTGGCCCGAAGTAGTGTATCAAACAGGTCCAGGCTGGGTTCTCAGGTTGGCAGGGAAGGTGCTTAGTCGGTAGTCAAGTAACTTGCGAGCATGGAAGTTCCACACTTGGTGCGTAAAAGGCATTCACCTCCCTACTACAAAATAAAAACATACTATGCAATAACTTGGAGTGCATTCAACCATTGAGGTATAGTAGCAATACGGTAAAATGTTATATTATGGAGGCATACAAGCAGCCCGGGACACTTTTAAAGTCTTAGAAATTCTAATGTTAGCATAATTATAGTTATCTGTTTATTTTCTCAAGAAAAAATAATGCAGCTACTAATTTTTCCAAAACGACTCCTCTCCAACAGGAATAAAAAACGAATGTTTGCATCCGTTCCCCCGCAACGGCTCGTTTTTTATACCCGTTGATGGCAGAATCAATTAGAGCCCTAGGTACTTCACCGCTGGCTTTAATTCGATGAGTATGCCTCTAATATTGATCATCCTTACTCTAGGGGTTCTCTTTTTTATCAAGACGACCATATCAATTTTCTCCAGGGCTAGACTGAACCCACGAGCCGCCATCCAGTCTCTCACTCGGTTCATTCGCATACCTAGTCTAAGTTGCGCTTGTTTAATGGTGCGTCCAGTGACCAGAGCTGCAACATCATCTCCATAGCTGATCAAGCGCGACTCATTTGGCATCTCTGGTCTCAGTAGTCCATCGAAAGATATGTTCCAAAGGTCTGGATCAAGGTTAGGTCCCTGGAAACACCCGATGCAAATGCCATACTTCGTTGACATTATATCGTGTCGTAAAGCAGGCTTCAGTCCTTCAGGTAGTCCGTCAAAAGTCGCATTAGATATTATAGAGTTTGAAGAAGGTTTTCCAGCATATTTTCTCATATAGCGGAGTTGAAGGCATTCACAACTTCGAGTGCCACCCACAGAACGATTCGTCGCTTGGTGTGGCTATGTGCCCCTGCCTTTTAGAGCGTGCTCACCACTTCTGCAATTGAATGAATGTTGGAGCATCTCTACTGACAAACAGATAGGTCCCTAGAACCACGAATCGCGTTCTTTCCTTTTGCGGATCAGCACAATCCTCGCCACTTTCTATCGTACCGGGCAAACCCTGTCTCTTAGGCAAGCGTTGAATATACTGAGCAATGGCGATGGACAAGTTGCAGCACTACCTGGTCCTGGAGCCTTCCACGCTTTCAATAGAAGGACTGTCTCTTCTTGTTCCATCTATGTGAAGAGTTGATACTTTATTGCTGTTTCACCGGGGACAGCGTCAACATGGACGGGATAGGCGGGGAGGAGTGCCCGCACCATCTCGTCCATCTTTTCCGCATCATGTATGCGAGACGTCCGTAGGGCAACAAGCTTCCGCATAACTAGCTTGTAGCCAAGGCCCCACGGATCTGTATTCGCATTGTTCACTAGATCTTACCAGCAGTGAGCCTTGCAGCCATTGTCTGGCCGACTCATATGCTGCTGCCTGGTTGCATGCCTCGTCACGGTTCCGTTCCCGTTGAGCCTCATGCCGAGGCTTGTGACACTCTCTGCGCTTGTCAACGATTTCTATTGACCACCAGTACACTGAGGGCTTACTGTGCTGGGGTTTTTGTTGGGATATAGACGCGTTGCAAGTAGTCGTGATGATGCTCATAGTTGAGTTCACCGCGTCTTGAGTTGCCAGTTCTTCTGTCCCCTGTAAATCACCCTGCAGTTGCTTATGTGCCGCGAGCACCTCAATTTTCATCCTTCCGATGTCCCACCCAATGGTAGAAGGTCAAGAGCATGGTCGTTGGGAGATAACATCACTGATCTCAAGCAGAATGCACTGATGATCGCTGGCTGCGTAGTTCTTTAAAACACTCCGATTGTGTATTCTCCATACTAAGGACTCCGTAGCCAATACAGCAGAAATTCGATGGACGCCATCCTGGCCGCCGATCCTAGAATTCGTTTTCCCCACGAATCCGTTCGAGGCATGCCCTATTCGATTGTTTTAGCATTGAAGTCTCCCCTAATGAGTACGTTGCCGCCTAAGCTTGAGACAGTGCCCTCCAAAGTATTAAGCTTGGCTTGGAAAGATGACATCGATTCGTTCAGCATTAGGTACTCACGAAAAAAGGCAGTCCTTGACCACTGAGCCCACACGAAACCATCCTCCTCTCCACGGCTCTCCACCTAAAAATCATGATTCCAAACTCAGATGGCGGAAATGCCAGTTTCATCTGGATACCATGATGCAGAACTTTTATCCTGGTGTTGCTCACTCAGCAGCATTAAATCGGCTTTCATGTCCCTCACAAACTGCTCAAACAGATTTTCTACAGATGAACTGTGGGTCATCAAAGCTCTGATTTTGCCTTGGCCAGGCCTTTCTGAAAAATGTGATATTTCCCTAATCCCAAGGTGTGCCCAAGATCCGTCTTGGATCAGAATCTTTGCAAAAAATACATTATGCCTCCTTTATACACTCTTTCACCACATTTGTAACATAGGGAACTTCGATTGGGGCCTTTGCATACTTGTGCGGTATGATTATAGCCAAGGCATTTGAAACATTGAAGAGGCACTGCCCTTCTCCGTATCCTACAGACGATCCACCGTATTCTTACTTGGCCCTTATTTAAAAATTGTTCGACGTCCTTCTCGGCCACGTCAATGATGGTTATGGATTGTTCTCTATGGTTTTCTGGTGTTAGCCTCATTTCAATCCTACCAACGCTAGGGAACTCCCTTTTGAAACCCTGTTCTACCTCGGCAAGGTCCGTAGCGCAGCCAATGTCTCTGATTTCTATTGTCACCATTGGCTTGAGTGAAGCTATAGTAGCGCTATTGCCGAGGACTTTCTTCACTGCGTCGCAGAATGCTTTTTTATTGTCGGCCTCTGCTCCAAATTCGATCAGTGTGTGGCCAGACCGCGTTGATTGTACTGCTTTAATAGCAGTGTCGGTATCTTCGCGCCCTAAATTTCCCCGGATATCCTGCATCAATTCTGTGTAGGATTCGCCATCTTGGGGTTTTGCGGGCAGTGCCTGTTGCCGGGATCTTTGTCAGGACTTCTTTCTCTCCTGTTTCGTTTCATGCTGGGTGTACATGTGAACTTTATGGTCTAGCACTTTTTGAAGGAATTTATTTGCGGCTCACTTCGCTCTTTTTGTCAGCTTTGTCTGGGATGGGGTTCCACGCTCAGAAAATACCTCTTCCTTCCTTCTTATATCCCGATCTCCTTCGATTGAGCTGGACGCTATTCTTTTATTAATGTTCGATCGTGGACCTATCTGCGCATGCTTCTTTAGCCTCCCGCTCTTCTTCTGCCATCTGGTCATTTTTGGCCTTTTACGAACTCCTCCGGTAATGGCCTATGTAGTGCAGGAGCTCCTCTAGTTCAAAGAGCCCAACCTTTACTCCCTGCTGATTTTTGATGAGACGCATTCAGATTGTATTATTTTTTAAACATCCCCCGCTTTCCGGATTAGCATTTCTTCTTCATGTCGCTGAGCGGTAATTACGTTTGTGTCCTTCCTTGGGAGAGATTATCGGCTTCTGTTTCCGAGTGCAGAAGCTCCGCCAAATATTTGGTGGTGGCGGTGAAATCACACAACAGCATTTTATCTGCCTGGTTACACCTTTCTTCTGCTGTCATGATCACTTTGTGGACTTCGGTATGGTTCGTTATTGTTTCGGGATATACGATTCCCACTTCGGTAGCGATACCAGCAGTAACCATTGAACTCTCAATGTTCTTTCTATCCTCCCCCCCCCCCCCCCGTTCAAACATCTGACTCGTCCCCAGAGCTTTCCGCTCCAGTTTGTTGGTCCGCTCTGGCACTTACAGCATTTTTTTGCTGCATATGATCGCCGCAAGATTACCAGTCTAGGCGAGACAGTCTGTTAATCTCCGTTTATTTTTGCGTTGTTTTTTGAATCTATTTGATCTTTTTTTCAGGGTTTTTAGTTGAAGTTGCTCTAGTTTGATTCGATCTTCTGGTCGGTGCCACTATCTACATTCGAGTTTGCAGTCGCCTTTTTGGTCTCATGTTTATCTTTGCAAAGCAGCGAAGTCATGCGGGGGTTGGCACAAGATCTTATGGGAACAAGTGCTCAGAGCCAGATCAGAGCTATTCGCGAGTACGTCTTAGCCAAACCTACACCGCAAACCCAATGGTGCGAACTTCGTATGTACTTCCACTTCTGCCAAGGTTTTACCAGGACGGTCATACACGAGTGTCACCTCAGCGCTGCGGTGCAAAGCAACTACGTCCAAACCATCATATCCGCCAGCCCAAAGCATCAATTCTAGTTCATTGTGCAAAACTTAGTCCAGATTCAGTCAGATTCATTAACTGTCATCTCAGGAGGAACCTCACAGTGACCTCCATATCCTTGGGTTCATGGGGACGGCGCTGACCAAAGAATGCCAAGAGTATTCTTGTCGACCGGCATTCCCTGCGAGAATATCCACAGATGCGTGCAGGCGGCACCCTCCAAAGAATACTAGGCTTGGCTTCCTCCCTAGGCTTCTTCGAATATTGAAGTGTAATAAGAATCAACGTCTCGCAGTCTTAACCAAATGCAATTTGATCGCAAAAACACGATTCCCTCCCTTTCACTGACTCGCAACTATTATATAATGCGTGACGCTACTATGATGAGCAGTATCCCACTTCCCCTGCTGCAATTAACTTATTGGGACTGTGATCGAGTCAAACTGTCAAATTAGCTGGCAGAGACCCTGTATAAAGGAGCTTCCAAAACGCTAAGATTATGAAACTGAAATAGGTATCAACTAGTTTCGATGAAACAAATGACAACGGCCAGCAGTTGATTGACTTTGCATGTAGCAGAAATCTAGTCATAAGTTCGACTTACTTCCCACATCGACGCATTCAGAAAATGACCAGGGTATCACTGGATGGCAACACACAAAACCAGATCGATTTTGTTCTGATCCGACAACGTTGGGCCTCGAGCATACTTGACGTCCGAACAAACCAAGGAGCCAACTGTAACACAGATCATTACTTGATTAAATTAATCTTTCGATGTCGTTTGTCAAAGGCATATTCAGCGAAGACCAGCCGGCTATGGAAATTTTACATCGTAAGGCTCCAAACGGTGTCTGTGGTCAAAATTTCCCGGAGACTTTCGACAACCACCTGGCTCCCATGTTATCAGACGAAGCGTTAAAGACGAGCAACGAGCTCCGGATGGAAGTGAAAGCGGCTATTAGGATCGTGGCAGAAAAGACGATTGGACATCACGCCCGGCGCAAGAGGAATGATTGATTCAATGATGAGTGCCAAAATGCGTTAGATAAAAAGAATCAGACGTACAAAGAATACGTAGGTAGGAAAACCAGGACGAAAAGGGCGCACTATGAAAACCTCAGAAGAGTAACAAATGAGATAATGAGCATAAAGAAAACAAAATATTATGATGACCAATTGAGGAGTACAGCTACAAGTTTAGCAAGCAACAACACAAGACAAGCATACAAAGTAGTGAAAAGGCTGAAACGTGGCTATCAGCCCAACCAAGCCCTGTCGTGATGACATCGGCAATATCCTCGCGGATGAAACCAAGATTAAAGAAAGATGGACATCATATTTCAAGAACCTTCTTAATCCTCCGCACAGTTCCTAAAAATTGGAGCCTATAGATGTCAGCAGAGAGCTTCCATTGGCCCCACCAACTCTGGATGAAGTTAGTTCCATCATCAAAGCCCAAAAGAATAATGAAGCGATGAGATTCAAGTGGAGCTCATTAAAAATGGTGGCAGTACTGTTCGTAAAGCTATTCACAAAGTCATCCAGCATGTTTGACAAAAAAAACATATGCCGAGAGAGTGAAGCTAATGAGTTATATTCCCTATCCAAAAAAAAGGTGACAAGCTACAGTGCGAAAATTATAGAGGCATATCACTCCTTTGTACGGCGTACAAAATATTTTCAAAAATCTTAGAAAATAAAATCGGATCATACGCGAACAGTATTATTGGGGAGTTCAAGGTGGTAGATCAACAATAGACGAATTGTTAACAGTCAAGAAGGTAGTTGAAAAATACTGGGAGTTCAACACAGACGTACACCGAATTTTCGTTGACTTCAAGCAAGCATACGAAAGTATTGATCGTAACATACTATACCAAATAATGCTTTGCTTTGGCATCTTAGCTAAATTACTCCATCTTACCAAAACGGCAATGAGGTCGACGACCTCCTAAGTCCGATCAATAATCAACATACCGTTGCCTTTGATACAAATATCCGACCAAAGCGGGAAGATGGGCTGGCACCATTGCTATTCAATTTGGCTCTCAGTATGTCATAAAGAAGCTACCTGTCGATACGAGAGGTACATAACTATACAAGTCGAACCATGCAGACGACATCAACATCTTGTCACTGTCATTAACAACTGCCAAAGAACTCTTCCTGAAACTCGAGAGCGAAGCAAAACTAGTAGGGCTCCAAATCGAAAATAAAACAAAGCTCATGACTCAATGAAGGAAAAATACCTCAAGTACACAAAATGTCGCACTTGGCAAATACAGTATCAAAAATGAGAGCAAATTAGTATATTTAGGTGCCAAAATAATGAAAACGGGCAATGAAAGAAGCGAAATACGAAATATAGAATATTTTATTCAGTTTTGACGATCTTGAAAGCCAGCTGCACACACAGGAAAACAAAGCTCTAAGTATAGAAATCTGTCATAAGACCTGCGTTATGCTATGGGTGTGTAACACTGACCCTAATTCAAGCATCCGCAAATATATTGAACGCCCTTAAGCGATCGGTCCTGAGGCGAATAATCGGAGCGAAGCTAGACGGGGACCAATGGTGAATTCGATATAGCCATGAGCTGTTCGAAATTTTTGACGATCTGGAGGTCTCAAGGATTGTAAGATTGTGGAAACTGCAATGGGCTGGCCACATGAATCGTATGGACGAACAACGGATACCCAAAAAGGTATTCGTTGGGAGAACTGAAGGTCAGAGTACAGTGGGGAAACCGAGGAAACGCTGGTCTGACTCGGTCCACGAAGACAGTTCATCGCTGCTCGCATTTCGAAATTGGAGTGCGTGGTCAATAGACCAAGACAGTTGGAGGATCTGTTTACAGAAAGCGAAGGCCCGAGAGAGGCTGTAGTGCTAAGAAGAAGAACAAGAAGTTTTTAAAACAGAAACATTTTTTCCTCTTATAATATGTGCAACAAATAAACATAATTGGTGGTGTTCGTTTATTTAAAGATATTAAAAACCTTGTGGATGTCCTTCAAAGAGAAAGTTTAATTTAGACAAGTCCCTAGAAAACTAGTTCGAATTAAGTCATCATTTAGTAATAGTTTCGAAAATTTCAGGAACGTATTGAAAGGCTCCTTTAATCGATGCCTAATAAACTCCAAAGTTTGTTTGTTGGTTTGGAAGGCGAATTTTTTCATATGTTTTGGATTTTTTTAAACACCTTTATAAGACAAAACGCGTCTGCTTGTACAACAAAGCAAGGCCCGACGGCTTTTGAAGAAAAAAAAACCTTATAAAACACTATTAGTTTCGCGAAGTATCTGTCCATCCATGCATGACAGCAGTTTTTCTCGGAACCTACAGCAGCTCTAGTTACAAACTTTTTCGCGCAGACGAAAAGTGTCGACCTTTCCAAAGTTTCGATGCTAAAAAAATTTATGAGGTTTTTAAAAGGGTATATGGAAGCCAACCCTGGAAATTTTTTATTACCAAAGGGAGCTAACATAGATATCAAAAGAAAGGTCATAGCGAGAAGTTTCAAGGTCGAATAATTAAAGTAGCGATGTTACGGAGGTTAAAAATTTGATTCATCAGAGTCAGAGGCAGAATCAAAGATGAAACTGGACGAGTAATCGATAGATATGTTAAGGACAGGCTCAATCTAAATAATCGAAAATAAATATATTACTTAATAATTGTTCTTTTAACTCGTTAAATATAAAATAATGATAGTACTCATATAAAGAAGTAAAGTATAATTAAAGGCTTAAGCTTCATAGTATTCTAACAGTAACAAATTATATTTGATGAAAAAAATTTGAGCAGTTCCATTCAGTTTATTTCTATATGAGTCATATATGAGACCAGCACCAATAAAAAGTTGCTCACCGGCGATGGAGCTTCGAATGTACGATAAATATTGAAACACTATTAGATAAGATATTTTAAATTTCGTATTCACTCTCCACCATTGTAATGGATTATCACTTATAGGAATACGTTTCAAAACAGCAGCCTTTTCAGTAGTACGGATGTTTCCAGTTTCCTCCTTATCATTATTGCTACTTGTTAACATTTTTTCTAAAATAGATTTGACTTAAGCATTCAATATACAATATATATATATATATATATATATATATATATATGTATATATATATATATATATATATATATATATATATATATATATATATATATATATATATATATATATATGTATATATATATATATATATATATATATATATATATATATATATATATATATATATATATGTATATATATATAGATATATATATATATATATATATATATATATATATATATATATATATATATATATATATATATATATATATAGATATATATATATATATATATATATATATATATATATATATATATATATATATATATATATATATATATATATATATATATTCGGGTGACAAGCGAACTTTGGTCGTTTTTCTATAGGAGCGTCATTGTTGTTCTCTGGCACTTTATTTGCGGTGGTACCTATTCTCTCAAGTAGCATTATCATTTCAGACTCCAAATTCTCTTTGATTACTTGATTTAAAAACATTGTTTTATATCGAGGATTTAGATACGTTGCTGTTGCAAAAAAATTGTTGGATCAATGGTCAAAAACCTTGAATTTGACTGTTCCATGGTACATTTTATGGCATTTTATAATGTTTCGGCCATGTCTAGTTTGGTTTCCTCTGATTGCAATGTATGTTTTATAATAAAGGGTGGTTCAACCATAATGCACAATGTTAATTGTGAGTCACATCTAAATGTCAAGTTCTCCACCCAACTTAATTTGACATTTCTTTGTTTCAGTATTTCAAAAATTCAACAATGGAGAGGTACACAATTGAGCAGCGCGTTAAGGTTGTGGAAGCCTTTTACGAAAATGGGCATTCAAATCAAAATGCATTTCGTGCACTTCGTGATTTTTTAGGTTTGCATAATCGACCCAATGAGTCCACAATCGCGAAAATTGTGAGCAAATTTCAGCAAACCGGGTCTGTAGGAAATGTGAAATCACCTGTGCATGCTCGCCTAATTTGTTCTGCGGAAAACATTGCTGTTGTTCCCAATAGTATGCCAGAAGAGCCGTCAACCTCGATTCGTTGTTGTGCCCCACAATTGAACATCCCACGAACATCAACGATTTAAATTTGCACGCACGCTTTATAAGCTGGCGATTTCATCGGGCCATACTTCTTCGAAAACGAGGACGGCCACGCAGTAACCGTGAATGGTGTTCGCTATTGGCCAGAAATTGAGGTTATGGACCTAGACGATATGTGGTTCCAACAGGATGGTTCCATTTGCCACACAGTCAACGACACAATGGCTCTTTTGCGCGAAAAATTCAATGGCCGTGTTATCTCACGTCATGGCGATGTTAATTGGCCGCTACGATCATGTGACTCGACACACTTGGACTTCTTTCTCTGGGGATATTTAAAAGAAAAAGTGTACGTCAATAAGCGAAGAACAATTCAAGAGCTAAAAGCTGGGATAATTCAGCAGATGAATGGCATTGAACCTCAATGTTGTCTCAGGGACATTAAAAATATGGACCATCGGATAGAAGTATGTCACCGTAGCCGTGACAAGTATTTGGGGAATATCTTATATTATAATAAAAAAATATTAACATGATTCTTTGGAAACTTTTTGTTTTATTTACAACTAACATCGTGCGTTTTGGTTGGACCACCCTTTATGTATAACAGGAATGACAGATGAAATGCTGGTTTTGCTATCACTCAACAGCTTAGTAACCTCTTAAAAGGATTTCAAAACTGCCTCTAATTTATTAAGATGTAGCCATTTATCAGGATATACTCATGTCATTGGAATGCATACAAGAATAGCAATTCTTTCATTTCCAACATTCGTTGCAGCATACAAAAAGTTATATAACACGGATACGAAGCTTTTTGGAGTTTTACAGGGGATGCTGACATGACTTGAGCGGATTGAAAATTGATCAATTGTCGGTTAAATATTTAACATTTTTGCGTATTAATAGAAATTAGCCAGGTTAGTTTCTTTTCTTGTAACATCAGCAAACTGCCACCAATGAGTTCTATTACACCAGCCACAACGCTGCCAGATAACGACAGCCACAACAACAACATCGCCAAATACACAAACATTAAATCAGGGAAATAGCTATACGCTGGAGCCTAAAGATAGTGGAGACTTGATTATAAACTCTGATAGAAGCGGTTCGAGCCCGTGACAGTCCCAGCAATTATTTTTCACTACCTTATGAGAAGCCCCACGGTAATGGAAGCAACATTTGGAATGCAAATTCATGATAACCGGGGTCTGCCCGTTAACTGACGAGGTAATAAAAGCAAAAAAGGACCAACAGTTTCCTATTTTTCATTTAGTTTTGTTTGAGTAAGCACATCGAGTAGAAATTTCGCACATCGTGGAAGAATTATTCTCGCTAAAGCATCAATTTTGTCTATCTACGAGTAGGCTTGCACATCATGAAAGAAGTATTTTTGACAAAGCGTCAACTTTGTTTATCTAGTTTTACACATCTTGGAAGGATTTTTTTCGCCAAGGCAACAACTCTTTTATCTAGATTCTCAAATCGTGGAAGAAGTATTTTTGCCAAAGCATCAACTCTTTTATCTAATTTCGCACATCGTGCAAGAAGTATTTTCGGTAAGGCATCAACTCGTATCTAGTTTTGAACATCGTGAAAGAAGTATTTTCTTCAAAGCATCAACTCTTATACACATCTAGTTTCACACATCGTGGAAGAAGTATTTTTGCCAAAACATCGGCTTGGCCTATCTAGCTGCGCACATCGTGGAAGAAGACATCGCAAGCTGATTGGGTGAAAGCTTTTAGGGCACAAAAATCTATCCTTTCACTAAGATCGAAAATACCTTGGCCTTTTTCCATTCATTCGAAAAATATGAATTGTTCAACATGTTGTTGCAAAATATGCAATTAAGGCGCTAACTCCTAAAGACAAGCAACTAGCTCTGAATGGAAGTAAAAGCGGCAATTAAAACTGTCGCAAAACAAATGATCAGGCATCAAGCCCAGCGCGAGAGAAATGATTGGTTCGATGATGAGTCCCAGAATGCGTTAGACAAAAAGAATTAGGTGCACAAAGAATACGTAGGTACGAAAACCTGCTGTCGAGCTATCATTTCACCCAACTGTGATGGATAGTAATCAAAAAATTAGGTAAGAATCACATGGTTGAGCGTGATATTGACCATGTCACCTTGGATTCCATTGTGATCATAGAATGAGATACCCTTACAATAAAATCTCAACACCAGAGTTGGGATTTGCACAGTTGTGCGATGAATTATTATTATTCTGAAGCAGGTTCTTGCTACGCCGTGTAGCTACACTGTATAATATTTATCACGTGTACTCTACTCCACAAGACATTTCGATCAATATTTATTATCTATAGAAATGTTCTATTAGGTGTCAATTAAACTACTGTTTAGTGATTCAAAACTTTTTTTTCTGTTTTGTTAAAGTGAACATGCATTTTTGAGACAAACGCAACCATTGTGCAAAAAGCAACCGTTACTTCCTCTGGGGAAGGTCATTGCATTACAAGGGAAATGTCAAACCTAAAGGCGATAAAGTGGCTGAAGCAACCTACACATCTCTGTGTAGGTTGCTTCGATAGGGTGACCAGCTTTTCTCAGGAGCAGCCACTCCTGCTCACCACAGGGCTGCTCGACTACATATTTTTACTACACAGTTTTACTTCCCAGCTTTAATGTCTTCGTTTTGTTGGTATATTTGACGAACTTTTTCAGCATTTCCTCTAATGAAAGAATCCTCATATTCAGTTCTGCATTTTCTTCTACTTCTTCTTCTTCTTCTTAGCACTACAGCCCCTCTCGGGCCTTCGGTTCCTGCAAACAGCGAATCCAACTGTCTCAGTCCATTGACCACGTCCTCCAATTTCAAAACACAAACAGCGATGAACTGTCTTCATCAACCGAGCCAGACCAGCGTTTTCTCGGTTTCCCCACTGGTCTCCGGCCTTCAGTTCTCCCAACAAATACCTTTTTGGGTATCGATTGTTCATTCATACGATTCATGTGGCCAGTCTATTGCAGCTTCCGCAGTCTTACAATCGTTGAGACCTTCGGTCCGTCCAAAATTTCATACTAGCTTCGCTCCGATTATTCGCACCATCGTTCAAAGGTGTTCAATATATTTGCAGATGCTTGGGTTCGGGTCTCTTCTACTACTTTCTCCAAATAGTCATTGTTTGTCACTTTTTCTGCCAGTTGTGACTTCTTTTTCCGGTTTTTTTTTTAGAGATTTTGGTACATTTTGCCTCCCGCTGGACCCTCTGATGTACGAAATAACTTTTCTGTTTCAGATTCTAGAAGTTCTATCAAGACTTTTCATTTGATAATCCACTCGATTACCTTTGATGGAAAAAAACATTTTTAAGGTTTACTTCGTCATCAGGGGGGGGGGCCCTTTAAAAAAAATTAGAAATGTTTGGTAAGACTTAAACTTTTGAGAGACCATCACTTCTGACCTTTCCACAAAGTTTGAGCTTTCTAGCTATGTTACTATAGTTTCTGAGGAAAGTTGCTGTGACGTACAGACAAACGGACGGACAGACAGGTCGCGAAACTAGTAGTCCTTATTAAAAAAAAATTCAACGACTTAAAAAAAGGTAATGCCGTTATCTTTTATCGAGGGACCTTGTTATATACACGAGTTTACAAAAGGCGGTCTGAGTTTTTTTACGTAAGTACGGCTGATCCCACCTCTTCATTACACTTACGTGTAAGCCTCAATAGTCAAACATCACAGATATGCTTTGACTGGGTGTAAGTGTGGAAATCCCAAAAACGATGTTGAAGTAAGAAGTTGATTCATTTTGACTCAAAATTAGTTGATTAATCTTGACTCAGAATTGCTTTTGCTTCTTGAAATAAAAGAAAGTGGGAATTCTCTACTTCTATTATTGATGCAAATTAATTAGGTAAAAGAACAAAAGGGCAGGACACTCTACTTCTTGCAGTTCACAAAAATTATTTAACTAAAACACCTGCGCCTTATTAAGAACTCTGAGTTTTCTTCCTAAACGTCCAAATCTCACATATAAAAATAATGCTGATTTACCAAATTTTAAAATTTACAGATCCGTATTTCATAAACATACATATTTCATATACAAAGTTGGGTATGGTAACTAAAAGCAAATACACATTTCATATATAAAACTAGCCTCTATTCAAGTTCATGGTCAACGACAAAGGGTTAATGAAATGCTGATTTAAGCTAAGACAAATTAAAGTTTTTAGTACGATATGAGTTTTATTTGTAATTAAATATGATGATTTGTTAAAAAGCATTTTGACATACAACAGCAACTGAAGATAGAACTACGAGATTGTATCCAACTGCTAATTTTTTTTTTGCTTAAGCACCTTTGTTAAAGTATCTCATGGTCCCATGCCCGTCCACCCAGCTGTGATACGTTCTGATTTTAAGCTAGTTTGTATCTTAACTAAACGTGCATATAGTCCGTCCGAAGAATCACTTGAAACAAATTTCGTTGTCACCAACGGGATTCGAACCAGGAACGTTTGGCTTCCACAGCGAGTACTCTAACCAGTACACTACGTGGACTTCAACTGCTCATAGACGAGGTGTAAAACGTATTCTTGATGTTGATGCAGGATGCAGTGTCACCTCAAACAGGACAAAAATCTACACTACCCTAAATTAGGCAGTGATGGGGTTTTCCTAAACAGTTCTTAATTTAGGCTGTGATGGGTCTTGTTTAAGCAGTTTCTAATTTAGGTAGTGATGGGGCTTGCCTACACAGTTCCTAATTTAGGCTGTAATACAGTGCCTGCATCAGTAGCTGTAACAGAAAGATGCAAGTAGGCGCGATTTTCCGATTTTTAGGGTTTTGTAAAATCAATTTAGAAAACCTTACTAAAATCCCGTCCTATTTGTCCGTCTGTCCAACCGTCCGTGTGTCACACCCACCTTTTCTCGCAAACTTTGACGATGCAAATACGCGAGCACATCGTTCAGCTGAAGATAAAGCAGCTCGAAGAAGTGAAGTTTGGATTATGTTGAATTTTAATTTATTTTCGCTATAAAAACCTTCCGAGAATCTGACAATCGATTAGAAGCTCTTTCTATTCTGTAGACGGACCAAATTCACCCAATATATTCGATCTAAGCAGCCAAGCATGGGATTAAAGTGTGGGGGATCTGTGAGGCAGCGAACGCATACCAATTGAAAGGCATTATTTACACTGGCAAATCAGAAGATACTCGTGAGGTGAAAGAATCGCGAAAGGTTTTTAGCTCCATACAAGTGATCTGGAAGGAATATTACGATGGATAATTTTTTCACGACATTACCACTTGCCAATCATCTACTCTCCTGAAACCTTACCTTGGCTGGTACGTTGAAAAAATGAGCCATATATACCACAAGTTTTTGCACCTGGGAAACCAGAGAAGAGTACTCATCATTGTTTGGATTTCAAGACAATATAACTCTTTGTTCTTATGTACCAAAGAAAAATAAGGTAATTATTTTACTTTCAAATATGCATACGGATGTGTCAGTCGTCGATGATGTAAGGAGAAAACTAAAAATAATATTGTTCTACAAAAACACAATGCTGGAGGGATACCATGGACCAAATAGCTTGAAGATACACAACGCACCGATAGACTAGTCGATGGCCACTGGCTTTTTTTCTAACATGATTGACATAGCAGCTTTGGCAGCATATAAATTATATTATGAAAATAATAAAATGGCAAAAAAAGAACTCATGAGTGACGACTATTTCTAAAACAGTTGAGTGAAGAGCTCGCTTTGCCAGTCATAGAGGCTCGTTCCATGAATGCTCAAATTATCAGAGATTTTACTACTAAGTTAGCAACACATTGTATACTTGGTAGAGATGTTATGGAATCGGCAAATATGCCCACTCAGCCGGCACAGGCCCAATCTGGTAGACTGGGAGTGACAGGTTGTTGCTATATTTGTATTTTACAATCAATCAAAAAACGTAGAAAAACCAGAAAAAGTTGCTCGTTGGGCCAAAGCCCCGTATGCAATGAGCAAACGGTAACGAAAATGGTCTGCATAACTTGTAATGAGAATGCTTGATAAATATTTTAAATATTTCCTTTTAACATATCTATATAAATCATATTCAAATTTGTAGTATTATTATTTTTCCTTTTCTACTTATTAGCGTACCTGGGTACTTGGCTGCTCTATACGGTATCTTAAATTGAATTCCAAGATTTGTACAGATCAGATAGGAGGATGGAAGTAAGAGCAGCTTTTTTCTATCGTTAAGTCAAATTACGACGATCCGGAAGGATCAAGTTTAAACTTTAAGCATTGCAAAAATATTTCATGTTAAAGCGTCTTTGGGTTCCCGAGTATCCGGATCTCACATAAGGGTTAAGTTTTATTATGCCTAATTAGGCCCCCATTATACCCGCATTAGGCCTAACTTATGTATGTCCAATTACGCCCACATTAGGCATGCCTAACTTAGGCAAGCCCCTCTTTTTCCGCATTAGGCCCTAATGCCCGATTAGGCATGCCTAAACTCATTTCTACTCGGGGAGTTATTGAAAGTTTAAACTTTAGTTAGCTGCGCTAAATTACTTGCGGCGGGTTGAGTGGACCTAAGGGTTTGATTTTGAAAAAGAAATAAACAAAATAAGTCAACGAATGTTATTTATTTCTTATAAAAACTATAAGAAAAATATCTTAACTAACCCAAAATATAAAATTTCACAAAATACAACAAAAAATAAACCTTATAAGCAGCACTTGAAAATTATAGTCGGTTATTTGCACATAAATCACGAAGAAATTGGATATATGTATATTGTTACGGATGACCAGCTTTCACCCGGAGTCTACACCACGACCACTAAGGAGATCAGGATGCATGCCATTAACATACCCCAACCCCGCTTGAGCGTCGAGGTAAGAGTTGATCCATTGTATTTTTGTTTAACTTTAACACAAATACTTTGTTTAACTTTAATACAAAAGAAAAATGGTATTGTTGTACTCGTATATCAAAGAAATGTTAACTTATCAGTCGAGCTGGAGTAGGGCGTTTAGCTTAGCTATGAAGCAAACGGCAGCAATGGATGACGAACGGCATCAGAAGGGGGCCGGTCGACCATCACTCTTCCCAACAAGGGTAGCCTATGGAAACGCATCTAACACAAGCGCTCCACAAAGGCTATCACCGACTCGGAAGGCGTTTAAGGGACCCACTCCTGGTCACCGCATCAGGTAAAGGAATGGATCAGTAACAACAACATGATGAATCGCGCAAACAGTAACATCAAATGCAAATAACAATCAAAACCGTGGCTGGATGAATCGCGCAAACAGTAACAACAACATGCGTGGTAATCGCGGTCGTGGACGAATGCATAATCAATTCCAATTCCAGGGAAATTTCCGACAGGGCGGAAATAATAACAAGGGGCGTGCAAAGAATCCCCTGAAATTCGATCAGGACTATGATTTCGAGCAAGCAAATAATCAATTTGAAGAGCTGCGTTCACAGTTGGATAAACTTAAGGTGGGAGACGAACCCAAACCCGAGCAGATTAATGGTGAAACTGACAAAAAGGATGATTCTGGCAATGATACTGGTGCTGGCGATCACGAGCCAGAAGAAGATCCTATCGGAGTAGGTTATGACAAGGCTAAATCTTTCTTTGATAATATATCGTGTGAAGCAGCAGCGGACCGAACAAAAGGCAAGAATCGTACGGACTATCGCCAGGAGCGCAAATTAAATAGTGAAACTTTTGGTATTTCATCGACAAGGCGTGGCAACTATCGCTCCCGCGGCGGATATTACAATCGTAACATGAATATGCACGGTGAGGAGGCGGTTACAGGGGTTATTGAGGTGGCAATAATTATCGGGGCCGAAATAACAACCGAGGAGGTCAACAAAGTACTGGTCTTCCGAAAAGTAAGCACCCACATCAGCCCCAACCACAGCCGAATCAACAACAGTTGCAGTCAGGACAACAACAAGCAATTGTACAACCACCACAACAGCAGCAGCAACCGGTCGCAGCGGCGGCAGGCAATTAGTCCACAAAAAAATGAAATCAAGATAGTTTTAAAACGCTGACGTCATTTTCCCTACTACAAATGAAGCTAGAAATAAGAAAATATGGAAATGCTACTGGATTTTGAAACAAGAAAAAAAAGTGCAAGAAATCAAGGAATGCATAAAAATTCTACGGGCGCATGCTAATGGAAAATTATGAGTCTCTAAGAAACAAAAACAAAATGAATATTGTGGAGCGGAAAAGGTCAGCTTTTAATGGAAATTAAAAATAAATCGGCAATGAAATCATATAAATGAGACGGAATCTGATTTGACCGAAAATTGATGATTAACGAAGTGCCGAGTATGCGTTTGGGAGAAAAGGTAGAAAACAGACAAGATTTTTTAAGTAATACAAAAAGGAAAAAGCAAATCAAATACAGAAGGATTACAACTGAATGGAAATGATTTTCGACGCGGCGAAATGAAGCGGACAAACATTTCTTTCGGGGACACTATTTCACAATTCAGTTCACATTTTCTTTAAAGACAAATCTGAACGCTGACTTGCGAACCATTCACTTACACTGTTGTCATAACAAGCAATTGAATGCAGGGCGTGCAATTCTAGCGACAATTAAACGTTTTCAGGATGGAAACACAACTCAAAGGGCGTAAGCTAATTGGTCTGGACTAATAGGATTCGCTTTGTATTTACTTTCCGCTGCTAACACGAAATGTCATTCTGCGATGTAATTCTGCGATGTTCTAGTGACCCACATATTGGGACTGCTCAGCTGATCCAAAATAATGGGTTATGCAGACCAACTCGCATACAACGACCATGTGTGCGGAGCTGAGGTAGTGAAGATGGTTAGTAGCCGCGCAACGAACCGCGCCAAAAGCAGAATGCAAATTCGTCGTGCAAATGGGAGGCCAACCACCTCCAATGTAGCGAGCGTCCGTTAAGGCGAGCCAATTCAAAGGGCTGAGGGATAACGGAGGGTCTCTTTTTTGGCATTGGAACGAGCGAGGAAAGATCGAAGGATTAAAATTTGGAAGCGCGAAAAAGGTGAATAAGTCTGGGATCAACATCATCATCGTTATCACGGCGCTCATCATACCGCGGTACAACACCTGTCCCACGGAAGAACAATTTCAGTCGGCGAGAAGCTCATCAGAACGAGAATCCGGCTCCCGAGGTTGGCGCAAGTAACCACGGATGATCGTTTGCTGGGGCCCCAGGTTAGGGATAGCTTAGCGAAAATTAGGAAAAGGTACCTTTTAATTATATTTGTTCTTACATTTATTTAATAGATTTCATTTGTGTGAATATATTGTTTTAATTATCACCGGAAATATTCTTGTTATTGTTAACGAAAAAATAACCTGGATTGTGCGCGACGTTCAAGTGGTGAGATTTTCTTTTCCCCGGTTCAGACTACCATTTTTCTTTCAGGAGGTCGTGGTGTGGGTAAAAAGGGTAAGTTGGTGGAGGTTTAGGATCAAGTGTAGATAGAGGAGGTGAAACGTTTTTTTTTCCTTTTGTTCTAGTGTTTAGATCTCGTGCGTGCGCTGTCGGATCGTTTACTCGCTGACGATCTTATTTTTAAATCCTTCCAGCCTAGGGACAGCGAGTTGGCGCCTGCGCCGTCTCCGATGGAGCGAACCGGGCCCGCAAGGCTGGACAGCGCGACAACCCTTGAAGTGTAAGGGTAACAATATATTGGATTTGGTTTAAATTGTTTGATCATCAAACTTCGGATATAGCTAACAATGACCTTTGAAATCACTTGAAAGTTGCAGACTCAGTATCAGTATGTTATCACATTCTCCAAAAAACTGCAATTCAGACACTGCGCCCAGCCAATATAGACAGCGCTACTGCTATTGGAGTACTGAGCAACTGGGGTGCACAATACGTAAAATATTGGCCAAAATACGATGTTTACAAAGTCGCCTGGGGTCTAATGAACCCCACGCGACTAATTAAAAGTCGATAGCGCTGCGCGATAAATGAAACAAAGCCCATGACGCAGTCGAGGAAAATTACCTCAAATACACAAAATACCACACTTGGCCATTACAATATCGAAAATATTGGCGAATTTGTGTATCTAGGGGTCAAAATAACAAAGACGGGTAATGAGAGATGAAATACGCTGAAGAATACAGGTCGCAAATAAAATATTTTATTCAGTTTTGACCATCTTGAAGACCAGCTGCATACACAGGAAAACAAAGCTGCAAGAATATAAATCTGTGATAAGACCTGTGTTATGCTATGGGTGCAAAACATGGACCCTAACCCAAGCATCCGCAAATATATTGAACACCTTTGAGCGACCGGTCCTGTGGTGAATAATCGGAGCGAGGCTAGACGGGGAGGAAAGGCGAATTCCATACAACCATGAGCTGTATGGAATTTTTGAGGAACCGGAGGTCTCAATGATTGTAAGACTGCAGAAGCTACAATGGACTGGACGCATGAATCGTATGGACAAACAACGGATACCCAAAAAGGTATTCGTTGGGAGAACTGAAGGCCGATGACCAGTGAGGAAACCGAGGAAATGCTGATCTGGCTCGGTCAATGAAGACAGTTCATCGCTGCTCGGATTTCGAAATTGGAAGACGTGGTCAGTGGACCGAGACAGTTGGAGACGCTTTTTGCAGGAAGCGAAGGCCCAAGAGGGGTTGTAGTGCTATGAAGAAAAAGTGCTGCGCGATTCTAGACTTATAGTTTGCAATATAAGCAACATTGCCCATGCCGATATTAGCAAGATTGCGCATGCCGAGGGAAACACAAGCTAACAAAGCTAAGGTTTGAATCAAGGACTCAAATTCATTGCCCTTAGTTTAAAAAAACTCCACTTTAAGAAAAATATACGAGCTCACTTGAAGAGTGGTGTTTTTGCCGGCTTTTTCTCTAATTTTCTCCTTAGAATAGAAAGCAGAAAATATCTGAGAACTGGAGACAGGATGAAAATTATACTAGACCTTGCCTCAGCTGTTGATGACCTAGTAGCCTGTATATATCCATATGTTCGTATCACTCTAGGTGAACTGGTGTTTATACTACTTCGAATTTGAAAGACTGCAGTTCCTCTTTAAAATTTCTTTTACCATGATGATTAATAAGTCTCAGGGCAGTTGCTGAAAATGGCAGAGGTTGATCTTAGGAAGAACTGATTCTCATATGAGTAACTTCACTTGGCCTGGTCGAGATTGGGATCACCTAGCAACTTAGTTATAGCAATTTAGCATTTAAAGAGATGCATTAAGTATAAATCGGATAGATTTAAGTCTTATATATGTCATGATTTTCAATAATTAACTTCTTATAAATTCAATTCGAACTAATATTACAAAAACGCGGTCAAATGGCTTATAGGGAGCTGTTACGACAACATTCATTAACATATGTGATTACTAATCGCTCGAAATGCTATAACAGTTGGTCACGCTCCCCATGCTTCGCTTACGACACGTTATGACAAACTTTATGAACGTATGTGAATACTAATTGCTCGGAATCGAATAACAGTTGATCACGCTCCCCATGCCTCGCTCGCCGCACGTAGCGCTTTTCTGCGAACCAACAAGCAATGTATGCTTTACAGCCCATATTTAGGGAACGGCGACACCTTGCTCAGAATACATAATCGCAATTTATTGAATATAAGAACATTATATCTTACGTTTCATTTGTCACGTCACTGTATTGGCTCTCCGGTGAATTCCACACGCATACATGGTAGTCCATACAATAACCATATTGAGAGTACATGGGGAACACGAACACAATTGAATGTGTGTACCATGCGCAATCCGCTCGACTGAGTATCGATTCACCGCGCACGCGCTATTGCAACAACCAACTCAGAAATATATGAGGAGAAGTCGTCGAATATTCATATGTGTGATTACTGAAGACGAAAAGAGCGAAAACATAAGATTGGATCTGGCGTTCCTTTTCATGCAACAAGATTGTTCTCGAGGAACGGGAGAGGAATGACTTAGTAAAGCAAATTAAGGGGAACTAGCACGTCAACAAGCTCAACATTTTGCAGTTAACTGGAGCAAGGGTCAACGACTGCCACTAGCAATCCAATCAATTCGGTTATATTTAAGCTACTGGCGAATTCGACAAGGGAGCCGGAGACGATTGCGGTCAACGTTTATATTCAAGTTTGCTATCAAGGGGAAATAATTTCGCCATCAATAGTTTGTGGGTATTAGGAGCTGAAATAGAGTTTCTTTAGGCCTAAGCCGATGAAATTCTAGTTTTAGTTATTCCAGTTGTGATTTATTCTGATCAATGATTTTAACAAGCTCTATTGCAATGATCTTCTTGTCAATTTTTAAGCGATTGCGCTAAAAAGAAGTTTAATTTATTCATCAATTCTTTATTCCAAGTTCAACGCCAATAATTTTCAAGTGAAGATTGTTATGAATTAATTTCTTTAGAATGTATCTATATTAATAATGTAATAGTTCGTAATTACGAGTTCCGTAAATGACGCCTTTGTGACAAAGAATGTGAAATACAGCAATAACCAAAGCATTTGTGTGTGCAAATAACAAATTGTCAAACGAGAATAAAGATCTTTTGTATTTCGATGGAAAAGAAACAAGTTGGGTAGACAGACCTATGCTCATGTCAGAAGGGTTTTGTACTCAACATACAAAATGCAGTAACCAGTAACGAATAAAATCAAGAAACATGTCATGTTCGAGGATCATACTATTATTAGCAAAGTTGAAAGAATTTTGACTTCTGAGGTATTTGTTATAGTTATACCTACAAATATCCCTCTTGATAATTATTTCAGATTTTTTAAGATCACGGGTGTCCATTCGCAAGGGAGGAAACACATTTTTCATGTATTCCCCCCTCCTGTGCCCCCACTGAAGCAAAAACTGTCAGTTTAAGAACTGTTCTGAAAAGCTCTCATAGAGAACCTTCAGTTGATACTCATATCGGCTACCTTTCATGAAATTTTTTTTCAGGGGCCACTCCTCTGTACTGTAATCATCGATTCATGGCCTGTTTTTTCGAATCTTAGAATGGTTACAAAGCCCTTTTGCTAGGAGCTGTCTCCTGCCTATTCGACTTGTTTCAATTGTATGTACTCATCTTCATGATACCTATCATTCCTGAAATTTTCATGCAAATCCTAGCAAAGCTGTAGTGTCTAAGTCGGGTAAAAGCGCATTTGGGTCCATAGCCATATGTTTCCATAGTAATACAGGGCATATTGTTCCATAGTAATCCAGGAAAATTCAAATCGCTATAACTTCGTTAAATACTATTCGATCTTTATGAAACTTTCAGGAATGATTAATCTTATAAATAGGCATCTGTGTACTAAATTTTATTGAATTTAAGGGTACCGTCTAGATTTTATTAAAGAAAACGTAAAATCGAAAAATCATACTATTACTAACAAAGTTGAGTGAATTTCGACTTCTCATGTATTTGTTGTTGTTGTACTCATAAAGACCTACATCCATGATTTTTTTCAGATTTTTCGGATGGAAGGTGTCCAATCGCGAGATGGGGGTACGCGAAAAGTTCGTACATTTCCCCTTCCCCTGCCCCACTCGGTACTCATAAGGCAATTTTAAGACTTGTTTTGAAAATATCTCGTTGAGACCTTTCCAATGACACCCTACTCGGCTACCAATGGTGAAAATTTTTTTTTGAGGGGTCATCTCCCTATATGGGGAGACCCCCCTTAAACCCCTTTGAAAAATTTTTCCACCATTGAACTTTCAAGAAGTCACCACTTCTGACCTTCCCACAAAGTTTCATGGTTGTAGCTTTTATAGTTTCGGAGAAAAAGTGCTGTGACATACAGACGGACGGACGGACGGACGGACGGACGGACGGACGGCCGGACGGACGGACAGACGGACACAGGTCGTGATTGCAATAGGGTTTTGTATTTTAGTACAAAACCCTAAAAAGGTTCTTCTTATGACTAAGAAACAGCCCCCTTTCCTTCTAGGTATCAAGGAATGCGGTAGTGTGTGGTGAGGTGCAATCATCACGCCAGCATAGGCAGGGTGATTGCTTACACGTTACAAAGCCAATAAATTTGATATTGTTGCCGTTATTGAGGTTTCTCGGGACACTTATTGCGAAAATATCCTTAGGTTGGTATCAAAAATTATAATTTCAAATTATGTATCTTTTCAGCAACAATCGCTTTTCAGCTGTTTGTCCTGCAGAACCTAATATTTTTATTATATTATTTAACCAACGCAGTAAACCTTATGCATCATCAGTTTTAAATAATTTTTCTGGACATAGAATTAAGTAAAATTACTTGGTTCATCTTTTTGATATTGTAAAATTCCTCAAAAGCCATAAAAGGGATCAATTTTTCAGTGCTTATCACACGTACAAAGCGGTCAAAAGTAAATCCATCATTTTTACTTTCGACTATTTTTGGATTCCAAATCAGTCTCAATCGGATTAAGCTACTTCCGACGGAACACTAGTAGACAGCCAGTCCATCATTCAATTAGAACATGGGGAGTAATTCCATTCTCATAAAAAATTCAATTAGCTCTGTTCAACACTTAAAGCGGAGGGAAGGAGCAATCGATAAAAATCTTTTCCAGTGTATCCATCAACCCGACGGATTTTTACTTTCCATAAAAGATTTGATAAGGAAAACTTCGTCCGGTCGACTCCTGTGGGGGAAATTAAATTAATAATTGAGCACATGAAGCCAAAAGACTTCCTGCATGGAAAAGTAGATGTAATGTAAGAAAACGCTTAGAAGGAGTGTTGCTCGCTGTTTGAGATCGCTGTTGATGCTAATGAAATGGAATGTGCGAAAATATTTTCTCTTATAAATTTCCAGCTGTGAGGAAATTTTCCCGGAAAAAAACATAAAGCGATAAAATTCTAGCAATTTATTGCAAATTTAAATCTCAAATTGTGAAGATGAATACGCGACACGTTTTCCGAGTAATTTAAGCACGTACGTATTTCCAAGACGTTACATTCCAGTGAATTCTTTTTTCAAAAGGACCAAAAGGATATATAAAGCACTTGGCATCTGATCCAGATAACGACGCTGTACTTAGACGAGTCTATCTACATGGTCGTGAAATAAAGATGAAATCCACATACGAGCTCGTCTATTTATTCACCTGTAAACGGTAGACAAATGCTTTTGAACGTCTGTTGGTCCATTATGCGGCGAAGAAAACTTGTGTTCATTCATGTATATTTCTTCACGATAATAATCTGAGGTGTCAAGATGAATTACACAATTTGTTTAAAGAAGCACGAATGGCTTTTGGAGTGGAGGAATGTGAACAGGATGGTGACATGTACTTGTAGTAGTACTAGAATGGAAAATGTTTTCAGGAATTTTTTTCTTTTTATTTTTAAGATCGTTGTTTGAATCAATGATACTTGAGGTGAAACCAATCAACAGAAACATTATCAGCAACTTGTTTCAATGTAAAATATAGTGTTACATATTTGCAGCACGACGAGAACAAATATGTCGATAATTTCTCAAATCAGTCAAATTTTCCAAAATT
The DNA here is from genome assembly GCA_963969285.1 of Odontomyia ornata. Taxonomy (NCBI): domain Eukaryota; kingdom Metazoa; phylum Arthropoda; class Insecta; order Diptera; family Stratiomyidae; genus Odontomyia; species Odontomyia ornata. Next base: position 329,554,500 of record OZ017738.1, read on the forward strand.
TCAGGAATATCGCGGAAGAGTTGAATGAGAATTTCCCTTTGATTCCGATGGTCAACGGACCAAAAAAGTGCTTCTTATTGGCTTTATTAGCACAGGAGAAGCACAGAGGCATAACTTGTCAAGGGATGGATCCTGTGAGGAAAAACTGCATAGAGGGGTTCGATAGCGCAACCAAGCCCACGCGTGAACAAAATATTTGGATTGGAAATTGGGTCGATCTTGAAAAAAATTAACATCAGGTAAATGCTGAAACAAATAATTGGTGTTTTTAGGACTGAACCAAAATGTGCCTTATCTCCAACAAACTTAGTGACTACACGTCTAAAGTACTTGAAGTGCAAAGCTATCATGCAATTCAAAAGACTGGTTTGGGCATAACTATATCACAGACAACTGAGTGGCTATTTAGGCTCTTTTCAGGGCTCAATATAATTTCAAACCTTGCTCTCAAAGGAACAATTATGACATTTTAATCTTGTGCTCAGTTTAGTGCCACATTATATGAGCTTTGAAGATGATAAACTCATAAAAACGTAAATTAATGACTATGTTTAATGGTTAGTATCAACCATTTTTCAATGGACATGCTTGAAAGCTACCTTTAGATGATGCGGAAAAATGTCCATCGAGATCATGAGTCAGAAGAATAAATTCTTCGTAAGCACCCTGAAATTTCAATAACCAAATAGGTTTGGATAGCACTAAAATTATAATTGAGCATCCAACCAAATAACGAGAAAATTCATAACATAACTCTGTTTAGAATATTCTTTGTATCTGAGTTGAATCTGAGTCCAAATCATATTCAATTCAACTCAAATCTATTGGAGACCATGTCCGCTATCGACATGTCAAAAGATGGGATTTGTTTTCTATATAGACACATTCAATGTCAACCGTTTCACAAAGGTTCATGCAAATATCGTCAGTACTTTTTTTGCTCCCACAATTATAAATTATGTTTATTTCGCACAATCTAAAAGGTCGGTGATTTTTTTGTGGTTGCGAGGTGAAGGCTACTTATACCCGGAATGCAAGGCGCCTAGGTGTGAAAGACATTTGGACTTGACACTAAACAGATACTCTGTCAACATGGGAACATAGATTAGAACGCTTTGATATATTACTGCAGATCAAGCCTCGTCCCGCTACACTTTGAATGTGAGAAAATAATTTCCGAATGTCTTCGGCTGCTCGATCGAGCCTTTTTGTCTTTTAAGAGTGTCAAAACATTACATGTTTCGATTTGTCAACCAATCCTAGCATCTACCTAATCAGAATCCGAGGAGAGCTCTCTTATTTCCTTAAATAGATCCAGTCAAAGCTTGCCTCATTTTTTGCATGCGTAAAATGTGTGGTAGGCATCATCTTCTTCTGCGAAAGAACTCTAGTGTCAGGAAACTGCGACTTGCCAATCTTTTGCAGGTGATACTAAAAACATTCAAGCCTGCTCAAGAGTTGCGTCAGGTGGAAATCAGCCCACCATGAGTTCAATCAAGTTATGGGCTCAGATCGAGAATGAGGCGCGCAGTTCATCATCTGTTCGTGCAATTCACCCAGGACTCCTTCCAATTATTAAGTGAGCGTTGTCTCTCCTTGAGAGCAACTTTCAGTCTAGTGTCTTCATTTCGGCGCAGATAGATAATAAGGCGCTCTCTATCAAGGACGAGGGTTACTATCGTTCTTATGATGGCTAGCGTGGTCGAATCAGAGACTCCTGGATATAAAAATTCAGTTCTCAGTGCTTTCCAATCATTTTCGGTATAGTTTCTTGCTGAGTGTGTCATCCAATATTTCTTTGTACAGTAGCGAAGACTTTACAAGCACTCATCTAAATTCGCCTTCTTGATCGGTTAGAATCCCCCTTTGTATCCATAAGTTGACTTAAAGCCGATACGCCTGTAGCAGTTTTATTAGCCGTTACCCTGATTAACTCACAGAAACTCATTTTCCAGTCGATCATCAATCCGAGCTATTTCACCGCTGGCTTCGATTCGACCAGTTCTACCATAACACTGATCGTCCTTGCTCTGGAGACTCTCTTCTTTGTCCAGAAGCCTACTTCGCCTTCCTCCAGTACTATACTAAAGACGCGAGCAATCACCCAGCCTCCCTTCCAGGCACATTAATATACCAAGTCTAAGTGGCGCTTGTTCGTCAATGCGTCTGGTGATTTGCGCCACAACAACATCCGTGTGGCCAATCAGGCGTGACGCATCTGGTAGATCTAGTCTCAGTGGCCTGTTATTCGATATTTCTATAGCAAGGGTAGATACCTGAGCAACACCTGATGTAACTTTTACATTTTGTCGGCCCTGCGTCATTTCATAAAGCAAGCTTCTGGGCTTCAGAGATTCATTCAAAAGACACATAAGATAATCTTAAACTTGAAAAGGGGTTTCAACGTATCGAGAGTATACTGTAATGATTTTAAGTCTACGTCCGAACGAGGAACCGACCTCTCATCGGTTCTAGACGTTAAGTCTGAGAAGTGCCAACGGATGGTACCAACCGGTCAACCAATCCGTGCACCGTAACCCATTCACGCGGTGGCTGCTTGTCGGCCAGCTAGATCGGAGAGGATTTCGGTCGCGGGTCTCCGAATGGATTACGCTCACCTACAATCTTCAGCCACCAATACATGCCCGTTTTCAAACGCGTCACGAAACAAAACCATACGGAGAGGAAACCAACTTTACGTTACCTCGTATTTCTTCATTTAACCAGTCGAGGACAAAAATCTAATTTTTACTTCGCGTTCCCGAATTTCCGGCGCGGTACCGAAAAATATGCTACGCTAACTCAACCCGACGAAAGCTACGCTAATAAAAAGGCAAAACAACAAAGGTACCGCGTACCGCGCGTGACGCGAAACCGACCTCAGCGGGTTTTCTCAAACCCTACCCTCGCGACGGCATACCTACCCTGCACCTTATTTCGCGCTGAAATGAAGAACCACTGGAAAGGAAAGTCGTTGTTAAGGGTTAACAATCCATGTTATTTTAATAAACTTGACTATACTCCAATTTAACTCCTATTATAATTGGTTTCTCTAGGCCTCGTAAAACTTTTACGATACGTTTTCAGTATAAAATTCGCTAAACCTGACAGTGTTCAGTGTAAAAATAATTACTGCATTAAAATTAAGTATACAGCGCTTAAGAAACTTAGCAACATAGAAACGTCTTTGTTTCTTCAAGTTAACCTACAAAGGAAAACTTACATAATTTTTTATTTTCAATATAATTTAATGTGTTCTTTTGATGAGTAATGTATATCTAAATGGGTAATTATATTTAATGATTTTAATATGTTTTCATTTTCAAGTAGTGGAATGATAAATGTGTGAAACTAAAAACAGAGCATATTTGATTGTTCAATTTCATTCGAAAGCAAATTTTTACAAATTAACATTTAATCTTGTACCAAAGAGTGCTTCCAGTTTTTTTTATAAAAATCGGGTCCAATTTCAATTGGAGAGAAATGAAAATAAGAAAATATTAAAATTCAAAATCAACCAAATAAAGGGATTGGTGAAAAAAATGGCTGATTTCTGAATTTCACTGGACATTAGTAAATGCAAGCAATGACAATCTAAAATCTACTCATTGTTCCATATAGATGAAGTGAATTGTCAATTCTATCAAATTAAACTTTAAGGTCTTAATTTGCTCCTTCTTGCACATATTGCACAACATTTTATTCTCGCTGGTTAATTAGTGATGGCGTTTAATTTGATAAAACCAAGAAATTCTTTTAAGAAACATTTAAAAAGGGAAAAGGAATCGGAAAAAAAAATATTTAATAAGAAAAAACTTAAAAGTTAATAAAAGTAAATGTATACGATTGTAAAATATTTGTACTTCTTCTTCTCCTCTTGCAGTACAATCGTTACGATGCATTTTGATTATTAATTCATTGCAATGTAGGAAGATATAATGTGACGATACGATTTCCCCACTACTAAGATATTCAAGCGAAAATGCAGACTTGATTCTACAGTCGAATCCAACTGGGTTTGCAGATGAAAATCAAGAAGGGTTTCAATCGGACCACAATATCCGTCATTAAGAAGTATCACAGCACTATTTCACAACATAATAGAGTGATCAATGTTAACAACACAGTGATCCCAATAGCATGTTGTGCGAAATTGCTATACGGAAATATCGAAAGGCGATAGAATAAAGAAAGATTTTAGAGCCAATTCAGTTCGATTCAAGTATCCATCAAGCTTTCACTTTAAATTTACTTTAGTGTTGAACAATTTTTGAAAAGCACTTTCCGAACTACGAAAATTCGTAGCCACAAATTGAAATAACTCAGTTTCTAAAAAAAACATTATCAATTTTAAAGACGAGAAAAATCCAAAGCATGACACAAACTCAATCCAAAAACCTAGCCAATTCCATTTTTTTTATGGTGTTGGAATTACTAACTAAGATTTTCAACCCTATTCTGACTCAACTTATTAAAACCTATCGTTTTTATGACTGCATCGCCAACGTCTTCAAAGTCTATGCAACATTGTTTTCCGTAAAAATTGTAAGCAACATTCCCTAAAGTTAGACATTAGAGAGCAATTCCATTTTATCCTGTTTTTCTTCATAAGATCATTTTCGGAGTGTGTTCATATTTTATATCCTAGCAGCTTATGTTCAACTGACTTAAAACTAATGATTTTGATGTATTCCCAACAAATACATTCATATTTAATCTTAACCTAATTTACAATATCCGAAATGGGTTTTTAATAGAAAAAAAGAAAAGAAAATTATCTTATTTCATTATACACACACGTCAATGAACTTTGTGCATAACATTCCTTATCTCTTACTGATTGTTTAAAACTAAAATTTTAGTTATTATATATAATAAAGTAATACGACATTGCAATAGAACATAATTTTTGACTGCGATTCGCGCTGCTTTCTATGAGAAATTTACAATTACAAGTTAAAATCTGCCTTGAGACAATTTTGCTTTGATTGGTCCATGTAACCAATTGACGACAAAGATCAGGGAAAACGACAACTCTTTGTCAGTTGGGTTACGATTACTCTATTTTATGCTGAACTTTAAAACTGTACAGATCTCTGTGATTGATAGACAGTTATCTACATAATCAAGCGTCTTCTAAAACAAAAATGTTCTACCTCTTACCGTTGTTTAATTTATATGTCCCTCAGATTGGATCGGATTTAACTGGTATGCAACATACTCACTGTAATATGGCTTTGTAGATCCGGGGTTTACAAGCAAACACAATGTTTCCAGCTTTTTGAGGTGCGTGAGTGGTTCCAAATCGCCCAACTCTTGAATATTGTTCCCAGTAAGAACTACTGACTCCGAATTGGGGATAGATTCATGCAAGTAATCGTCCATTCGTATTATGCGGTTGTTGTTTAATAGCAGGCACTTTAATCTAGGCAAATACGGACATCCATCACGTTTGCGTAGATCATAATCAGAGAAGTCTATTGTTTCGAATTGGTCCAGTATAGCTCCCAAATTTTCTATTTGCGGTATTTTGTATCCTCGTAGATCTAGTTCCGTTCTCTGCATGGATTGATTGATGATATCCGCGGTTAGTTTAACTATTACAAAAAACATTATTTTAATTCGAAGCGGAAAAACAAACTTTGCATTCGCCGACTTACCAATTCCAATTTCTGATAAATTTACCACTACTTTTGAATAGTCGATGGGTATCTGGGATGACCATTTTGTAGGAAAGTTCTTCTTCCTGTTATTTTTAAACCTATTGATGCTTGGCACCGCTTTGGTTGCATATACCGTATTAGAAGCGGCGCTCGGTGTTCTGTCTGGATTAGCCTGCCCACGAATATTTTCACTCACATGCAAGTTGTACACTGGGTTCGGGCAATAAATAGGAAGTGTATTATAGTGTATGACGTCGGTATACTCATTCAAGTTGCCAATACTCACCATCATTTGGTTGAGTTGAATTTGACCGAACTGTCGGCACACTCCGGGACTTCCTCATGGGTGGCGGCCACTACCTCCACACTTCACTCCCATGTGGCTGTCAAATCCTGTTGACATCCCACGACAAAATTGACGTGGGATGTGCGCTGGTCGCAACCAACGGGAAATGACAAGCCACCTAGCAGCAAAGTGTGTTAGTAGTGGTCACTAGCGGCGCCGCATGATTCATTACAATACATTCATCTAGCGGAGTGAAAGGTGTTCCGAATGTCAAGAATATCTTCTTCTTGTTCTTAGCCCTACAGCCCCTTTCGGGTCTTCGCTTCATGTGTCCAGCCCATTGCAGCTTCCGCAGTCTTACAATCCTTGAGACCTCCGGTTCGTCAAAAATTTCATACAGCTCATGGCTGTATCGAATTCGCCATTGGTTCCCGTCTAGCTTCGCTCCGATTATTTGCCTCAGGACCCGTCGCTCAAAGGCGTTCAATATATTTGCGGATGCTTGGGTTAGGGTCCGTGTTTCACACACATAGCATAACACAGGTCTTATCATAGATTTGTATGCTTGCAGCTTTGTTTTCCTGTGTATGCAGCTGGTCTTCAAGATCGTCAAAACTGAATAAAATATTTTATTTGCGAGCTGTATTCCCCGGCGTATTTCGTCTCTTTCATTGCCCGTTTTCGTTATTTTTGCGCCTAAATACACAAATTCGCTAACATTTTTGATACTGTATTTGCCAAGTGTGATATTTTGTGTATTTGGGTATTTTCCCTCGACTGCGTCATGAATTTTGTTTTATTTTCGTTGGTTTGTAGCCCTACTAGTTTTGCTTCGCTGTCGAGTTTCAGGAAGAGTTCTTTGGCAGTTGTTAGTGACCGTGACAGAATGTTGATGTCGTCCGCATAGGCCACTACTTGGCTCGACTTGAATAGTAATGTACCTCGCGTATAGACAGAAAGCTTCCGTATGACGTACTCCAGAGCCAAATTGAATAACGAGGGGGCCAGCCCATCTCCCTACTTTAGTCCGATGTGTGTGTCAAAGGCATCGGTGAGTTGGTTATTGATGCGGACTATGAAGGTTGTCGACGTCAAGAATATCACCAGCAAAATAACCTGCCGCCTAATACGGCTGTTCGCCTCCGCTTTTTGGACTAAGCTCACCACCTCTGCAACTTTATCAATGGTAGAGCGTCTTGCTTTAAAGCCATACTGTTGAGAGAGCAACTCCTCAGTAGCACGAACCTTTTTTTGATGAGTTTCTCAAGCACTTTTCCAGCTATATCTAGCATGCATAATAGCCATACCCTTCCCTTTGTTGATCAGTACAAGTCTCGCTACTCCCCAACGTTCAAGGAAAACACCTTCCCACAGGCAAGCGTTGAATATACTGAACAGCAAGTCAGAATGATGATAAAGACAAGCTGCAACACCTCAACTGGGATACTGTTTGGTCCTGGACATTTCCTTGTTTTCATTGAGAGCACTGCCTCCTGCAGTTCCAGCCACCTGAAGAGCGGATATTCGTCTGCTTTTTTGATCATGGACAGCGTCAAGATAGACGAGATGGGTAGGAAAGTGCCCGCACTACTTGTTCAACCATTTTCGCTTCATTTATGCAGGGCGTATGTAGGACACCAAGCCTTAGCATTACTAGCTCATTGTCAAGGCCTCACGGACCCCTGTTCACGTTTTTCACTAGGTCTTGCTGGTATCCAGCCTCACTGTTGCTAATCAGTTTGCGAAGTTATTTCCTGGCCAACTTAAAAGCTACTCACTGGTTGCATAACTCGCTCCCTTTCCGTGCCGGTTGAGATTCACATCGAAGCTTGCGGCACTCCCTTCACCTTTGAATGATTTTAGTTGAACACAAGTACATTGGATGTTTGCCATGCCAGGGTCACCGACGGGGCATAGAAGCATTGTAAGCAAATGCGATAATACTCATAGTTGAGTTCAACACATTTCAAGGTGTTAGTTCTTCACCCCCTGTAAATCTTGCAGCAGCGGCGCATCTATCGTGAACAACTTGACAAATCTTCTGAAGCCTATCGTCTCTATATTTCACTCAATCGTAGAAGGTCGAGAGCATGTCTGTTGGGAGAAAATATCACGAATCGAAAGTAAAATTTACTGATGATCACTGTAACTAACGGCCTAGTGTTTAAACATAAGTAAATCATTTCGTCGTGCCGCAAATATGTATGTACAAAACAAATGTAATGGTAAATGAACAAACAGGCGAGCCCAAAATTCAAAGATTTTAGCTGGATAAATAACGGTAAGCGTTTGAATATTTCAAATTATAAGACAAATTAAACACGTGGATATGAACCTTTGTGTTAAAAGCACAATTTTTTTGAAAATAGAGCTAAGCACTTTTGATAAAAGGAACTAACACAAAATATGTCATTAAGTGTCTAGATCTTGGAGCAAAAGCTAAAATAAAACTATAATTTTAATTATAAAATCTCGTTTTTCATTTAATTTTTCTAAGGTTTTTAAGGTCAATTTGCCAAGGATTGTCTCGCAAATTTTTATGGCCAAAATGTAACTATGGTGGATTTAGAGCTTAAGGAAGAGTGCTTAAGCAAGTGCACTTGGAAATGATATAATATACTGTGTAACCTTCACAGTCCCATTAAAAAATTTCCCAGGGAAACTGATCAAATTTAGAATTTAGGCTTTCAAAACAATGTTTACAATGTGCCAACGCCGATTATTTGACCAAAAATATTCTTCATCCCCATCTAATAAAACATGTCGGCATGTTTATTGCTTTTTGTTCCAACAAAAACACACAAATTCATAAATGCCAACTGCATTTTCATTAGTGCATCCTAGCGTATTTCTGCACTGAAATTTCACCGCGATACAACGTAAAATTGTGGGTTGGCAAAGAGAAGAAAAATAAATCAACTTCTTGTTTAAGTTACAACGGGTAACAAATTTATGAGCATTAATTTATTATCCCGCAATTTAATGTTGCAATAGCCAAAAACAGAGCAAACACTGCCGGTATTACTCCAATTAAATAATGCGATTTTTTTGTAGATATTTCAAGTGGGTAGGTGCAGTATTTAACTGGTCTTACTCGTATATCATCATTTCTTTTTATAGTACTCGTATATTGATGCTGGCCAGTGAAAACGAAATTTTAATTTTTTCCACAATTTTTTTCCTGGAAGGTACATTAACGCTTAATATTGGCAACTGGGTGCGATCAATATTTTGCGTAAATGCCAATAAATTTTGGGTTATTCAAGTTAAGTACATTGTGATTGTAAAATTACTAGACCTGCAAGTAGATACACACTATTAATATGATTCCTTTGCCACAACGCAATTCCCACCGATATTTAATTTTGAATGAAAGGTCTCCATACTTAATTGGTGAGAGCACGAAAAGTTCGTTTTGGCATGTTTATTTTTCTTGGACTCTAATTTCGATCGCATCATTTATTTCTGTATAACATAAAATCAGCATGAACTGTAGTACATTGCAATTTTCAGTATCTTCGATTACTGTGGGCAATTTGAGTAACACTTGAATAATCCGAGCCATTTATGAATACAAGATACTTCCATCATCATCAATAAAATTCTCAAAATAGAATTGTGTATTCTGCACAACTAATTGCTCCTCGTGAATTTACTTTCCCTTTGTGCTTTGATAGGAAATTGATGGTTTTTGTGAGTTTTGCGTGTTTTCAAAAGAACATTCAATTAATGATAGATGCAGACGATTTGACTATTAAATAGGCTCCATGCCACATCTGCTTTTTGTTGAATTATTGTACATACAGTTTGCACTGGACTGAAGGTATTTTTCTCTTGCAGATAACTTTTTGCGAACAATGAAAATATGACTGATTTACCGGGAACACCGTAACCAGCAGTAAGGACTTGTATACAATAACACATTAGGTAAGTTCTTCCGTTAAAAGGGGAATATGAAAAAGTAAAAGCGAAAATGATAACTTTGCTTTTGTTTTTATGAGAGCTCAATTATTTATTTACCAAAGCTTTAATTGTTTACGCATGCCATTCGAAATTTTGATAATAAATATCGAACGGAAATTAATTGCTCATTCACATATGAGCGAACGTTTCTGTTCACTCTAGTCATTCATCAGTCTCAGATTATTCTAGTGTACGGTGCAATTAAGAAGTCCTACTACCGCATATATGACCAAATGGAGGCTGAATTTATATTGCGGTATATGAGTATGAAGAAATATGGCATATCAACATCTCCTGATAACTATGAATATTTTTTGGAAATTCGATTTTGAGAATAAAGAGTCTCTAAGTGAAAAAAAGCGAGCAAGCAGGATAGGAAAGTGCAAGAGAAGGAACATTGTTGAAGGTATATTTTTGAAGCGAAGGAGATGGAAAATATGTCATTTAAGAAAGAGCACAAGCTAGCTAAGTGACAGGAAGAGGAAGAGAAGGAGATCTAAAATAGCAAGAGGAGATAGAAGATAGAAAAAGATAAGAAGAGAAGATAACAAGATACTTAATAGAGAATTTGTGAGAAAGAGAAAGAATATATCGGGGACTCTGGGTGAATGCGTCAGTTTTCTTTTGCCTACTTGTGCTAGTCTCAGTTTTTTGCAAAATTTTTACTAAATTTTATTTAAGTTTAATCACATAAAAATTTAATTGGTGGGTACTGACCAAACAGTTCATGTTGGTGGATAGGATGTCCACGAATGATGCACAGTGGGGCCAAATACCCCAAAACTTGGCAGAAATTCATCTGCCCATTTCCGATAGTTAAAAATGTTGGGGAATGGAATATTTTAATTTCTTTAGCGAGTAATTATACTTTGTATGACATAATTTGTGTAATTTATTAAAATTATTAAAAAAAAAACTTTATTGCATGAATATAATATTTTCTTAAAATTATACATATTTGTAATAACCTCGCTCTTGGCACCCTACACTACTGACGTCTATCAGCTTATCCACATACCCTACGCCACTGACGTCAACAGTTCGGGAGCAACTCATAAACTTTTCTCAAACAATTGACAACAATCAATGTCAAGATTCGTGCACATGTGTTTCACGTATTAAGTTCTCGATGTCAAAAAGAAATTTCCGTGCCAAATCTAAGAAACGCGGAACCGTGAGTGACCGATTGATTGGTCGGTTGTACTTTTGTCTTCATTCGGTGTGGTGGCAGTTTAGCGGTTTATCGACCCCCATCAAAATTGCATACCTTGCAAGAGAAACGAGGTTAGGAAAGTAGCGCGGTCGGGAAGGAGAAAAGAAGCCATCATACTGGTGAGGAATAGGCATCGGCCACTGCGGCGAGTACAATAGCTCCCCTGGCGTCGCGAGAGAAGATGGCGAAGCGCTTGCTGAATGTGCTGCGCAGAATGCCAAAATAATTTAGGATTGTGTCCAATGTACCGCGCAAGCATCAAGCGGAAAATGAAAGTTCTTCAACCGCAACACAACATGCAGGTTCAAACGGACAACTGTACAAATTAGTCACTTCATCATTCTCTTTCAGTTCAACGCTTCTAAACCAAACTAAGGAAAGAAATGAAGACATGTAGTGTGATATCGATGCCAAAATCGTACATGCAGCAAGAACCACAAATTCAAGATAAATATTCATTAGATTGTATTTAAGACAAAAGGAGTAAAGGACGTAGGTTGCATCTATCGTAGCTATAAATAATAGATTGGAATACTACGATTGGCTTATGGTATTAAAATCAAACAACTTTTCAAACGATTATATGGCTCAATTTATTGAATAAACACGCAAATTTTTTTAAACATTTTGTGATTTTTAATCTGTGACCAAGCCAAAATCTGTTTCGATTGTTATTTGATGAAATCCAGCTATAAATCAGAGAAAAAAGGTACTTCAATAAATGATCAAATTTAAAATGCAAGTGTTATCACGCAATTCTTCCGATTACTTGGAGCTTAGACGCTGAATATTAGTCTCCTTCCGCTTACTAAATCTTGAATCTCATTTGAAATGGAGCATAAACCAATTTGAGAATTGTGTCGCTATGTCGATATTCTTATATTGCTTTCTGCATTTAATTAAATGATACAAGAGCTTTTTAATCGCGTCATCATTTTCAAATTGTGGCCGAAAACAGAACATTGAGATTTTAATGCAGTAACCGCCCTTTAAATTACAAAAACATGAAATTATCCAAGTTTTTCTATAAATCTAAAAATTATGGTTCTTGTTAGAGATTGGCATCAACAGTGCAGTAAAATTTATAAATGTAAAATGAATAATTTGAAGAATTAACTTTTAGAATATACACTATAATACGAACTTCCGTTTAAAAAAATAAATAAAGTGCATTTGTCAAGGGCCCAGCTTCTAATGTAAATTTTGCTAGAAAGTAAATCAAAATAGTAAAGCAAAACATACTTTGTGTTGGCGTATACGGCGTGTGTCTCTAAGCGATCTTTATTTGAACAACAATCGTTTAACGGCTCCTCCAATTGATTTTGCGAGGTATTGCTCCAAAATTCATGTGATTTACTCAACGACATACAATCCAAATTTCAATTGTATACGTACGTTTCGGCATCTAAAATTATATATATATATATATATATATATATATATATATATATATATATATATATATAATATTATATATATATATATATATATATATATATATATATATATATATATATATATATATATATATATAAATATATGTATATATATATATATATATATATATATATATATAAATATATATATATATATATATATAAATATATAAATATATATATATATATATATATATATATATATATATATATATATATATATATATATATATATATATATATATATATATATATTGTCGCGTGTTATTGGTTCGCGGCCAATAATTTTAATGTTCCGGGGAAGTGAAAACGCAATGTCTTTTAAATTAACTTAAAAGAGTGTATTCAATTAATCATAAAAATGCACAATTACTTATTTTAGTATTTCACAATTTTAATTTTCACTAAGTCTATAAATTTGTCATTCAACTGTCCACTTAAAATCACTTCGCACTCAAACAATCAATCGTCTTTACTTCGCGTTCCACTATATCGCAGTTTTCTATCGCGGTTGTAATGAATGATCATCCCCCCATTCATTCAGCTCGCCTTTATATAGGGTCTCTACCTATTCACCCATTTCTCGTACATTGGCGAATGTTCTACCGAGAGGTACCTGGTAGATTCGAGCAAATTAATGAATGGAGTGACGTCACTTGCAGATGTTGATCATGCTTGTTGGGTTCTCGTAGGTTCGAGTAAATTCATTTGTTGACGTTCTTAATGATTATGAAAACAATTGCGACAGCAGCTCGCAGAATTATTTGTATTTGTCTGCTGGGAGAGTACAGCTCCAATACCGGCGTTGCTTGCATCGGTGTCAACTACAAACATTTTTCCGGGTTTCGGATACGCCAGCACGGGTGATTCACACAGCTTTTCCTTCAGGGTCTCAAAGGCTGTCTGGCATTGTTCGTTCCAGACATACGGACGATTTTTCTCGGTTAGCTGATGGAGACAGTTAGCTTTTTTGGCAAAGTCTTTGACGAATCTTCGATAGTAGGTTGCCAGACCCAGGAAACTTCGTAGTTGGCGCTTGTTGTTTGGTGTTGGCCAGCTTTTCACGGCTTCAATCTTCTCAGGGTCTGTTTTGACCCCTTCTACTGATACGACGTGTCCCAGGTATTTTACTTCAGCTGCGAAAAGGGTACACTTGTCGGGACTAAGTTTCAAATTTGCCATGCGCAGTCTGGAGAAAACCTCTTCTAAGCTCCGCACATGGTCTTCGAACGTTCTCCCGATGACGATGATGTCATCTAGGTACACAAAGCAGGTTTTCCAGGTTAGACCACGTAGCACGTATTCCATCAAGCGTTCGAAAGTGGTTGGAGCATTGCCAAGCCCAAATGGCATCACCACAAACTGCCACACTGTCTCTCTGTCCTTCTTGTCGATTTCTACCTGCCAGTAGCCACTCTTGAGATCGAGTGTAGAAAACCATTTTGCGTCGGCAAAAGTGTCCATGATGTCATCGATGCGTGGGAGTGGGTAACTATCTTTCTTAGTGACGTCGTTGAGCTGCCTATAGTCGACACAAAAACGAGTGCTACCATCCTTTTTCTTTACTAGAACTACAGGCGCGGCCCATGGACTGACAGAAGGTTCAATAGCGCCTTGTTTTTCCATGTCCAAGATCAGCGCGCTCACTTCTCCTTGTTTGGCTATAGGGAGGCGTCTGGGTGCTTGTCGAATCGGCTTGACTCCCTGTGTATCTATGATGTGAGTTACCATACTCGTTCGGCCTTGGTCATCCGGGCTTGTTGAGAAGATGTCACTGTGCTTGGTGACCAGATCAAAGGCTCGTTTGAATAGCTGCACTGGCAATTTGACCTGCTTCAATATTGCAGACGTTGATTCGCGGGCTTTGTCTGTGTTTTGCCTCCTTTTCCAATGATGGTTGTGAGTAGCTTCCAAAGAGGTGATGGTGGAAACAGGCTGGCAGCTGCCGATGACTTCTCCCGCTTTGATGCTCGTGGTTGAATCTGCGGTGTTAAGGACTCTAACCGGCACATATCCGTTCCTTAAAGATCTTACAAGGCTTCGTCCTACAATCAAACTGCGCAATGCGGACGTCTTCGTTAGCTCTATCAGATAAGATCGGTGGTCTCCAGAATCACCATCAAGCTTGGCCCATACAATGCTTTCGGAAGAATTCGGTACATCAGTGTCAGTACATACCACTACATTCATCTTGGGGATTTGGACGCTGGGATCCTCCATCAGTACTTCGACATTCTGCCATTTCAATACACGTTTGCCCAAATCCAACGTGATTCCATGTGGTCGCAGAAAATCCATTCCGAGAATGCAGTCATTCATAATATTCGCAACCAGAAAATTGTGTCGGAACACAAGGTCTCCCAACGGTATCCGGAGGTTGACCTCTCCATGAACAGGTGCAGTTTCTCCCGTAGCTGTCCGTAGTGAGAAAATTCTGCCCTTGTGAAGTTGTTGCTGTCTAACTAGTTCTTGTCGGATAATCGATCGGGTTGCACCAGTGTCGATTGTTATGGTGCAGTGTTTTCCGTCAATTTGACGGAGAACACTGCACCCCACGAAGTTGGCCCTTGCTAACCAGATCTTTCCTTCCAGCAAAAGCGTTTTTTTCCAGCAGGAACGGTGAGTATGCCGCTAAGAGGGTAGGGTTCATGTAATCTCCGAAGGGAAGGTTTCGCGTTGCGGTCGGTACGCGGTGCCATAGCTTGCGGGTGCGTGTTTTTTCTTAGCGTAGATTTTTTCGATTTCTGTCTTCGATCAGTATATTTCGGGCACCGCGTCGGTGATATTCGGGAGCGCGTATTTCTAGCGGTTATTTTTATTCGTTTACTCCGGGATGGGAAGATTCATTTTAGAGTAGCCGGTGGAAGTTGTTTGATGCGTTATTAAATCGGGAATGTGAACCGGAGGCTGAATTTTTGTATTTCGGACTAAGTCTGCTCGTGTAAGATCCGCGACTGAAACTCCTCTGTGAAGTAGCTAGCTAGCAGCCACCTCGGAGTAGACTAAGAGTATCTGGACCTGTTGATCCGATGGGTACAGTTCATTGTCATGTTCCAAGACTTCACGTCTAGAACCGATGAGAAGTCGGTTCGAATCGTGTGAGAAGAAAATCATTACATATTGCCATTTACAGTCTTCTATTTTTTTATAGTGACATATTTGTTTCAATTTATTTTCTTACATTATGTTTAACAAGAGTTAGATAAGCTATAAATACATTATCCTATAAGGTAACTCATCTTCAGATGATGTTGTTGACTCATTACTTCCAATGGACTCATTAAACTCTTTTCTGATGATGTACATATTTGCGATCTCTGGTGATTCTTACTTATCCAAAACTTCTGGGTCAAACTTTTTTAAATTTGCTCGGAGGATAAGGTAGGTATGTGAATGTTGATGTATAAAGATCAGACGGTACCAGCAATAAGTGCAAATGTCTTCGTTGGTTTGGGCTCTGGAGATCTTACGCGGGAAACTTTCGCGGTATTTTTTAAAATCTTTGTTCCTTGCTTCCTTTGCTTTTTCACTTAATTTTCCTAGAGGAAGTAAGCGTAAGCGTAAGCTATCATTTTAGGTCCATGTATTGAAATTTTATGAACGTTTGTTGGCATCGGATACCATGAATACTTTTGGACATAAGTTTCTGCTGTTTCTTGCGCATATCCCCTAAATTTTTCTGCATTAATTTTGTATCCACAAGGAATAGTTTGTAATACGATATGGCATCTTTTAATTAATTCCACATCAACACCGGCGATGCTTGCAGATATCTCTGCATCATGAAAAAACTTCTGGCAGTATTATCGTCTTTGGTGCTTCCAAATCCTGGTTTCGGTTTGTCCACAAATAGTCCTAACTGGGTCCTAAATTCAGAATGCACTAGTTTTTTTTTGCTCAACAACAATTAATTTTTCTTGATCTCCTCGAGCTTACTACCTTTGCAACGGTAATTTTTAAGAAAGATGCAAGAAAACTCAAAAATAACGAATCCATCCGTGTAACGTTGAAAATGTTGTTTAAGAAAACAATCAATTAATAGAGGAGACATCTTATCATATTATGTCGTCTTATTACTCGCAAAATCACCAGCTGATACAGCACCTACGAACTTTTATATAAATAGTTACCTTTTTTGCGCTCAGTATCGTTTCTCTAGGTAAGCTGTGTTAAAGTATATATTCTATATATACTGGTTACATTCAACATTTTTGGTTCATTTCGTTGATTTTTCTAAAATATCTAAATTTAAAAACCAGCTTAACAATCGCGTATAAAATATAAATAATAAACTGTAACTAACGTTTCTAAGCAAAAATTGAAATATGTTTAAATTTACAAAATCGTTCGTTCATAAAACACACATGCTTAAAGTAATAGGTGTACCGGCTAATTCATGCGGTTTTCTAACAGATGGCGTAACTTGATTTTTATTCCAGTGATTCACCTTTCCAAATATGTGTTGAAAAGCTACTGTCATATAGTTTCATAATCAGTATGTGTCATTTAGCTGAAGCGTAAACAACAATACTTTTTTTTACTCTGAAAATGTCGAATTTTGTGCCGAATAAAGTGTTTTTGCGGGGAGTACTTCTTCATTGAAGAAAAAGGCTGCCAAAAGTCATCATATTTTGGTGGAAGTGTATAGTGTGCATGCTCTAGCTGATCGTACGTGCCAAAAGTGGTTTGCATGGTTTAAAAGTAGCAATTTTGAATAGGAGGACGATGAACGGCCCGGACAGCCAAAAAAGTTTGAAGATCACGAATTGGAGACATTGCTCAACCAAGATCAATCCCAAACTAGCAAAATCACTTGGCGTCGCTCAAGAAACGATTTCCGATTGTCTAAAAGCAATTTTTCACAATAAAGCTTCAAAAAAACCACACGAATTAATCGGTACCCCTATTAATTTGCGTTTATGTTGCCTCGTAACCATTTAAGGATCCAAAGACCGCAAAAGTTAAGCTTTCTCACTATGGAAATATTAGGGAATTTTTGAATAATTTAAGTGCACATATAAAGCTCAAATGGTCGACAAAGACAGTTCATCGCTATCCGGATTTCAAAATTGAAGGGCGCGGGCAATGGACCGAAACAGCTGGAGGTGCAATTTTCAGGAAGCGAAGGCCCGAGAGGGGCTGTGGTGGTACGAAGAAGAAGGAGATACTTAACTAGCAAAATAGCATTAAATTGAAATGAATTTCACTTGAGATATGATATATTGACATAATGGCTTAGTGACATACACATACTGATATAGAAAGTAATGTATAAAATAATTTGAAATCATGTTGCTGATTTAAATAAAAACTTAATTTGCATACTTGAGAAAGTTTTGAAGAAAAGAAAAAGTGTTTTATGTGCAATTAAATTTCTGTTGTATTTATTATTCTGATTTGATTAAATTTATGCCTTTGAATTCTTAAACTTATTCTTTTTGAGCGAAACCATGAATTGCTAAACGCAAAAAGTCTTTCCTTTTCAGTAGAAGGTCAGTTTTTTTTTCAACGGACCACGAGGACGGGAGGTAAGTATGCCACCGAGGCGGTAGGGTTTTAATAATCCACAACTGATCGATTCAGTAGCTTGGTTTGGTTACGCTTTATTTTTGATTCGGTGTTTTTGTTAGCGTAGAAGGTTTTAATTAAATTAGAGTAGCTTATATCTGGCAATGCGTCGGTATTGACATCGAGAACGCGCGAATCCATTGTTGATTGATCAGTAGCCTCAAAAGGTAAAATCCACAATCTTTGGAACGCGTTTTTATCGGGTCTTTGAATCAGTGGATGAAAAATTTTATTCGGACTTAGTCTACTCGCAAAAGATCTGCGGCCGAAATTCCTCTCTGAGCTAGCTAGCCTGCCAGCGGCCACCTTGAAGTAGACTAAGGGTACCCGGATTAGTTGACCTGTTGGGTACAGTCCGTTGGCACATATGGAAACTCACGTCTATAATCGATGAGAGGTCAGTTTAAATTGTTTTTGGGTAATTTCCAATGAACAACGATGCAAAATCATTGCATAAGTCCATAGGTAAATCTTGAAAAGAAATTCCTGAGATGAAAAAGCGGACGGTGAGAACGTCCTCACCTGAAAAGTCTTGTAGCTCTGCTGAAGATTCAGATAGTGAAATATGGAATAACTGCATGATTAGCAGTAAAACTAAAGGGTATGCATTTTTTCCTGCCCTTCCATCAGCAAAATCAGCTGAAATGTGTCAATTGCAGTGGACAACATTCAGCAAGCTAAGGAGTTTGTCTCAAAAATCCAAAGAACGTGAGAAGATCGTTCTCGCAGGTCACTACGGCCTAACGTACACAACTAACACAAAAACAAGCAACTCTGGCACAGACACGCCCACAAAATTAATGTTATAACATGAGCCAAATGTTTGCCAAAGTACAAACTCAGCTTCAAAACATGATGCAAAAGATGATTCAAACCATGTTCGCTGCACCTCAAAATATCATCAACACCAAACACTAACACTCTAGTGAACTAAATTAATTTACATATTTGATCATAACATTGGCATCATACTGATCCAAAAAACATTTCTGAGACCTGGAGGATGATTCCACATGCTTACCTACATTATGTACAGAAATGACAGAATGATTTCTGTTCTAAGACAAAACGCGAATTAATATCTCATTAATGCACCCATTCTTCAAAAGACTAGAGACCAAAACAATATTAGATTAAACTGGTTTTCCAAGCTTCATTGTAATTTCTGTTTGGATTCCTGCAGAAAATATAAATTTTTCACATCCCTACGTGCATCACAGGAGATCTGAGTGCCACACACTGCCTCAGGGAAGCTGAGAAAAGCAATCAAGCTAGGTCCAAGCTCAATGCATTCATCACAGCCAACTACTTCGGTCTTCAAATCCCTATAATAAACCAACACACTATGGATCATGAAATGGCTTTGCATTGGACATTAGAATATCACAAGATTTCACACAAAATGTTCGGTCAAATGTCCTCGAAAATATATTTTTTGACCATAAATTAGTCCTCTCCCATCCTCTCCATAGAGAGCATCTTCATCGATGTTCCTATGGAGAAAAAGAAAACTACAAACTGAAAAATGTTTAAAGTTGCATTGGCCATCGAAACCAATTCTCAATCACTAGAAACGGCTAACGGTATTGCAAGCAAAAAAGGGCCACATGGTAATAACTCCGGGAAGGGAAACGAGTATCCCTCCCTCCCTCAGAGCATCAAGGAACTGATAAGGAGAATAAGTCAATTCCGGAGGCGAGCTAGACATAAAGGTGGCCTTACGCTACGCACAACCACTACTAGGATGACTTATGAAATCCATGATAAGATAAGGCCATCCTTATATCCAATAAGTATTGCAAAGTCTTGAGCCTGGGAGTGGTAGTTTCTGGAGAATGTCCAAATACTTACGAATAAATAACGAAATTGTGGTACAACCTATACACGGTCTGAATGGGATGCAATTCCACGATGCGGTTAAGGCTGAAGCATTTGGAGATTCTTTGGAAATGCAGTTCCGTGATAATTGTCCGGACGAAAAGGACTTCGAAACTGAAGATAGAACTGAATTTTTGTCAACAGACCCCTGAGAGATAACATTCAGCACGAAAACAGGGTTGAACCAAATCAAGAATATTATATAGGCGCTGAAAAACATAAAATATCTGGACCCAGCACCATTACAAACACAATGATCTCTTGGCTATGGGACAACACTTTATTAATACTTACAGACATTATTAATGAATATTCCATTAGTGAAACTATTGCAAAATGTAGAAATCAGCAGTTATTATTGTTTTTCCGAAACCTCGAAGGGACCCAAATATTTCCACAAAACTGAAAACTCAACAGTCTCCTCCATTGCTATCAAAAATTGCAGAAACGGTGATTTTGCATCAACTCAATGAGGTTGTATCCAACTGAAAAATGTTATCCCGGAAGACCAATATGGCTTCAAAATTAAGCACTCCACTGAACTCCAGTTAGTCAGAGTACTCCAGCACATCAGAACAGGCTTATGTTGTAGGAATTCAGCAGGCCTAATTATGTTTGACAAGCTAAAGCCTTTGCTAAAGGCGGACATGCAGCTCACTGAAATTATTGCCTCTTTCTCGGAAGACAGAACATTCCGTGTCAGAATTGATATATAACTCTCAAGCCTGACACCAATTGTTGCTGGAGTTCGTCAGGGTTCACCATTTCAAATCTTCCCACTTTGCCTCCAAGAGTAAAACTATCACTATACGCTGATGATGCACGTACAGGTATATTAAATACAACACGACAAGCAAGCGTCATCACTTCAAAGTTGCAACGATCAATAAATACTTTATCAGAATACTCTCGTAAATGGAAAATTAAGGTTAGTTCTGACAAAATATAGGCACGATTCATTACTAGAAAAAGACGACAATCTCTGCAGAGACTTATCATTGATAACAAATCTTCTATTGGACAAAAATCTCACACAGAAGAAACACTCAACACAAAAACTCACAAATAAACGAGGACACTCCGTTAGACTTCTCTCCTTGCTATAACCTCTCATTAACTTTAAAAACTTTAGCCTAAAAATTGAGAGTTCATTTACAAACATTCTACCAGACGAAAAATACTAACAAGTCCTTTCGAAATAGAATTACTGGAAACATCTTAAAAATTTCATAGTATATTAGAAACACTGACCTGTAAAGGGTTTTCCATTAAGGATATAACAATTTTATCTATTAATAAAACACAGAAATATTTGAGATATTGAGTTCAAATTTATTGTGAGTGTAGTGAAAGGATTACATTTTATGAATTGAATTTCGGTTATATGACCACCACGAGTCCGTTTACAGCGGACGATTCTTTGGATTCAATGTTCCACCACTCTGGCCCTCATTTCAACCGGAACGCTGGCAATAACACGTTGGCTATTGTCTTTGAGCTCGTCTAACGTTGTTGGCTTGTTATTTGACTGAGCCATATCTCGAGATAACCAAATTTTCCTTTCAATAAATCGATTGTGAGGCATGCTGTGTGGTTAGTGGCACAGTTTTGTTGAAACCATATATCGTTGATGTCAAGTTCATCCAATTTCGGCCACAAATAATCTTCCCACATAACACAATAGCGCTATCCATTGACGCTAAAATGACGGTCGTTTTATTCCACGAAAAAATACGGCCCAATTACACCTCCGGCGTGAAAACCGCCCACAATAGTAATTTTTTGCGGATGCAATGGTATCTTAAGAAGTGCATGTGGGTTTATTGCTGACCAATAATGCATATTTTGCTTATTAACAAAGCCGTTGAGCCAGAAATGAGCTTCATCACTGAAGATGATTTTTCGATGAAATTCTTCATTTTCTACAAGCTTTGGGAGAGCTCAATTGGAGAAGTTTCGAATGATCGGGTGGCTTTAGTTCTTGAGTCAATTTGATCTTGTAACCATGTAGACTAAGATCTTTTCACAAAATACGCCACAGTAACGTTTGAGCGATGTCCAACCCTTGAGGACAACGTGGAATCGACTGTTTTGACTTATTTTGAATAGATGCCCTTACGGTTGCGATGTTTCCTTCGATTCGAGCGGTACGACTTCTTTTTGGCACCGAACTTATCCAATATTTTACACACAGACGATTATTACGGCCGAAAATTGTAGTAAGAATTCTTAAAGTTGTGACCACTGACTCAGAATTTCAGTAGTAAGTTTTAATAATTTCTAAACGTTGCTGTTTCGTGAACTTTACCATGGTAAAAATGTTAACTTTAGCTAACGTTTTGACATTATCAATTTATTTAAAAAGTTTAAGCGTGCGTTCATATAAAGATACAAAATTGTGATGTTCCTTATTAAAACCCTGTATTTAATACTATACAAAAGAAAAAAACTGTTAGTCAAAATTGGCGTGTTATTTATTAAAAAGATTCAAAGCTACGCAAAAATAAGAAAAAAAATTTCTTTTTCTTATTCGGTCAGTTAAAATTAAAGTTTGTCCAATTGTTTTCTCTTATAACAATTATCCATAGTAAATTTTTTACATGACTGTATGTTGTAGTATTTAATATTTCACGCTTATGATTTTTTTGTGACGTGGTAATGGGACACGTTTGACAGGTGTCGAAGGCACTCCCAAAGGACATTACATTAAGGAGATGTGACGAATTCTCCAGGTTACGAGATGTTGGACATGAATCCATCATTGACGCGGATATTCACGGCCTACAAAAAGAGTGGGGCATCCGGGTAGTAGTGATGCCTCCTCGCACCCTTCCCAACCAGATCAAAGATCAAAATAATGACTTGGCCATGTGAGGAGTAGAAGGCCAATCATCCTAAGTGAGGGCTCCTGAAGCAATACAAAGAGGGCGAGCTTCACCCGATGGCAAGATTATTTTTATGGAAGAACCCGCTAACGTTGCGGGTCCCATACGCGTTTAAAGGCAAAGGAGAAGACCAGTATTTTTCTATCTTAGGACATCAGTTTTTGTAACTTTTAATAGATTTTCTACAATTTGTCTCAGCTTTGTATTCATGATTCAGTTATAACCAAAAACGGTAAATGACAAACATGTTAACAATACAGCTCAGAATATTAGTTTTGACTTGAAATTCCCTTAAAAATCTGTCACAATATAAGAAATATTGTCCTGAAACGTATGACTAGTAATTAGCTTTTAATTATTACCTTGATAAATTCGAAGACTTTTGAATTATATTGCATCAACAAATTAACATAAATCTGTATGAAAATACTTTTCTAACTTATTGTATAACATCGATTTGAAGAAAAAAATTAAGAATATTCGATGAAATTCATGTATTGTTAAACACATACGTTGTGAAAACGTAAAAAAAGTACATAAAGCGAATTAAAAATTGAATTCAAAATTTAGTGAGGCTTACAAAATTTCCAAATTCATGAATTTTCTAACATAATATCTTTTCATTTATGTATATATTTATACGCAATATTTTTATCATTTAAAATATTTATAAGTATAAGATATAAAATTGAATTTTTGTGACCAACAAAATTTTTAACAAAATTAATATTCATTCAACTCATCGAAACAAAAACAGTAACATTACAAATAATCTCCATTTGAACTCGGACACTATCACAGCTCTTGCCCAAGCGTTACAACAGTGAAAAGCACCCCAGTTATTTGGATACGTGAGTCCAAGGTAGAATTTATAGCTTGGATGGCGAAACCAAAACCAAAAATTATTGTTGATACTTTGCAAACCGACAAAGTCACCAAATGTAAAACTTGCAAAATCAACAAATCATCTCCATTCAGTCCGGACTCGATTGGCTTTTTTCCGTAGTTCAATACGAAATTGAATATTTTCCATAATCTGGTCACAGTTTAATTTTTATCTTTTTCTTATCACAATTGATATTTCTTGTGATTCCGCTAAATACGTTGTCAAACTCTATCTGTGAGTAACACCTTCGAGGTTCACAAGAATTATACTAGACCTCACGCACCAATCAAAATATTGGGCGAAATTACTGTCACGCTAATTGACACGGTTCGAAGGTACTTAATCAACACCCTACCCTGGCAAAACCTTGACGCTCTGATATCAGCACAGCTGATGGTTCAATACACGTTATCAAGGGTATGTTGACGATACCCGTAACGTTCAGGGGTCAAACGAAAAAAGTCAAATTTTACATCGATCCCTCACTGACCCAGAACGTGTACCTCGGTGCCGATTTTGTCCTGCAATTTGGTTTGGCCACTGACTTATTCCTGGATTCATGCCTCAACACCAGCTTTATACATGAACTTATTTCTAATTTGGATAGACATGAGTTAACTCATAACTAACAACACCGCCTGGAAGCATCCATCGCTATTTTTCCATCTTACGCTACACAAGGCCCTGGTCGCTCTACTCAGGTTTTACATGTTATTGACGTTGGCGATAGTATGTCAATAAAAAAGACACACGACGCCATACCACCAACTATCGAAAAGCTAATGTATGTAGTGGACAGAATGCTAGACTTGGAAGTTGTAGAGGAATCGCAAAGCGCCTGGTCTTCCCCAGTAACCTTGGTAGTAAAATTCAGTGAGGTGCATCTGAACTGCGGAGAGGATATGGTCGATTTTCTTTAGGTGCTCAAGGAAGCTGCGTCAGAAATTGAATTTATTTCCATAAAGATGTTTACGATAAGTAAATCGATCGTAGAAAGGAAGGATTTGCAACTTTGTCTGGTATAAATCTCAAAAAAATGCAGTCCAAATGCCCCTCAACAAATAAGGTACTTGAATTTGAGAATGGTGAGCTGGGAGCACCTCCAAAAAAGAGAAGTTAGCCAGTGTTACCAGTATCAGAGATTGGGCCGTTTGGTTGCCAACTGCATCTACACTATCGGTGCGTAAATTTCAAAGATGTTCATGCCGTCGGTGCGTACAAATTGGCTCGGATGGAGCCTAAAGTAAAATTATACTGCGCTAACAGTGGTCTTTTTAATTATCCATCATCATATTGACGATGCTCCTGATATCAAGATGCAAAGGTAAAATTTGTTCCAAAGCTAACACGAGCTCACCGTTGTGTTATAGCTTTCAGCTTTGTCAAGCTCGGGGTATCATTTGCACTCGCTGCTAGACCAGCAGATAATGCTGCAAAAAATGTACATAATGTAAATAGCAACAACGAGCTGCTTTCCAAAATCTACCTGCAATTTAATTTTTTCTCAGAGACAATCGATAAAAAAGTTTCAAAAATTAACTTCGTTAGCGTATAGGTCTTTCAAATGCTTCAAAATAACTTGCCACCCAGTCGCATTCTCATGGATAGGCTTCGTCTCATCTTGATCAACGTCAACTCCAATCTTACTTGGGGTCGGCGTGACTAGCTCCTGCACTTTATTGCTAAGCAACAGCCTGACATCATACTTCTCACTGAAACCCATCTCAATTCATGGTATTCCATGACATTCAAGGATTTTGAATTCGTCAGAAACGATAGGGAAACTGTAATGGAGGAGGTGGCACCGAGATATTGGTTATAAGACCCGAATGCTTCCAAAATATTGAAAAAGTTGAGTTAAAAAACTTAGAGTCTCTTGTAGTGTTCATTATTGAAATTTCACTGCCAGGCGGGGATGACCTCTTCGTTATCTGTGCCTGTGCAACTGGTGGAAACGTTCTCCAGTTCAAGGAGGGGCTCAGTTTTTTGTTTAAAATACTCGAATTGAACAGGCTGCATAGTTATTATATTCTTGCTGGTGACCTGATTTCCAGGCATATATCAGGTCTGAACGCCTATAATAATCGAGGATAACAGAGAACCGAATTGAATACAGGTGTAATCTTTATGTGTGGAGGTTTCCAACAGACTCTAGGACAAATTCAAATCTGGAACTCTGTATTGCTGACGCAAGACTTGAATTTAGCTTTGGTAATCCCCAACAGAAACTGCAGGTACTTCCTTACGATGGCGACTATAACGCAATCGTAATTAAAATCAATTATTAAGGAAATGAAATCTTCTTCATTCCAGCTCAACATGAAAATCATCGGTTGAATTTCGAAAAACGGATTGGAGAAAGTTTCAAAAAAAGTTTAACCGGAATTACCGGAAGCAATATCTTCCTTCCAATGACGGCAAATCTTTTTCAACAGTACCTAATGACAGAAATCTAACTAACGATGAAATAGATCTCTATTTGTCGAAGTTAGAGGAACTGAACGTTGGAAACGATTGAGAAAGTAGTTCCCAAGATTAAACATCGAAACAATATGGAAGGCTATGAAACACCAACCATTGCAAGGTTACAAAGATTGAAAAGCCTTCTTTTCACCCGTGGCACCAGTGGCTTCAACCATTCCTCATTCCGTTTGTTGAAATTATCCCGAAGAATGTCCGGAACTTAGTCCGTTCATACTTCAGCAGTGAGATCAGCAATCAATGGGTGGAAAAACTGAGTGGTACTAGCACATAGGACCCAGATTGCATGTTCATGAAAGTGAATAGCTTATTCCGTTAGTAGTCTCGAGTAAGGGTATCGAATCTTGGAGTCGCTAGTAATAAGATAAATCTTCTCGAAATTTATAGTATGACTCCCGATAGAAATGAACACAGGATTAAAGATGGTGGGTGGCAATAGCTTGCCCTAATTGGACCACATTTTGCATTGGCTTATCTACCCAACTTTGAATTACTTTCAGAGGTCGTTCAAGTTTCCTACTTTAACTCAAGCCTGAACGATGAATCACTTCTTCATTTCAATGAAACAATAATATTTGACTCATACCGAGCTAAGGTAGCAAAGGCTAAGGCATTTCTGATATTGGAGAAACGATAAGAATCTTCGTGCTCTACATTCTATCACCCAATCAGCTTGTTGCCTAACATCAGCAAGGTGTTTGAAGTGACACTAAATAAAGCACTAAACGCCCACATTGAGAAATAGAAGTTGATGCCGCATTGCCAATTTGGTTTTCGTGCCAGGCATTTGACCATACAAAGCAACGTCATATATCTGTTGGAAGCTAAATGATAGAGAATGTGTTGGAGCGTGTCTCATTGATATGTAGAAAGTCTTTGATTCGGTGTGAGGAAATGGACTAATTTTTAAACTCATTCAGGACAGGTTCCCCAGACACCTTGTCACAATGACGTTCAATACATTATACGGGAAATCATTCGTTGTAACTGATAAAAATCGGACGACAGCGCGCGACTTCCAGATCTTGAACGGTCTGCAGCAGTGAACAGTTACTGCGCATCTACTTTTCTCAATAGTCATTCGTAAGCTATTGAATGGCGGTCATTGGCAGCGATTGCTAATGATCTGACCATCTATGCGGTAGACCGAAAAACTACAATAAATCAGGCTATCTTCAAATAAATGATTAATGATGTGCAGCTCTACACCGACAATTGGCGAACGAAAATCAATACGCAAAAGTGCGAAACAATTTTACTTTGGACAACACTGCAAGGAGCCAGTCCGGACCTGAAACGTAATTTGAAGAATTTCAATATTATGGCTGGTGAGGATAGCTCAGAACGGGTCCCATATAAATCCTGTATTGGATAGCACAGTGTTCATCTTGATCAGTATTTGTACTATACTGAACATGCCAAAATCATGCTCAGTAAAGCACAAGAAATAGTCAAGGCGCTTCGATGACCCTTTCATTCCAGATACATTTATCAAAAGGTCAAAGTTATCTGTTAGAAGACCCTGGTTAGACGAGTTTTGATGTATGGATGTCAGATCTGGTACAACCGGAGTGCTAGTACTATGGAAATGCAGAAAAAGTTCAAAGATGCAAAAAAAGACATTGCCAAATTATTGCAATCGTTGCATGTCTCCGAAGATTTATCGAACCTGATAGAGCGAGTGCCGT
Source organism: Odontomyia ornata (assembly GCA_963969285.1). Classification (NCBI taxonomy): domain Eukaryota; kingdom Metazoa; phylum Arthropoda; class Insecta; order Diptera; family Stratiomyidae; genus Odontomyia; species Odontomyia ornata. The sequence goes on from OZ017738.1 coordinate 329,582,447, forward strand.
GTGTGCCGTCAGTTATCACTAGGAGTAAGAAAAATTCTAGAGTATTGCAAAATCCTCCTCCTTCGGCTGCTACAGTTAACATTCCTGTAGATAATCAACAGCAGAGTGAATGCATTTTAGTTGATGCTGTGATTGCTTCTCCTTCGCCTTCCGTTAATGATCATCGTGGACTGCAAAGTACGAGCATTTCATCAGACCCGAACTTGGTTGTTAGTCCCATTGCTTACGGTTCCGGAGTTGCTGGCTCATTAGTCGCAGATGGTTCTACTAATGGGAACCTTTTATTAAATCGTATGTCAGATACTGCCTCATCTTCCAATCTGTCATCACCTGTGATTACGCAACTAAAAGGTATAAATTCATGTGATGCTCCATCAAATATCTTTCCAGGTACTAGTCAGGAGTCTGATGGTCAGCGCTCTAGGCTTGTGACTGCATCGAATTATAAACCCAAAGAAAAGGGGTGCTTGGTCGTAATATCACCGCCTCTCAGTGTATTTATTTCTTGCTTGGATTATGACATTACTCCCGATGATATTGCTGATTATATCGAATCGAAGCTGGGGTCATCTTCATGCATCATCAGCTGCAAGAAGCTAACCAAGGAGAAATTACCTAACAAACTCTTTACTTCATTTAAGCTTATTGTGCCTGCGTCCATGAGTCAACTAAAGAGCCCGGAGTTTTGGCCTCCTGGAATGCTTGTTAAACCATTTGTTGCCAGAGATCGTTGTAATTTTTTAGAGCTGGAGCGCCCAGAGAAGCGTCTTCGCTTTTGATAAATGTGAACAGTCATTTCTCAATTTATTATCAAAATGTAAGAGGATTGAGAACCAAGCTTAAAGATCTTTCTGCTTCAATAATTACCGCTAATGATGGTAACGGAAACATGGTTGAATGAATCTGTTTCTAATATTCATATCTCCCCAATTCATAACATTTCTAGACAAGATCGTTGTTCGCTTTCTAGTTGCAAATCAGTTGGTGGTGGAGTTCTTATTGGTGTAAAGAAATAATTTTTCAGTGTGCCTTGTTATGACTTTCCTGTAGAATGTGTCATTGTAAGATTCGTATAACGCATAACTCATTTCTGCTTATTGCATCTATTGAAACTTTTCTTGATGAGCTGTCTGTTTTTATGCTATCAAAATACCCTTCAGATTTACTTCTGCTTTGCGGTGACTATAATGCACCTCAGATTGACTTGGATCCTCTTAACTATGCACAAATCATTAGTTCCAATCGTCTATCATTTATTTTTTCCTCCTTTATGTCCCATTGTTCCCTTTCCCAACTAAATCAAATTTTGAAAAGTAACGACCGCATTCTCGACTTAATTTTTACGAATAGTGCTGCATTTATTTCACTGTTATTTCCATCCGTGAACGTCTATGTAACTGCAGACAGTCATCATCCACCACTGCGCATGGAGTTCTGCCCCCCTTTGTTAAAACGTAGCCATGATGTGCTCCATTGTAAATATAACTTTCGTAAGGCTAATTATGCTGCCATTGCTGAGGGTCTATCTTCTATTGACTGGTGTAAATTTTTCCTTAATTTGGACGTTAACTCTGCTCTTGATGAACTCTACTCTTATTTGAATTGTCTTATCGCCAGAAATACTCTAGTCTACTGTCGATCAGAGTCTTCGCAACCACCTTGGTTCACTTGTAGAGTTCTTGCTGCGTCGAAATCTAAAGATAGAGCCCATCGATTTTTTAAATTGACTGGCTCTAATGAAGCATATGCAGAATTTTCAAGACTCCGAGCTTTGGCTAAACTTGAGAATCAGACTGCGATGAAAAACTATTACTTTTCCATTGAGAAATCATTAAAAGCTAACATGCCTAAGCCTTTTTGGTCTTACATTCGCTCTTTGAGGACATCGTCCACTGTTCCTGATGTGATGCATTATGAAGGTTCTAGTGCTGATTCACCAGTTGATATCGCAGGGCTCTTTGCTCAATATTTTGCATCTATTTACCACAACGCCAATGTATCAAATTCGTCCCAGTCTGATTTTTCATATCCACAGTGCATGTCTTCCTTTTCCATTTGTCCTAGTGATGTTGAGTTTGTGATCTCTAATTTAGATGCAAGCTTGGGTCCAGGTCCTGATGGGGTTTCTAGCTTTTTTGTTAAATCACTAGCTCCTGCCATTTCCCTTCCTCTTGCTATTCTCTTCAATATAAGCTTAGAAGAGGCCTCATTTCCATTTGCATGGAAGTCTGCGTTTAATACACCGATACTGAAAGATGGTGATGCATCATCTGTGAAAAACTACCGCCCTATTTCCATTATTTCGTGCTTCCCGAAAATCCTTGAAAAAATCATGTATGTTAGACTCCTTAATTGTTTTTTACCGTTTTGTTCTCAATCGCAGCACGGATTCCTTCCTCAGCGTTCGACGACTAGTAACTTGTTGGAACTCTCTAACTTTATCGCCAAATCATTTGATGCTCGCTCGCAAGTTGATGTTATATACACCGACTTAAGTAAGGCATTTGATATGGTCCCGCATGGTATTCTCTGTAATAAGCTGAAATGTTATGATTTCCTCTATCCCATTGTATCCTGGATTTTCTCTTTTCTATCAAATCGGTCTTGCTCTGTATCCCTCCGTAATGTGGTGTCGCCACCATTTTATCTAACGTCAAGTGTACCTCAAGGCTCCATTTTAGGCCCTCTTCTATTTATCATATTTATTAATGATCTTCCGCATCGATTCGAGTCTAACTCACTTCTTTATGCGGATGACTTAAAATTGTTTAGGTGTATTAATACGCAATCAGATTGTGGATCTTTGCAAGATGACCTTGTTGTCCTAAGGAACTGGTGCGAGTCAAAGAAACTATCCTTAAATGTTTCCAAGTGTAAAGCTATGAGTTATTCTTTCAAGCTTCATTTCCTTTCCTTTACGTATACTATAAATAATCATCCTCTGCTATTGGTGTCTGAAATGAAAAATCTGTGAGTCGTTTTTGATTCCAAACTCAAGTTTGACAAACATGTATCGCATGTCACTTCTAAAGCGGCTAGATTGTCTGGATTCATTCTCCGTCATATTAATATTTTTAGCGAAATATCCTCTCCCTTGCTATTATATACTTCTCTGGTCAGGAGTATTCTGGAATACTCTGTTCAGATTTGGTCTCCGCGCCATGCTTACTTAGTTGTAGATCTTGAAAGTATTGAACGAAAATTCACAAGGTGCTTGCTTTACAAATTCAATCTGCCTTGCAGAGTTTATAATGAACGTCTTGTCCTATTAAAACTTCCTTCCCTTGAAGCTCGACGTACGTTTATAAGATGAGTGTTTGTTATTTAAACTTCACCACCGTATGATTTATTCTTCACTGGCAAATCAAATACGATGGAGGGAATCTGATAGACTAAATCGTCTTCCTTCTCGGCTTTGTATACCTTTTGCAAGAACGGAATTATACTATAATTCAACTATGTTGCGTCTGCTCCGGGTACACAAGGAACTTAGGTTTGGTTCTTTTCCTTCTAGCTTTCTTATTTTTAAGAACTCACTTAAATCTTTGCTTTTTGGATTTTCTTAACTATTCTTTTTGCTACTGTTTAATTTGTTTTAGAATTGTATTCGCATTACTCTCTTTTGGTTGCGTATTAATGTATTCCTAACTTTTTAACATTTTATTTTTTGTACCAACTCTGTAATTGGGATTACTCCTATTGATCTTGGCCTAAATAAATAAATAAAGATTAAGAGTTTTCGAAAGGAAATTTCTTCGTGCATGAACTGATTTGTGCAGAAATCCTGAGATGGATTGGAATCACTATACTTCAAATGGAAGAATTTTTAAAACTGCTAAAGTGAGGAGAGTCGATATCTTCATACTGACGCTTCTTTGGAATCATATCTCAAAATCTGTAACTGTGAGTGAAAACCCGTGGATTTTACAGCCGTTCCACCCTACAGACGGGTATATTGCCTCGCTACAGGCTTCGTTCCTCCAGAAGCATTCATGTATTTGGACATGAATCGATATGCTTTTAATTCTGACGGTTTCCCAATTATAAATTACATATATAAACGGACCACTGATAAAAAGATAAAATATCCTCCGAATTTGAGTTCACAAGACTATTCGCTAAACTCGTTGAGGCTGGTCGAGCTGGGGCGGAGGAATCTACTACTGGTGGCAGAATTACAGTGTCTACAGTATTCGTGGTTATTTACTACTGTTTTTATGTTTTTCGTTACTTTATTTTTTAGTTTAAGCTCATTATTGCTACATTTCGTGTTGTTGTTGTAATTTTTGTTAAAAATTAGGGATCGATTTCAATATTTAGGGTAGGTATATGTTATGTTTATTATATTAGGCTAGAGATAAGGTTTAACTTTGATGTTCGAAATATTTTGTTCGTATTGTATTAGTATAAGATAAAGTTTTTGATTGATTTTGATTGAAATTTGGCTATAACCTGTTAAAAGTAGGATAAAAGCTCACGATTAAGTTGAAATTATAAATAATTTTAGGATAGTGTTGGTTGGTTTTCTTTCTTTGGTATTGTTTTTTGATTGAATGTTTTTTTAATTGATAATGTATAAATTTATAGACCCATCGGAGCTATTAAGTTTAAGTATTAATGTTGATTGGATTTGTTTTATATTTTTCAAAAATTTATAACGATTCGTATTGAAAAAAGCATTATTGACTTTGACTTTAACTGGTTATTCACTTTTTTTTTTTTTGAAAATATATTGCAACCATTTTAATCCGAAGAATTTTTATGCAAGAAAAGTTTCTGATTAATTCTTCAATGAAAAATATTTAATTTTAAACTCGAAGCTTTCCATAGATTCATTTACAATATGCAAAATAAAAAACAGAAATGAATATTTTAATGAAAAAGAAAGCAGAATATGCTCCTAAATTAAATAAAAGATGACAAATAATGTCGCTTAGTGATAGCAGCAAACCAACCAACAACAAAAACTCAATAATTAAGAGAAAACCGCGATACACTACCATTCTCTGCAGATTTCACAACAAGAACGAATGAATGAAACCTCAGTTGGCTCTGAAAATTACTCCTTTATTTGCATATCTCTCATCTTGCCCTATGTTAACGAAGGTAAATTTATTCAATGGACGAATGTAAATAATTCGTGGTAAGATGTTGAATAATTAGTGAATCTTGTTTATACTTGGGACGAGATTACTTAAATTTTAATGCAAATGAAGAAAGTTTCTGTTTAGACTAAAGAGGTTTGATTGACTGCATGGTTAATTATTTTCAAAGAAGGCTAGACTAGTTGATGTGTAGTTAGATTATATAAATTTATTGGGAAAATAAATTCTTTAGTTAGTAATACTCCAACATAAAATTCATAGTTGAGTCGAGAATCAAAACGTTTCCAGATGCTAATGACGCTTTAAAATAAAATAATAAACGATCACAAAACAAACAGATTTAAGTAAATTGCTTAGATTTACATCCTTCTCATAAATATTGCTCAATTGAATTTAATGTTTCTCCTAAATCCTTCTGCCGTCATTATTCCTAAGCTAGAGGAATCGATTTGGCGTTTCTAGTAGCTTATATTGTAAATGGAGATTAGTGGGCAAAAGGCTCATTAAGATACAATACATCGAGAAATAATCAGTTTGATAAAGAATCTACTCTTTAAAGCTTAATTTACTGAGATCAAATTTTAAATTACTCGTATAAATCCTTTGAATGTAAACTTGCAAGTGGATTGGAATCCTAAGATAGAATGGCTCTCTGTGGTTGCCAAGGATTATGACTCTGGACTTTTCTTATGCGATGTTACACGAAACTTAGAGCTATTTTTTCATTGCGACTATATACAGAGTATTATATACTTATAAACGTAATTGATGGCAAACTTTCTACAATTCATAAATTTAATGTCATACATCAGAAATGTGAGTATGAGAGTGAATCAAATATAAACGGCAATTTAGCTTTTCTGATCAGCACGCATCTCTGAACTAAATATTGTAGTACGGCGGTTGGTGCTTTGTTTATAAATAGCTAAGGAACCACCTTAGTTAACGGCCATGCTCGATTCGTCCTCAGCACAGCCATGATTGAGCAAGAGGTACACTCCTCTATCGTCCAACACGTCATCATACAGTTTTTATCCAATTAAGGCGTTAAATTGTCATGAATTTTTACTCGTTTAAAGACGCAGTTCGAGAACACTACATTGTCTCAGAATCGAGTGCATGCGTAGACTAGAGAGTTTAAGAGTTGGCAAAAACGTGTCGGAAACGAAGGTTATGATCGATGGCCAAAGACAAGCCTTCGGGATGCATCAGACTACGACTATATAGTCGCAAAATTGTCGCAAGTTACACATGGTTAAATGGAAGCCCGCACACTGCGATTTTCGACAATTTTGTTCAGGTCGCCAGTCGCAGGAATTTGCGATTTTTCCTAAAACCAGTTTAGTAGGTAGTTTTTGTGATACTTACGCAGGCGCACATCATTTGGACATTTGACACTGACGAACATGGAGGTTTCTTGCATAGCGCACAAATAAGTTAGCGCATGTGTTCCTGGCGAAGGCATACGTTCAAATGAGCATATTAGTTCTGCGCATGCCTGAAGTTCCTTTGGAAATCTTATCGTAGTGTGTTCGTATTTGCGTCTAAGAATCGCTGGTTACGACAGGGAAATCGCAATGTGGCCGAACCCTTATAGATGGCAACATTCGTGGCGTTCGAATGCTTATTCAACTCATTCATTTTCTTCACGATCAACAAACAGTGAATGTGGCCTAGTATTGCGAGTTGTTATAGTCAGCGTAAATCTCCTCCCAAAACGAAAGACGACACATGCCTATTAAAGAGGTCATCCTTTTTCGTGAACATATTAGGCCACATACCGCGGCTTTGACACTCGAACACTCTGGGAAACACTCAAACACCCTCAAAGTCAAAAGCGCTTTATTTAATACTAATCGTTAAAAATTTTTAAAAGAACATAAAGCAAATTCCAAACAATAAAACTATAAAAAACTTAACGGCCCGAATGGCTCTCTAAATTTATACGTTATCAGTTAAACACATTTAATGAAAAAAATACACTTGCAAATTTAAATTAATTAAGATTATTTCATATTTTTTGATTCAATTGGAAAAAGGAGAAAAAACCAACCAGCATTATTCAAAAATTACTTATATTACTAACACAACAATGAACTTATATCCCATACCTAATATGTTACACCCTAATTCTAAATAAGTTCAATCAAAAAAAAAACGTTACCATATATTGAAACCTATACCTAAATTATAATACAAATAAACAACAACACTAGATGTAGCAATAATGAGATGAATCTAAAAAACTAAGCAACGAGAAATAGCACAAAAACAGAAAATAAACACGAATAATTTAGACATTGTCGTTCAGCCACCAATACCTAGATTGCTCCATCTCAGCTCGACCAGCCTCAACGAATCTAGCAAATGAGTATCTCCATTGGAATTATTGGTCTCGTGAACTCAGATTCGGAGGATATTTTATCTTCTTATCGGTGGCCCGTCGGTATATGTGATATATGATTGGGACGCCGTCAGAATCAAAAACATATCGATTCATGTCCAAATGCACGAATGCTTCTGGAGGAACGAAGCCAGTAGTGAGGCAAGTCGCTATATACCCGTCTGTAGGGTGGAACGGCTGTGAAATCCAAGGGTTTTTACTCGCAGTTACAGATCTTACGATATGATTCCGAAGAAGTTTCAATATGAAGATATCGACTCTTGTCACTTGAGCGGTTTGATAAATTTTTCTATTCGATATATAATGTTTCCAATCCGTCTCAGGCTTTCTGTACAAACCAGTACATGCACGAAGACATTTCCTTTCGAAAACTCTTAATCTTTCCATTGTACTAGCACTTTGGTTGTACCAGATCTGGCATCCGTATGTCAAAACTGACCTAACCAGGGTCTTGTAACAAATAACTTTGAATTTTTGATCAATGTATCTGGAATGAAAGAGTCGCCGAAGGGCCATGACTACTTTTAGTGCTTTACTGAGCATGATTTTCACATGTTCAGTGTAGTACAGATACTGATCGAGGTGAACACCGAGGTATCGAACACAGGATTTATGTGGAACCCGTACTGAACTACCCTCACCAGCCATCATGTGGAAATCCTTCCAATTACGTTTCAGGTCTTGACTGGCCCCCTGCAGCGTTGTCCGAAACAGAATTTTTTCGCATTTCTGTGCATTGATTTTCATTCGCCAATTGTCGGTGTAGGGCTGCACATCATTAAACATTTTTTGAAGATTGCTCTGAACTATTGTAGCTTTTCGGTCTGCCGTATAGATGATCAGATCATCAGCAAACGCTACCAATGATCGCGTTGGCGAGACATTAAAATCAAAGCTGTTCAATAGCTTGCGAATGAATATTGAGAAGAGCAGGGGCGCAGTAACTGTTCCCTGCTGTAGACCATTCAAGACCTTGAATTCGCGCATTGTTGTCAGATTTCCATCAGTTACAACAAATGATTTCCCGTATAACATATTCCACATCATGGCGACAAGGTGTCTGGGGAACCTGTCTTGAAGAAGTTTGAAGACTAGTCCATCTAACCATACCGTATCGAAGGCTTTCTCCATATCAATGAGACATGCTCCAACACATTCTTTGTTGTTTAGTTTCCAACAGATGTCTGAGGTTACTTTCGTTATTGCATGTATGGTCGAATGCCTGGCACGAAAACCAAATTGGCAATTCGGCATCAACTCATATTTCTCAATGTGGGCGTTTAATGCTCTGTTGAGTATCACTTCAAACACCTTGTTGATGTTAGGCAGCAAGCTGATTGGGCGATAGCTTTTAGGGCATGAAGATTCTTTTCCTATCTTCAAGATCGGAAATACCTTAGCCTTTTTCCACTCATTTGGGAAATATGAATTGTCCAACATGTTGTTGAACAATATGCAATAATTCCTAATAGCAACCTCAGGCAAATGTCGGAGAACTATATTTGGAATACCGTCAGTACCACATGATTTTTTGTTGTTTATTCTGCGAAATATGAAACACAAGTCTTCATAGCTCACAAAATAATCAATACGATTCAAGCTCGGTATGAGGTCAGATGTTAATGTTTCATCGAAATGAAGAATTGATTGGCCGTTCAGGCTTGATTTGAAGTCGGAAACTTTTGCTTCAACGACCTCCGAAAATATTTCATTCCTTCTCTCTGGGTTTGGCAGATAAACCAATTCTAAATGTGTTCCAATCAGGGCAAGTTTCTGCAATCCATCACATATAATCCTGTTTCCATTTCTATCCGGAGTCGTACTATCAATTTCGATACCAGCTCTATCGAGAAGATTTATCTCATCACCAGCGACTTCAAGATTCGATACCTTCACTCGAGACTTCCTGCGGAATAAGCTATTCACTTTCGCGAAAACGCCATCTGGGTCCTGTGGGCTAATACCCCTCAGTTTTTCCGCCCATTGATTGCTGACCTCACTCCTGAAGTATGAACGGATTAATTTCCGGACATTCTTCAGGTGTAATTTCAACAAAGCCAACGAGGGATGGTTGTAGTCCAAAAATCGTCGATAAATATTGTTGACGCGGGTGAGAAGAAGGCTTTTCAATCTTTTCAACCTTGCGATGGTTGGTGTTTCATATCCTTCCATATTGTTTCGATGTTTAATCTTGGGAACAACTTTCTCAATCGTTTCCAACGTCAGCTTCTGTAACTTCGACAAAGAGATCTATTTCATCGTCAGTTAGATTTCTGTTATTAGGAACCATTGAGCAAGCGTTGCCATCATCAGAAGGAGGACATTGCTTCTCGTACTCGCGATTAAACTTCTTTTGAAACTTTCCCCAGTCTGTTTTTTTGAAATCCAACCGATGGTTTTCATGTTGAACTGGAATGAGGAAGAAATCATCCCTTTGATGATTGATTTCCATTACGCTTGCATTATGGTCGCTATCGTAAGGAAGCACCTGTAGTTTCCGTTGAGGACTTTTAAAGCTGAATTCAAGTCTTGCGTCAGCAATGCAGAGGTCCAAATATGAATTTGTCCTAGGGTATGTTGGGAACTCCGACCCATATAGGTTGGTTTGGTTCTCTGTTATCCATGATTTCAGGAATACACCTCTTGGATCATTGGTGGCGTTTAGCCATGATGTATGCTTGGCATTCAGGTCACCGGCAAAAATATAATAATTTTACAGCCTGTTCAATTCGAGTATTTCAAACAAGGAATTGAGTTCCTCCTTGAACTTGAGAACATTTTGACCAGTTGCATAGGCAGAGATAACGAAGAGGTTATCCCCACCTGGCAGTGAAATTTTGATGACGGACACTTCAAGAAATTGAAAGTTTTCGAATTCGACTTTTTCAATATTTTGGAAACAATAGGGTCTTCTAACCAATATCCCGGTGCCACCTCCCCCATCACCTATTACCCTATCGTTTCATACGAATGCAAAATCTTTGAATTCCATGGAATGCCATGAATTGAGGTGGGTTTCAGTGAGAAGTATGATGTCAGGCTTTTGCTTAACAACAAATTCAAGGAGATAATCACGTCGATGTATAGCAACGATAGAGTTGACGTTGATCGATATGAGGTGAAGCCTATCCATGGGAATATGACTGGATGACAAGTTATTATTAGGCATTTGAAAGACCTAAACGCTGAAAAGCAAAGTTAATTTTTGAATCTTGTTTGTCGATTCTCTCCGATAAAGAATTAAGTTGCTGGTAAATTTTGAGAAGCAGCTCATTCTTGCCACTTACATTATTTACATTATTTCCAGCATTTTCTGCTGGTCCTCTAGCGGCGAGTGCAAATGATACTCCGGGCTTGACGAAGTTGGAAGGTATGATATTACGGTGTACTTGTGTTTGCTTTGGAGCAAATTTAACTTTTGCATCTTGATATCGGGAGCATCCTCGATATGATGCTGGGTGACCAAAAACACCGCAGTTAACGCAGTATAATTTTTCTTTAGGCTCCGTCTGAGCCAATTTGCACTCACCGGGAGCATGAACGTCTTTGCATTTAACGCAACGATTGTGCATGGCACAATTGGCAGCCGAATGTCCAAATCTTTGACACCGGTAACACTGGTTGACTTCTCTTTTCTGGAGGCGTTCCCACCTCACCACTCTGAAATTTAAGTACCTTATTTGTTGAAGGGCACTTGGACTGCTCTTATTTGCAATTTGTACCAGGTAAAGTGGTAAATTCTTCCTTTCTATGGTCGACCTTCTTGTCGCAAAGGCTTTGACTGAAACAAAATCAATATCTGGTGCAGCCTCCTTGAGCACCTGAAGAAGATCGACCGTATCCTCTCCGCTGTCCAAACCCTTCAACAAGAAGGTCTGATTCTTTTCACTTTTTGGGGTATAGGTGAAGTGTGGAACCTCTCCAGAAATCAGCGCATCTTTGGCTGACTTGAAATCAACCAGTGATTTCGTCCTTATAATTAATTTTTCGGCATTAACTCTTTTGATTTCGAAATTGGCCAGTTTATTTTCGGCTGCCAATAGCCGAACCATATCTTTCCTGGTTTGTCCGAACACGTTGATTGGCGGAACTTTTTCTGTCTTGTTGGAAGCTTTTTCAGAGGAACCAGCAGAACTGCGGGCTGGTTTTTTCTCCTTATTTTCGTTCTTTAAATATTGAATGAAATTAACGTCATTATCTTGATTAAAATTACCTCTGATGTTTTCTTCGATTTCCATATCTTCGGTTAATCCCTCCAGCGCTGCAAAATAATTTTGGCTCTCGTTGGTGCCACCAGCACTTAGAACTTCCTCTGGATTTACTTGCTTTGCACTTTTCTTCGGCTTTGTTAGCTGTTGCCATTGATTTTGTGGCTGCTTCTTTTGAGGCTTCATCCCTTTCTTGAAAAGATCCTTGAGAGATTGTATCTCTTGTTTAGTTCATCATTTTCTTTCTGCAATTTGGCCATTTGTTGATTATCCGCTATTATTTATAGCTTGCACTCTCCATCTACGGAGTTTTCTTCGTTATGTTTTCTTTTAGTGATTGTCGCCAGTTTCGTATTTGTCGTTTCCCCAGGTTGCCCCAACGGTGGAAAGCCGTCGGGCTCCTCCATACCAGCGGCGAAATTTTCTTTGTGAATTTGTTTTTCGTTACCAATCGAAGTAAAAATATTCGATAGAAATTTCCTGAGTCGATTACTTCGACAATATAAGATTTTTTCCGATAAAAATTAACTTTGGACTAACGTTTTTAAAAAATTAATTTAATTTTTGAAAACTTTTGACACTACTACGATCCCCTCCCCCTCGAACACCCTCTTATAATCCAGAACTGTCTCCCTGTGACTACTTTTTACTCGCGCACCTGAAAGAATCACTTGGAGGAAAACGATTCGATAGCAAGAAGTAGTGAAAGAGCACGTGCGCAATTGGCTGACAAGTCATCCTAAAACTTTTTATGAACAAGATATTCGTATTCAAAACGGTGGCAACAGTATATAGACAAAGCAGGAGACTACATCAACAAATGCTGATGGTATGATTTGTGTGCATAAAAAAATTACTGTTCATCTTAGATTTACCCTCGTATTATATAATACAGCTTACTGAAAAACAGTCACCCATAAAAACGACAGACAAGACTATCTTTTGATGATTTTATAAACAAACTTTACAAGGCCCTACTTGAGCTGCAAACTCCACGTTTTTTAGGATTTTGTAAAATAATTTTACAAAACCCTTCTAAAATCGCGTCCTGTCTGTCCGTCCGCCCGTCCGTGTGTCACAGCAGTTTTTCTCGGAAACTACTTAAGCTAGAAACATCAAATTTTGTATGTAGGTGTAAAGTACAGTTCTATTCAAAGTTCAAATACAAAAAAATTTTATAAGGTATTTAACGGGGGTCTCCCCATATAGGGGGGTGACCCCCCGAAAAAAAATTTCATGGAAGGTGGCCGATATGGGTATCAAATAAAATGTCTTGTTGAGAACTTTTCAAAACAGGTCTTCGTTTGGCAAAGTTTGCGTCGAGGGGCGCACAGGGAGGGGAAATACACGAAAAATTTGTGTTCCCCCCTAGCGATTCGACACCTGTGATCCGAAAAATCAGAAAAAAATCAAGGATGTAGGTCTTGATGAGTACAACAACAACATATACGTGAGAAGTCGCAATTCACTCAACTTTGTTAGTAATAGTATGATTTATCGATTTTATGATTTCTTGAATAAAATCTTAATGGTATTCTTAAATTCAATGAAATTCAGTACACAGATGACTATTTATAAGATTGATCCATTCTGAAAGTTTCATAAAGATTGAATTTATTTATTTTTATTTAGCGAAGTTATAGCGGTTTGAATTTTCCTGTATTACTATGGAACAATATGCGCTGCATTTATTACTATGGCAACATACCTGTATGGCTATGGAACAACATGCGCTTTTTACCGACTCAGACACCACAGTTTTGCTAGGATTTGCATGAAAATTTCAGGAATGATAGGTGTCTTGAATAACTTTGAGAATCGATTCAGCTAGTGGTATCAGTAATCGTAAAACAAAATAGTGGCTGTTTTAAATGCGAAGATTGAATAACTTTGAGTTATTTTTTCCCAACTTCAACGTTTAAGGTGCATGCTTTGACACTTGATTCAATTTAATGAATGACTGAAGATGAGTACCTGCAATTAATACTCATAAGCGAAACAAGTCAAAGAGGCGGGAGAGAGCTCCTAGCAAAAGGGCTTTGTAACCATTCTAGGATTCGAAAAAATTGGCCATTAATCGATGATAACAGTACAGGAGAGTGGCCCCTGAAAATAAAAATTCATCAAACGTAGCCGATATGAGTATGAAATGAAAGTTTTCATGGGAGCTTTTCAAAACAGTTTTTAAACTGTCAGTTTTTGCTTCAGTGGGGGCACAGGGGGGAAATACATGAAAAGTGTGTTTCCTCCCTCGCGATATCTGAAATAATTACCAAGGGAGATATTTATGAGTATAACAAAAACAAAACCCTTCTGACATGAGCGTAGGTCTGTTTACCCAACTTGTTTGGGAAAGTTTCATATGAAGTGTTTGATGCACAATTGATAGGGTTTTGTAAATTTATTTATTTTAAAATCGTGACCTGTCCGGTCATCTCTCCCTAAGATCGTCCGTGAGTCATAGCAAGTTTACCTGGACTCTCAAGAAGTTCTAAACATAGAATTTCGTGCATAGATCAAGATTTATGATCTTTCCAAAGTTTTGGTGTAAAAAGAATTTCATAAAGATTTCAAGAAAAATATGCGGAAGTGGCCCTTGAAATTTTTTTACCAAGAGTAAGCAACGTAAGCATCAAATAGAAAAGCTTGACGTAAACTTCATGCTGGGGTACTAAAAAGGTGTCCCGTCTTACCCTACTACCCCAAATTGGATATTTTTGAACAAAAAATGGAAATCATGGAAATAGGTGATTACATATGTGTACAAAGGTAACATATCTCCCAGAAGTTAAGATTCAACTTTCTTAATTATAGCATGGAATGCAGGTTTTTAAGGGTTTTGTACTAAAGTACACAGGTGGAGAAATACACGAAAAATGCGTTTCTCCCTCGCGATTGAACGCCTGTGATCTAAAAAATCTGATAAAATTATCAAAGGAGACATTTATGAGTATAACAATAACAAGTACCTCAGAAGTCGAAATTCGTCCAACTTTGTTAACAATAGTATATTATGTGAATTTTCTTTATGCTTTCTTCTATAAAATTGAAAGGTATCCCTTAAATCTACCACAAGCTTGTGTTTGAATTATTTGATACTAAACGCATGTTTTCTGAAAATTCTATAAAAAACCAAGCCATAAAAACCAAGTAACATGATATTCTGGAGAAATGCATTTGCAAAGGGGGTAGACACTATAGATATATGGGAATGCTGATGAAGATTTTAGAAATGTTATGTCATATTGATATGTTCTCATGATTACTCAAAAAATGTGGTTAGCACACTGAAAATAAAATGGCGGCGATTTGAAATACTTATATATCATAACCGTAAATCAGTTCTCCGAGCTCATTTGATAGAATATGTGGTGTATAAGTCAAGTCTTGATATTTAAAAGACGTTGTTTGATTTATTGTTGTTTCGTTGGCAGGAGCACTCTCCTGCTAATTTGACTTGTTTTTTTGAAAAAAAAAACATGCTAAGAACTTAAATGTACAACTTCACGTATTAAAATAATATACAAAATAAATTTATCTTGTATTTTCTATGCGATTAGATTAAAAGAGGTCATATCTTTATGTTTCCTCCGAATAACTTTAAAAGTGATTTGGCCAAAATAACGAAAATAAAATAATGACCGGAACAAAATTTAAAAGAACAACTTTGGTGAAAGTAGCTCCTCATTTATGAAATTAATAATCTGCATTTCCGATTGGTTATGTAAATTATATACAATTTTTACTACAAGATATCAGTGAAGGTTTACTTGGTGAGTGTTCCATATGATAAAGTGATAAATTGAACAACTGCAATTATCTAAATTGGTTGCAACCGTTGCTCGCATCGAGAACTTACCATATGGGGCGTACTCGTAAAAATCTTAGTCCCAAATGGATCTCCGAATATTGTTTAATTTTCTACGCACATATTTCTCTCTATACATCCTTTCATACCTCCAACCAAGTTCCAAATGGATACCGTCCTACCAATGCTGACTTTCAATATAAATATAGGAGTATGTTTCAATCTAGACAAGATGACAAAGCATAACGTGCTAGTCATAATATCTCTATTTATTTACACCATTTGTCGTTGTGACTATCGTTAATGATTCACAGGACATTTGGTACCCATTCTAGTGTGCGGAAATTTTCTTCTCGGCTGGACACGCATTTTGATGCCGTTCTTGCCAAATTTGAGTGAGCAGATGACGGCAAGAAAGCTAGTAAGGATAAGTCTGGAGATTCATTTAGCACAGACTACAGTGAGGCTTCGGTTGGGATATTGGAGATAGCGAAAATGACAGATCATTAATTAAATGTGATTGATAAATTTTTATTTGGCATTGATGAGTGTGCTAAATGGGTATTGTAGTGATTGACATTTTGTTAGATTTTCATATGATGGGCGTCAAATTAATGTCCAAACTAAATGAATTACATTTTAGCTTGAACAATGATATCGATCTGAAAAATAATTTTGTTGATATAAGATAAAACAAGTCAAATTAACAGGAGACTGCTCCTGTCAGAAGAGTTTTGTAAACAAGTTAGTAATTCAAACCATGTCCTACAAATAGCAACATCCCTTACATATGTATATGTAGAACTATCCAATTGACTTACAATTTCAAATGTGATTATCGTGTTTTTAAATTTGCCGGCATTTTATTGCGTTTTGTTGATCTCATTGCTTGAGCACCCGCAATGTCCTATCAATACTCCAAGCGATTTCTGAAATTTTCTTAGAAATTTTGGAAATATCTGCAATATTTAGTCAACTTGGCAGTGCTTATATCCACCCAGTACCACTAATTGTAAAATTTCAATCGGCAGTAACTTCGTTATTTCAACGTTGAATGATAGAAGTAAAGGATTCCTTTTGAATTTCATGGACGGAAATTCACATATTATATAATCACTAGCATAAATTTCATATTTTGACTCCCTCCACTCACCTCAAAACAGTTACCGCTCTTCAGATACAATACTTGACACTAAAAGTACTCGTCAAGAAAAACATTTATCTTATACTAAAATATTCTTTCACAATATTCCTAACCTACGTGTTAAACCTTATCTCTAAGCCTGATAAAATAAACATATCCCGTATTTTTAAAACAAATAAACCACAACACTAAATGTAGTAATAATGAGCTCAAACTCAAAAAACTAAGTAACAAAAAACACAAAAGCTAAAAATAAACACGAATAGTTTAGACACTGTCCTTCATCCACCAATGCCTGGATTGCCCCGTCTCAGCACGATCAGCCTCAACGAATCTAGCAAATGAATATCTCCATTGGAATTTTTGGTTTCGTGAACTCAAATTCGGAGGGTATTTTATCTTCTTATCGGTGGCGCGTCTATATACTTATATGATATATGATTCGGATGCTGTCAGAATCAAAAACATATCGCTTTATGTCCAAATACACGAACGCTTCTGGAGGAACGAAGCCAGTAGCGAGGCAAGTCGCAACATACCCATGTGTGGGGTAGAACGGCTGTGAAATCCAAGGGTTTTCACTAATAGTTACAGATCTTGCGATATGATTCCGAAGAAGTTCCAATATGAGGATATCGACTCTTGCCACTTTAGCAGTTTGACAAATTATTCTAATCGATCTATAATGTTTCCAATCCGTCTCAAGCTTCCTGTACAAACCAGTACACGCACGAAGACATTTCCTTTGGGAAACTCTTAATTTTTCCACAGTACTAGCGCTCTGTTTGTACCAGATCTGTCATGCATATGTCAAAACTGGTGTAACCGGGTCCTGTAACAGATAATTTTGACCTTTTGATGAATGTATCTAGAATGAAAGAGTCCTCGTACTGATCGAGATACAAACCGAGATATCGCGTTGTCCAAAACAAAATTGTTTCGAGCTTCTGCGCATTGATTTTCATTCGCCAATTGTCAATGTATATCTGCACATCATTGAACGTTTTTTGGAGATTGCTCTAAACTATTTTAGCTTATCGGTTTGTCGTATAGTTGACCAGGTCATCAGTAAATGCTACCGACGATCGCGTTGGCGAGACTTTAATATCAAAGCCGTTCAATAGCTTGCGAATGAATATTGAGAAGAGCAGAGGCGCAGTAACTGTTCCCTGCTGTAGACCATTCAAGACCTTGAACTCGCGCATTGTTGCCAGATTTCCATCAGTTACTACAAACGATTTTCCGTATAATATATTATACATCATGGCGACAAGGTGTCTGGGGAACTTGTCCTGAAGAAGTTTAAAAACTAGTCCATCTAACTACACCGTATCGAAGGCTTTCTCCATATCAATGAGACATGCCCTAACGCATTCTCTGTTGTTTAATTTCCAACAGATGTCTGAGGTTACTTTCGTTATTGCATGTGTGTTCGAATGCTTGGCACGAAAACCAAATTGGCAATTCGACATCAACTCATATTCCTTAATGTGGTCGTTTAATGCTCTATTGAATATCACCTCAAACACCTTGCTGATGTTAGGCAGCAAGCTGATTGGGCGATAGCTTTTGGGGCATGAAGATTCTTTTCATTTCTTCAAGGTCAGAAATACATAAGCTTCTTTCCACTCATTTGGGAAGTATGAATTGCTCAGCATTTGTTGAACAATATGTAATAATTCCTAATAACAATCTCAGGCAAATGTCGGAGAACTACATTTGGAATACCATCAGTGCCACATGATTTCTTGTTGTTTATCCTGCAAAATATGAAACACAAGTCTTCATGGCTTACAAAATAATCAATCAGATTCAAGCGGTATGAGGTCGGATTTTAATGTTTTATTGAAATGAAGAATTGATTGGCCGTTCAGGCTTGATTTGAAGATTGAAACTTTTGCTTCAACAACCTCTGAAAATATTTCATTTCCTCTCTCAGGGTTTGGTTGATGAACCAATTCAAAATGTGTTCCGATCAGGGCAAGTTTATGAATTCCCTCAGATATAATCCTGTTTCTATTTCTATCTGCAGCCAAACTATCAATTTCGATACCAGCTCTGTCGAGAAGATTTATCTAATCACTTGTGACTTCAAGATTAACCCCACTACGGAAGTATGAACGGATTAAGTTCGGGACATTTTTCAGGTGTAATTTCAACAAAGCCAACGAGGGATGGTTGAAGTCCAAAAATCGTCGATAAATATTGTTGACGCGTGTGAGAAGAAGGCTTTTCAATCTTTTCAACCTTGCGATGGTTGATGTTTCATGTGCTTCCATATTATTTCGATGTCTTATCTTGGGAACTGCTTTCTCAATCGTTTGCAACGTCAGCTTCTCTAACTTCGACAAATAGGGATCTATTTCATCGTTGGTTAGATTCCTGTCTTTAGGAACCATTGAACAAGAGTTACCACCATCAAAAAGGGGACATTGCTTCTGGTACTCCCAATTAAACTTCTTTTGAAACATTCCCGTCTGTTTTTTTTTTATTCAACCGATGATTTTCATGTTGAACTGGAATGAAGAAGAAATCATCCCTTTGATGATTGATTTCCATTACGATTGCGTTATGGTCGCTATCATAAGGAAACACCTGCAGTTTCCGTTGAGGACTATTAGAGCTGAATTCATGTCTTGCGTCAGGTATGCAGAGGTCCAAATATGAATCTGTCCTAGGGTATGTTGGGAACTCTGACCCATATAGATTGCACCTGTATTCAATTTGGTTCTCTGTTGTCCACGATTTCAGGAATACACCTCTTGGACTATTAGTGGCGTTCAGCCATGATGTATGCTTGCCGTTCAGGTCACCAGCAAGAATAAACTAATCATGCAGCCTGTTCAGTTCGAGTGTTTCAAACAAGAAATCGAGCTCCTTCTTGAGCTTGAGAACTGCTCCGCCAGTTGCATAGGCAGAGATAACGAAGAGGTTATCCCCATGTGGCAGTGAGAATTTGATAAGGGACACTTCAAGAGATTCAAAGCTTTTGAATTTAACTTTTTCAATATTTTGGAAACAATAGGGATGGATCGTAGTAGTCTTTGCGTATAGACGTCTTTTAAATTGCTCCTGTCAAAGGTTTTCAAATTTTAAATTAATTTTTTAAAAACGTTAGTCCAAAGTTAATTTTTATCGGAAAAAATCTTATACTGTCGAAGTAATCGACTCAGGAAATTTGTACAGAATATTTTTACTTCGATTGGTAACGAAAAACAAATTACCAAAGAAAACTTCGCCGCTGGTATGGAGGAGCCCGACGGCTTCCCACCGTTGGGGCAACCTGGGGAAACGACGAATACGAAACTGGCGACAATCACCAAAAGAAAACATAACGAAGAAAACTCCGTAGATGGAGAGTGCAAGCTGCAAATAATAGCGGACAATCAACAAATTGTCAAATTGCAGAAAGAAAATGATGAACTAAGGCAAGAGATACAGTCTCCCAAGGATCTTTTCATGAAAGGGATGAAGCCTCAAAAGACGCAGCCACAAAATCAATGGCAACAGGCAACAAAGCCGAAGAAAGGTACTAAGCAAGTAAATCCAGAGGAAGTTCTAATTGCTGGCGGCACCAACGAGAGCCAAAATTATTTTGCAGCGCTGGAGGGATTAACCGAAGATATGGAAATCGAAGAAAACATCGGAGGTAATTTTAATCAAGATAATGACGTTAATTTTATTCAATATTTAAAGAACAAAAATATGGAGAAAAAACCAGCCCGCAGTTCTACTGGTTCCTCTGAAAAAGCTTCCAACAAGAAAGAAAAAGTTCCGCCAATCAACGCGTTCGGACAAACCGGGAAAGATATGGTTCGGTTATTGGCAGCCGAAAATAAACTGGCAAATTTCGAAATCAAAAGAGTTAATGCCGAAAAATTAACTATAAAGACGAAATCACTGGTTGATTTCAAGTCAGCCAAAGATGCGCTGATTTCTGGGGAGGTTCCACACTTCACCTATACCCCAAAAAGTGAAAAAAATCAGACCTTCTTGTTGAAGGGTTTGGACAGCGGAGAGGATACGGTCGATCTTCTTCAGGTGCTCAAGGAGGCTGCACCAGATATTGACTTTGTGTCAGTCAAAGCCTTTGCGACAAGAAGGTCGACCAAAGAAAGGAAGAATTTACCACTTTACCTGGTACAAATTGCAAATAAGAGCAGTCCAAGTGCCCTTCAACAAATAAGGTACTTGAATTTCAGAGTGGTGAGGTGGGAACGCCTCCAAAAAAGAGAAGTCAACCAGTATTACCGGTGTCAAAGATTTTGACATTCGGCTGCCAATTGTGCCATGCACTATCGTTGCGTTAAATGCAAAGACGTTCATGCTCCCGGTGAGTGCGAATTGGCTCAGACGGAGCCTAAAGAAAAATTATACTGCGTTAACTACGGTATTTTTGGTCACCCAGCATCATATTGAGGATGCTCCCGATATCAAGATGCAAAAGTTAAATTTGCTCCAAAGCAAACACAAGTACACCGTAATATCATACCTTCCAACTTCGTCAAGCCCGGAGTATCATTTGCACTAGCCGCTAGAGGAGCAGCAGAAAATGCTGGAAATAATGTAAGTGGCAATAATGAGCTGCTTCTCAAAATTTACCAGCAACTTAATTCTTTATCGGAGAGAATCGACAAACAAGATTCAAAGATTAACTTTGCTTTTCAGTGTTTAGGTCTTTCAAATGCCTAATAATAACTTGTCATCCAGTCATATTCCCATGGAAAGGCTTCGCCTCATATCGATCAACGTCAACTCTATCGTTGCTATACATCGACGTGATTATCTCCTTGAATTTGTTGTTAAGCAAAAGCCTGACATCATACTTCTCACTGAAACCCACCTCAATTCATGGCATTCCATGGAATTCAAAGATTTTGCATTCGTAAGAAACGATAGGGCAATATGTGATGGGGGAGGTGGCACCGGGATATTGGTTAGAAGACCTTATTGCTTCCAAAATATGGAAAAAGTCGAATTCAAAAACTTTCTTGCAGTGTCCGTCATCAAAATTTCACTGCCAGGTGGGGATAACCTCTTCGTTATCTCTGCCTATGCAACTGGTCAAAATGTTCTCAAGTTCAAGGAGGAACTCAATTCCTTGTTTGAAATACTCGAATTGAACAGGCTGCAAAATTATTATATTTTTGCCGGTGGTCTGAATGCCAAGCATACTCGTACATCATGGCTAAACGCCACCAATAATCCAAGAGGTGTATTCCTGAAATCATGGATAACAGAGAACCAAATTGAATACAGGTGAAACCTATATGGGTCGGAGCTCCCAACATACCCTAGGAGAAATTCATATTTTGACCTCTGCATTGCTGACGCAAGACTTGAATTCAGCTTTCATAGTCCTCAACGGAAACTGCAGGTGCTTCCTTACGATAGCGACCATAACGCAATCGTAATGGAAATCAATCATCAAAGGGATGATTTCTTCTTCATTCCAGTTCAACATGAAAACCGTCGGTTGAATTTCAAAAAAACAGACTGGGGAAAGTTTCAAAAGAAGTTTAATCGGGAGTACCAGAAGCAATGTCTCTCTTCTGATGATGGCAACGCTTGCTCAATGGTTCCTAATAACAGAAATCTAACTGACGATGAAATAGATCTCTATTTGTCGAAGTTAGAGAAGCTGACGTTGGAAACGATTGAGAAAGTTGTTCCCAAGATTAAACATCGAAACAATATGAAGAGATATGAAACACCAACCATCGCAAGGTTGAGAAGATTGAAAAGCCTTCTTCTCACCCGCGTCAACAATATTTATCGACGATTTTTGGACTACAACCATCCCTCGTTGGCTTTGTTGAAATTACACCTGAAGAATGTCCGGAACTGAATCCGTTCATACTTCAGGAGTGAGGTCAGCAATCAATGGGCGGAAAAACTGAGGCGTATTAGCCCACAGGACCCAGATGGCGTTTTTGCGAAAGTGAATAGCTTATTCCGCAGGAAGTCTCGAGTGAAGGTATCGAATCTTGAAGTCGCTGGTAATGAGATAAATCTTCTCGATAGAGCTGGTACCAAAATTGATAGTACGACTCCGGATAGAAATGGAAACAGGATTATATGTGAAGGATTGCAGAAACTTGCCCTGATTGGAACACATTTTGAATTGGTTCATCTGCCAAACCCAGAGAGAAGGAATGAAATATTTTCGGAGGTCGTTGAAGCAAAAGTTTCCGACTTCAAATCAAGCCTGAACGGCCAATCAATTCTTCATTTCGATGAAACATTAACATCTGACCTCATACCGAGCTTGAATCTTATTGATTATTTTGTCAGCTATGAAGACTTGTGTTTCATATTTCGCAGAATAAACAACAAAAAATCATGTGGTACTGATGGTATTCCAAAGATAGTTCTCCGACATTTGCCTGAGGTTGCTATTAGGAATTATTGCATATTGTTCAACAACATGTTGAACAATTCATATTTCCCAAATGAGTGGAAAAAGGCTAAGGTATTTCCGATCTTGAAAAAAGGAAAAGAATCTTCATGCCCCGAAAGCTATCGCCCAATCAGCTTGCTGCCTAACATCAGCAAGGTGTTTGAAGTGATACTCAACAGAGCATTAAACGACCACATTGAGAAATATGAATTGACGCCGAATTGCCAATTTGGTTTTCATGCCAGGCATTCGACCATACATGCAATAACGAAAGTAACCTCAGACATCTGTTGGAAACTAAACAACAAAGAATGTGTTGGAGCATGTCTCATTGATATGGAGAAAGCCTTCAATACTGTGTGGTTAGATGGACTAGTTTTCAAACTTCTTCAAGACAGGTTCCCCAGACACCTTGTCGCCATGATTTGTAGTATGTTATACGGGAAATCATTTGCTGTAACTGATGGAAATCTAACAACAATGCGCAAATTCAAGGTCTTGAATGGTCTACAGCAGGGAACAGTTACTGCGCCCCTGCTTTTCTCAATATTCATTCGCAAGCTCTTGAACAGCTTTGATTTTAATGTCTCGCCAACGCGATCATTGGTAGCGTTTGCTGATGATCTGATCATCTATACGGCAGACCGAAAAGCTACAATAGTTCAGAGCAATCTTCAAAAAATGTTTAATAATGTGCAGCCCTACACCGACAATTGGCGATTGAAAATCAATGCGCAGAAGTGCGAAACAATTTTGTTTCGGTCAACGCTGCAGGGGGCCAGTCAAGACCTGAAACGTAATTGGAAGGATTTCCACATTATGGCTGGTGAGGGTAGTTCAGAACGGGTTCCACATAAATCCTGTGTTCGATACCTCGGTGTTCATCTCGATCAGTATCTGTACTATACTGAAAATGTCAAAATCATGCTCAGTAAAGCACTAAAAGTAGTCATGCCCCTTTGGCGACTCTTTCATTCCAGATACATTGATCAAAAAGTCAAAGTTATTTGTTACAAGACCCTGGTTAGGCCAGTTTTGACATACGGATGCCAGATCTGGTACAACCAGAGTGCTAGTACAATGGAAAGATTAAGAGTTTTCGAAAGGAAATGTCTTCGTGCATGTACTGGTTTGTACAGAAAGCCTGAGATGGATTGGAAGCACTATATATCGAATAGTAAAATTTATCAAACCGCTCAAGTGACAAGAGTCGATATCTTCATATTGAAACTTCTTCGGAATCATATCGTAAGATCTGTAACTGTGAGTGAAAACCCTTGGATTTCACAGCCATTCCACCCTACAGACGGGTATATTGTGACTTGCCTCACTGCTGGCTTCGTTCCTCCAGAAGCATTCGTGTATTTGGACATGAATCGATATGTTTTTGATTCTGACGGCGTACCAATCACATATCACATATACCGAAGGGCCACCGATAAGAAGATAAAATATCCTCCGAATCTTAGTTCACGAGACCAACAATTCCAATGGAGATACTCATTTGCTAGATTCGTTGAGGCTGGTCGAGCTGAGATGGAACAATCTAGGTATTAGTGGCTGAATGACAATGTCTAAATTATTCGTGTTTATTTTCTGTTTTTGTGCTTTTTCTCGTTACTTAGTTTTTTAGATTCATCTCATTATTGCTACATCTTATTGTTGTTTATTTGTATTATAAATTAGGTATAGGTTTCAATATAAGGTGACGTTTTTGTTTTTTTTTTTGATTGAACTTATTTAGAATTAGGGTGTAACATATTAGGTATAGGATATAAGTTCATTGTTGTGTTAGTAGTATAAGTAATTTTTGAATAATGCTGGTTGGTTTTTTCACCTTTTTCCAATTGAATCAAAAAATATCTAATAATCTTAATTAATTTAAATTTGCAAGTGTTTCATTAAATGTGTTTAACTGATAACGTATAAATTTAGAGAGCTATTCGGGCCATTAAGTTTTTTATAGTTTTATTGTTTGGAATTTGCTTTATGTTCTTTTAAAAATTTATAACGATTAGTATTAAATAAAGCGCTTTTGACTTTGACTTTGACTTTGTGTCTTTGAACCAATATCCCGGTGCAACCTCCCCCAGCATCGTTTACCGTATCGTTTCTTACGAATTTAAAATCCTTGAATGTCATAGAGTGCCATGAATCGAGGTGTGTTTCGGTGAGAAACATGATTTCAGGCTTTTGCTCAACAATTAATTCAAGAAGATAGTCACGTCGATGTAGACTCACAATGGAGTTGACGTTGATTGAAATGAGACGAATTGTTTCCATGGAAATGTGACTGGATGACAAATTATTTTGAGGCATTTGAAACCCCTAAACGATGAAAAACAAGATTAATTTTTGTATCTTGTTTATCGATTCGCTCCGATAAAGAATTTCGTTTCTGGGAAATCTTGAGAAGCAGCTCATTATTGCCACTTACATTATTTACCGCATTTTCCGCTGGTCCTTTGAGGCGAGTCAAAATGATACTCCGGGCTTGACAAAGTTCTGAGCTAAGACACTGCGGTGCAATTGTGTTTGCTTTGGGGCAA